>JALPQD010000136.1:5355083-5395402 GCA_023101885.1 Typhlomys cinereus | reverse complement strand
GCTGACCACAAACCAGTGCACATGAGAAGCATTCAAGGACTTGTCTTCATGGTCCAAATGAAGAGCAGAATATTTCTGATTGAGAAAGTGATAAGAAATGCCGTAGCATACACGCTGGTCCCTTGAGGATGTGCTGATGGACATAGGTAATAAGAAGGCCTAGCGTTGGGCGAATCCACCACCCTGCAGTATTCCCCAGCCCAAGCAGCTCCTGAGTTCCCTCCTTGGATCCTTCCACCTGTCTGAAGAGATGGACACCACACCATCCCCAGCCACAGATTGCAGACAAAAAAAAACCCACAGCCCCAGCCCAGATGTCATAGGTGATAATTAGATACAGGTGTGAACCTGGCAGTCGAAGGCTCAGCTCTGGACACAGTTGTGAGACTTGGTACTTAAGCCCCCAGCAAGTCAGCAGGACCATGGTGGGTGGGATTTCCCCGGGCAGGTAAAAAAATGGAGAAAACTAATTCAGGGAGTCAGCATCCTTCAGTACACTTGGGCAGGCATGCAAGCGAGGTTTGCCCATCCCTCCGCGGTCCTGTGGATATATGATCAGCTCCCTTGACCCCTGGTGTTGAGAGGAACTCTCCTGGCAAGCTAGACTAAGAAATGTAACTGAAGAGTCATAAGGCAGATAAAACCTCTCATTCTCCTTCAGGCTGTTTGGTCATGAACTTATCTGCAACATGTCAGCTAAACCACAATCACGACATTTGTGGGTAGTGGAGCCAGTACACGAACCCAAGTCTAGTGTTCACGAGGAGCGTCTATGGGTGACATTTGGAGGTGCCTCTGAGTTTGAAAATAGGCGACCGCGTATGAAGTCATCCCCTTTGGACACTGGTTGGTCCACTTCCTGATGCATAAAGCAGAAGTCAAGACCCCCGCCCTGATCAGGGAGGCACCCATTTCTAGCACCCTACAATGAAGTGATCCATCCAGCATCCCACAGTCAGGTCAGGGACTGAGCCAGACCCAGTCCACACAACTTCCTGGCTCAGACCCACCATTCTCCCCATCATTCCGAAGTGCTTTTCCCACTAAATGACGTCAGCTGCACTTACTAATCACTAGGTAATGTTGTAGGGGAGAAAATCAGCCGCTTAAAGAAATGACACATAAAATCTGCACATGTGACCCCATTTCACAGAACCCAAAGACGTCCATCTAAAAAGTGGCAAAATCTAAACTCTGCAGCTCATGGTTTTATACTGATGGCAGTGGGGATACGTGGCTGGTGTATGGTTAGTGAGACGTAATCATAAGGAGAATCTGGGTGAAACACCCAGGCCAGCTTCTTGTGAACCAAATGCTGTCAAAATGCAAAAGTTCTAACACTAAGGAGGTTGAGTAATAGGAAGACAAGCAAACCCACTTGCTACGCGCAGAGTAGAATGTTCCAACAGTCAGGGTGAGAGAGCTGCTGATGTGTTTGGTCCTTCATAGGACTAGGAAGAGAAATACCAGAGTTTGGCTTCTGAGCCAAACTTTCCAGTAGTCTACAGTGAAAACACCTTAAACAAGTTCTCTGCTCCCGGTCGCTGCCAGCATCCACTTTTTCAGCATGATCACTCGCCCTTTGAGTGCCAATCTTACGTAAAGTTAAAAATACAGGACTTTGGTTTGGGATCGCATAACTCACAGCACAGCTTCGAGCAGATATTTGATCTCTCGTCTCTCTCTGTCTCTGCTCTCTCTGTTCTCTCTCTCTCTCTCCTCCCCTCTCTTCCTCCCCTCCTCTTCTCTCCTCTCCTCTCCTCTCTTCTCCTCTTACTTAGTTGCCTTATAGTGGTCAGCAATCTCATGGACTGATTTTAAGATTAAATTTAAAAAACTAATGTTCAGAGGATCTATAATATACAGGCTCTACAGTATTTACTTTTCATTTATTTATTTTGCAAGCGTGTGTGTGTGTTTCTGTGTGTGTGTGTGTGTGTGTGTGTGTGTGTGTGTGTGTGTGTGTGTGTGTGTATTTGTATCAAAAGGCATTCTATGCCCCTGTGGAGAACAAGGATGACTTCAGGAATCCTGGATCGCTTCTACCTCCTTCTGCTTTCCTGTGGGATTTCCCAGGCTCCACCCACCAGGGCCAGAAGTGCACGCTGCTGCCACTTCTGCCTGGCTTCCTCCACCCCCCACCTCCCCAGTGAGACCTGGGATCTGAACTCAGGACCTTCTGCTTGCGAGGCAGAGTCTTCTCTCCAGCCCAGGCTCTACAGCATTAGACATCAGGATGTCGAAGTCAAACATAGGGAGAACTAGGAAGAAGGTGGACCCTTCTCAGTCCTACTTGTCTGTCAGGCCCACAGTCCTGTTCTTTCTGTATCCAGGCTCCTCTGGAATCCTCTTCTCTCTGCCCCTGTCTCCCTAGTTCAAGCTGGGATGTTACAACAGTCTTCACGGTTTTCAATCTTCAAATTCCTAAAGCATGTCTGATCCCGTCCCAGATGGCATAGAGAATCCAAGATTCCCTCTTGCTTTGTTGCCTGTTAGCTTCTGCTGATCTGTGTGTGTGTCTGTCAAATGCAAACACCCAAAGGCAGGACCTGGGTCTACTTCAGCTTGGAGGGCGTCCTACGTGGCTTGCTTGGTATCGTCACTCTATATGTCAGTGACTAGCCAGTCTGGGCCATCCATGATCTACACCGTGGTCCTATTCAGCAGATGGGATAGTTGTCGCTATGTGAATTGCCAGGGCCTCAGAGCTGAAAGTTAAAGGTCACAAATGTGTGTCGCCTGCCCCTTCCTCTTCTGTGTAGGGTTGTCTTTCTTGCTCTGTGGAGTACAGGTGGTGATTCTGTCTCTTAGAGGCCCTGAGAATGTTCCAGGAGTTTCTTTTTTGCACCTCAAGAAAAGATCACATGGCCTTGTTTTGACCTCTTTCTGGATGAATAAACCTTGGGCACTGTGAGTCCCAGTGGGATTGGGTAGACAGGGCGGTCACCTTTAGCTCTGCTTGGCAAGACTCGTGTAGCTACCAGCTTCGCTGAAGACATCCAGGCATTTGCACACCTTCCATGAGAAGTAACCAAGACTTCACTTTTCTAGATTCAACCACATTCACCGTGCTGCGCAGGAAATCTCTGCTGGGGGAAAGAGTTACAAAAAAACTGCAGAGAGTCTTAATATAATGCCAGGTTCAGAAGATCAGATAACATTTCATCTGGGCCCATGGTTGTCTACAGCGGCACATGTTTGTGTAATTTCTGCATAATATTCTATTCCTGAGTTGAGGCAGGTGACTGATGTGGTGCATGTTCTGTCTCGGAAGGCTTATGAGATGGTTCATTAGGTAAAGGCGCTTGCCACCAAGCCTGAGGACCTGAGTTCGATCCCCAGGACCCACATAGTGGCAGAAGAGAACTGACTCTCAAATGTTGGTCTCTGGCTTGCTTCCTTTTCTTTTTAAGGTTGTATGTGTCTGTGTCTATGTCTGTGTCTGTGTCTGTGTCTTGTGTCTGTGTCTGTTTGTGTGTGAGTGTACACAAGAGAGTACTTGAGCGTATGTACCTGAGGAGGCCCAAGGATAACTTTGGGATTGTTCTACCTCCTTATTGCTTTGCCCTGGAGTTTCCCAGGCTCTGCCTTTCAGCGCCAGAATTACAAGCCACTGCCATTTCCGCCTGGCATTTTTTACATGAGTTCCAGGGATTTGAACTGGGGTCCTTTTGTTTGGATGCAAAGGCTTTAACCCCTGAGCCTTCCCCCCAACCCTATTCTCTGACTTCCACATGCACCCTACAGCACATGTACACGTGTACGCTCAGACACACACTCAGACAAGATAAATACATGTAAAAAAGAAAGAAAGAAGAAAGAAAGAAATCCGAGAATGGCCCTCCCTTTCATCACACATCTGGTAGCGCCTGATTCCATAAGTTAAAAATCCTATTCTTCCCCCTGGCAAACAAGATTCTCGTCAGATTCGGCTGAATTCTGTGGCCTCATTTCATCCACCCAACAACCCTACCCTTGAGTCTTCTGTCATGGTTTGAATGTGAAACGTCTCTTGCAGTTTCATGTGTCTGAACCCCGGGGTCACCAGCTGGTGTTGCTGCCTTCACTATGCAATCTTTAAGAGGTAGAACCTGGATGAAGAAATTAGGTCCCCAGGGAAGTGAGTGTTAAGGGTGCTGCTTCCAGCTGTGCGTTCTCCTCCCTGGTTGGCATCATGTCCCGAGAAGCAGCCCGACCTTGCACCACAGTGAATGCCACCATGCTTTCCCCATCCGGATGCCCTGTACCCTCTCAAACCACAAGCCATAATACGCCCCCCTATTAAGTTGCCTCTGGGGACTAGAAAGATGGTTCAAGGGTTAAACCTCTGCCTCTCACTCAGAAGGATCTGAATTCAGATCCCAGATACCACATAAAAGCTCCAGGTGGAAATGGCAGCAGCCTACACTGCCCAACTCTGGAAGGCTAGGGGCCTGGGAAATCCCAGAGCAAAGCAAGAAGGAGGTAGAAGCAATCTAGGATGATTCCTGAAGTCACCCTTGGTCCTCCACAGGGACACACAGTGCCCTCTGATACATACACACATACACACACACACACACACACACACACACACACACACACACACACACGCGCGCGCGCACGCGCAAAATAAAAAATAAAATACAAGAAAAAACTATTAAAACAAAAAGTTGTTGCTGCCACGTATCACTAATACACCTTGTCTCTCTCTGAACACATTTCCTTTCCTACTTCCACATCTTTGTATGTATGTTCCTTTTCCCTAGAGGTCACCGTAAGAATGGCCTCGGGGATAAGTTGAGGCCAGGGTGAACCAACATGGATCAGGGAGAGCAGGGAGTGAACGTGCACCAAGCCTTTTTGTCCTTTATTATATCCTTCTTCGTACATCCCTCCAAGTTAGACTCTTGCTGGACAGAAGCCCCCACTGGTTTTGGCGCCATTCTTGTTTCAAAGCAAGAGGAGAGCGCAAGGCGACCAGGGTTGTAGCAATCACGCAGGAAGACATTTTTCTGCTGAAACGTGTGTGGGGTTTGGGGAGGGGGCACAAGAACTTTTTGAAGGAGGAGAAATACATAGCAAACATGGCATTTTGAAAGGCTAATTGGTTGGGAATGAACATATTGAGATGATGTCCTGTTGCTGTCAGAAATAATGGTTTACAGAGCAGCTATTTGCGGAAAGGGACCAGTTGTTGCTGATGGACTGATGTGCACTTGGGAATATGGAAGCAATCAGGCTGAAGTAACGGGGCCTGCAGAGAGATGTCAATCAAAGTTAGAGGGGTGGGAATAAACACCTTTTCATTTGACCCCGCCTAAGGGATTTGACCTGCAAGGGACCCATGTGGACAGCTCCAGAGCTATTTGACACAATCAGAAGGGAACTTCGAATGGTCTGCTGACCAGTTTGCCCCTGGGGTATGGTCGATGACTGTTCTTAGAATTCAAGAACTAAGCAAGCCTGTGAGTCAGCGGACATATGTCTCAAGTTTGAGAATACCATTCCGATTTCATCTTTCTGGATCCCCATAACCCAGGGCACAGTCCTATAATCCCAACATTTCATCGTGCACATAGCACTGTGCTTACTTCCATCTGCCTTCTGTCCATGCAACAGAATGCTTTACTCGGCTTGTAAATCACGACGTCGCATTTCAGGGAGCATGACCACACGTCCCATGCAACCAGGGCCAGCAGCCGAAAACTGATTCCTACCAAGACAGTTCCATGCTGTCCCAAAGGTCCATTTTTTCCCCCTCTAATGTAAAATAAAAATGTCCAATCCAGGACATGCATGGGTGATGGGAAATAGAGAGAAGGCAAGGAAAGAAATCTGGACATGAGTAAAGGGGGGAGCTTTGGGGAGACCCTTGCAAGATAGATCAGAGGGCCTATCAATGAGACAGACTATGCATTCCCTTATTTAGAAGCTTGCCACCCAGGAAGCAAAACAAATATACTTGGATCTCCAGAACCACAGTTACCATTATAGCTCCAGATCTCTAACTACTTTATTATTGCCCAAGAAGCTGGGCCAGGGAACATTTTTGTGGGGGTTTGCTTTGCTTTGCCTTTTTTTTTTTTTTTGCAACATCTCTAATTTAGAGCAGACTTCGAGGCAAATCTCATTTTTAAGTATGGTACTTACTACGGTTCCAAAGAGATTCTTCATCAGAAATTCCTAGTATTAACCTGGGGAGATGCGCTTGCCGCAAAAGACAAAGGACTAGAGTTCGGATCCCCAGATGGCTTGTAAAATGCCAGGTGAGCGAGGTTACCATCCTGCCATTCAAGCCTCAGAAGGTGGAAACTGGGAATCCCCAGAGTGAGCTGATTTGCCAGACTAACTGGCAGACTAACTGGTCTAACTGGAGACCCAGACTCAAAACATAAGGTAGAAAAATGTTTGTAGTAGAAAAACCTCAGGCTTCCACACATGCCTTATCCCACATGCACATGGAAGTAAAAAAAATAGTTTCAGAACAGAACATTCTTGACTTTCCCCTAGTCCAGTGGGAGCTTGCAGAACATCTCTGCCCAATTTATATCAATAGCCAATGCTATACTCTTCATTTTCCCATGTGCTTTTCCTCCTGAAAATCTACCACCACCAAATACACTATTGTATTGATTCGTCGTCTTAGCTGAGTATGTCTCCCACCTCATCCTTACTATATGCATTTCCTGAGAAGTTAGAAAGGGTTCTTGCCCAGAAAGTAGGTGCCTACCATCCTTAGATACAGGTGTCAACTTGACAATTGAAGACTTGGCGTTCTGGGTGCATTGGTATATAAACAATTGGGAGTCAAATTAAGCCCTAGCAAGCCTGCAGGAGATTATCTGATTGATGGGGAAGGCCCAGTGCGTGGGCAGGACTAGTCCCTAGGCAGGTGAGTAAGATTGGAGGGAGCTGGCTGATATGGCTATGGGTAATAAGATGGATGGGAACTGATACGTTTAGCCAGACATGCTGGTCTGGCAATACGATTTGTCCCTCTCTCACAGTCCTGTAGATATGATATGGCCAGTTCCCTTGGCCCACGGCGTTAGTGTGAACTCTCAGACAAGGAACTTTAGTAACCAAGAATCATAAGCCAGAATAAAACCCCTTGTTCCCTTAAGCATTTGCTCATGAGTTTATTTGCATTGTGCACGGTCCGTGGTACAGTGCCTGGTGCATATCTATTGATAGCGCGAGCTCATCAGCAGAAGCCCAGCCCAGAGGAAAGTCAGTCCGAGTCCTGCCAGGACTTTTTCTTTTTTGTCTTTTCTCTCTCCCACCACCGTGACCACACATGGAACGTCCTACAAGAATCTTTTCTTTTATCTCTCTGCAGAGCATTGGCTGTGACGACTACCTAGGCTCTGACAAAGTAGTGGACAAGTGTGGGGTGTGCGGAGGCGACAACACGGGCTGCCAGGTGGTATCAGGAGTGTTTAAGCACGCCCTCACCAGCCTGGGCTACCACCGCGTTGTGGAGATTCCCCAGGGAGCCACCAAGATCAACATCACAGAGATGCACAAGAGCAACAACTACCTGGGTGAGTCAATTGGAGAAAGTAGAGGGGGGGGGCATTCCTTCTGAGCATGAAATAGCACCTGCACATTTAAACCAGACTTCAAGAAAAATACGCATGGAACAGGCAGTGGACTGAGCTCAGAGGGATTTGTTTCAGAGTCGTGGGAGTCTACCCAGTTTCTGTTCTGTTCTCTTGGGAATTAGTGGGGAACAGAGGCAACTAATGCCTCCTCCTGGACTAAGACTCCTTATCTGGGACCACAGACCCTGGCATTGCTGGGTGAGTCCTGGGACTGCTGTAGAGACTTAGCAGTCATCCGACGCTGCGGCTTTGGTACCAAGTGGACTCTTTATGATTGATATTATTCCTTGACACGTTCATATGTGAATGCAGAGACTTTATAACATTTCATCCTTTATTAGCCAATTCCATCCATTCCCCTCATCCTGTTCCACTTCATATTTTCCCTTTCTAGCCAGTTTTCCTCCTATTTTCATCTTGTTCTGCATGTGCAGCCCACTGGGTTTCATCAGGGATGTATGTACTGGCAGCTGCCTGAGAACTTTCCAGAATATGGATGACTTTTCAGTGGGACGATCACTCAGGAAAGAAGTTCCCTTTCTGCTGTCTGGCCTTAATCTTCAATAGTCTCCCAGAGAGGGGTGTAGTGCCTCTTAAAACCTTCCCCCTTCTAGAGAGAATGTTGATAGGTCGAATATCGTGCAGGTCTCTGGAAGTGGATCTTACTGCAGTGAATGGCTCTTTTGAATCCATCTTCTTCCAGAAGGATAGCTTCCCTGATGCTTCATGGGTTATTTCTAATTCGTTCCAGTCAATGCATAGCAGTGATTTAAAAAAAAGGGGGGGGGCTTTTTACCAATTTCTAATTAAGCTGAGCAGAGGCATGTACAAATCAGTTAAGAAGAGCACATAAAAGTAGGCCAGGGGACTAGAAAGATGGCTCAGGGGTTAAGCCTCTGCCTCAAAAGCAGAAGGTCCTACGTTTGGATCCCAGATTCCAAGTAAAAAACGTCAGAGGGAAATGGTCAAAGCCTTTACTTCCAGCCCTGGAAAGCAGAGCCTGGGAAACTCCTGAGCAAAGAGGAGGTAACACAATCCAGGGTGATTCCTCAAGTCACCCTTGGGCCTCCACAAGCACATACAGTGGCCTTTGATACACACACACACAGACACACACACACACACACACACACACACACACACACACAGGCACACAGGCACACAAACAAAAATAATTTAAAAAATGATTTTTTTAATTAAAAATTTAAAAAGTAGTCCAGGCTAGCTCGGAACCCACCCTGTACTCCTGGCTGACTTGGGACCCACCCTGTAGTCTAGCTGGCCTTGCATTTAGGCCGTCCACCTGCCTCTGGCCCCCAGGTGCTGGGTTAATAGAATGAGTCACCAGGCCTACCTTAGGGTGCTATTTCTTAAAGGCATTTAATGAACAGCAGTGTTAATTTTTATATTTTTAATTATTTATTGGGCAGGAACATAGCATTGTTTATCATGTTTGCTGTCATTAAAAACCCTTGAACTCTCTCACCTAGGATCCCTGAGTTAGTCATTCCCAACCTCATTTACCAAATAAAACAGGCACAGAGACATGATGTGCTTTTTCTAAGCAACAGGCAGAGCTGGGATTTGAACCTGGATTGTCTAGTTTTAGGCACACAGATGTGTCAAGAGACAATACCCGAGGGCAGTTTCAGGATACCATTAACCGTGCGACTGTCATTATACATTTGTTTTGGAGTGTGTGTGTGTGTGTGTGTGTGTGTGTGTGTGTGTGTACGCGCGCGCATGTGTGTGTAGTCCAGAGGTTAGCCTCTGGACCATCTACCTTGTTTTGTGAGACAGTGTCTCTCTGCCTAGTCTGGAGCTTCCTCAATAGGCGAGGTTGACTGGCCGGAGCATCCAGACATCCCCGCCTGTCTCACCTCCCCAGCATTGGCGTTACAAACACTTCCCTGCTTTCCATGGATTACATAGATTCTCGAGATCATATTCAAGTCCTCATACTTCAGTGGCAGGTGCTTAACCAACTGAATTATCTCCCCACCCCTTACACAGGAACTTTTGTGTGTCAGGATCCCCACTCCCACCAGAAGCTGCTAGAGGGACAGATCCTCTGTTCAAACGCAGCCCAACCCAAGTTTCACTTTGTGTTACTGTCTGGAGGAAGAAGGATGACAGATGGGTCCCTAAGACAGAACCAAACAGACAAATCCCCCAGCCACCAAAGTAGCAGAACGCTTAGGTTCCCTGTGAGTGGCTTGTAGGCTATTTTTAATACATTAAAAAAAAATTAGTCTTTGTGTATTGTTTCATTTCTTTTGCACTTTTATAAGATCCCATCTCCATAAACACCTTGCCTGCTAGAGTGGAAAATGTTCTTCAGTGATTATTTGAACTGTGATTGTGTTCGAACGCACCAGCACACAAGGCCAGTGTTTATTACCTTTGTGTCATTTTTAGTAACTGTGTCCTGGCTATCATCGCTCCCATTTCTTAAGTGGTTTTTCGCTCCCTGATGATTAAAGCAGATATTCTGAGTGACCAGCCACAGTCAAGTAGAAGCAAGTCCTAAGAGACTTGATCTTTCCTTCCACAGCACAGGGCTATAATCTTCATTGGTCCGTCGTCCCAAGTCTCAGTAGGATAGCAGATGCTCAGCGGCATCCCTGACATTTCATGGTGATTGACAGACATCTACTTCCTATCTTTTGCCTCAGAGATCTTGTTAGGATATCAAAACTTCATGTAAGAAACATTCCCACTCCCCATGCATGGAAATGCAAAGGAGACAGAAACAACAACAGCAAAAAAAAAAAAAAAAAAAATAGAAGTACCACAAGTCAATGGAAGGTTGAGTCAAGAAATCAAGTTCAACTTCATGGGTCCAGAGTTGTGAAAGAGACACGCGCAGCCATGTATATGATACTCTGTGGGTGAGGACAGAAGCTTGGGGGGCTTTAGGAAGAAGGTTCCAGGAGTAATGGACACAAGCTTCCAGTCCTTAGCATTATGTTTGGGCAAGATATTCTAGCCTTTCCCTTCCCTTTTTGGAAATTAGCACGAAATTCACATGCCATGAACTTCGCCCTTTTCAACTATGCAGTGGTTGGGGTTGATCTTTTTCTCATCCCAGATCTTCTCTACCTAACCCATCGCTACCGTTCAATCCTCTGCTCTACAGAAGGATTTGAAAAGTTATGTACGTAACATTACTTGAGAGTAAGCCGTTATAGGGCTAGACATGTCCTGTAGGTTTCTAAGCACTGTGATTTGTTTTGTTTTGTTGTTTTTATTAACCATCACCAAACACTGAAATGTTTTCTCCGAAAGAGCCCCATGATACTGTATGAAAGTTTCTGTCCCCCCCCCATCTTCTATACAATTATACTTTCTATACAATTATACTTTCTATACAATTTGGCTTGATTCACAGCATCGGATCACAGTAGTTAAAGTCTTTGCCTCTCAAGCAAAAGGATCTGAGTTCAGGTCCACATAAAATTCTGGGTTGATGCTGGAAAAATAGCTCAGGGGTTAAGCCTCTACCTTGTAAGCAGTTAAGCCTCTACCTTGTAAGCAGAAGGACCTGAGTTTGGATCTCACCTAAAAATACCAGGTGAAAAATGGTTATGACCTGTACTTACAACCCTGGAAGGAGGATCCTGGGAAATTCCAGAGCAAAGCTAAAAGGAAATAGAACAATTCTGGAAGATTTCCACAATCACCCTTGGGCCTCTCCATACACACACACAGTAGTAACCTTTGATACACATAGACAGAGAGAGAGACTCAAAATACAAAACAAAAGTGATATGTTCTAAAAAAAAAAAAAAATGCTGGTCCTGTATGGCAGTGATGTTGAACTCAAGCCTTGAATGGGGAGCCTGGGAAACCCCAAAGTAAGGTATGAATAAGGTGAAAAAACAATCAAGTATGAGTTCCAGTATTGCCCTTGGGCCTCCACAGGCACACACGTTCAAGTACAGTCTTGTGTACACACACACACACACACACACATGCGCGTGCACACACACATGCATGTATGCATGCACCCCATACATACATGATAATGGAGAGAGAATGGAAGCATGTTCAGGAGACCCCTTGGTTGATCTGTTTGTAGTGATGGTACGTTGAACGTAACTCTTAGTTAGGGCAACCCAACTTGGCATTCTGGCCTGGAGTCGGCCTGGTGCCTGACCTGCTGTGGCTCATGGAAAAGATCCTGCCACATAGATCTGGGGTGGGGGTCACCTCCACTTCTCCACCCTACCGGTTTCTTTGAACTTCACTGAGGCTTCATGGAGCCCATATTCACCTTGTTACCCTGAGACAACTTTGAGAATGAGCTCCAGCTCACTCTCTTTCTCTTTCTCTTTCTCTTTCTCTCTCTCTCTCTCACATTCACACACACACTCTCTCTCTCTCAATAATGCCCTTGAAATTCATTATGCCCTCCAGATTTTAGATTATGCAATCAGTTCTACAATCCCAGACATTTTTTTTATGGAAGACTTTATAACCCTGGTGTCTATTGTTAAACCATGAATTCTCCTTTTGTATGTGAATTCTTTTCAATCCTGCTGTGGGGAGGGGAGGGTTCAATCTAATGTTGTTAAAGTGATTGACAGTTTATATTACTTGCTTCTTCTTTAATAAGATGTTATAAATTATTTGAGCTGAAATATCAAAGTTTGGCATTGTCCGGGAAGTTCAGCTCACTAATGTCATTATACCTCAGCGAAGAAATCAGACAGGAAATCATTCCAAGCAGACATGGATTATTTAGGACTGAGCTACCTGCCAGCACGTTACATTGATGTTGGATTATAGCCTTGGATAGAGTTTTTGAAGATCTGTAAACTTTGTAAAATAAACCGGTGATATCTTTTTTTAAAGCACATCTTACAGACGGTTTTAAATAATCATAATGGGGCTGGAGAGAGGATTCAAGCCTTTGCCTCACAAGCAAAAGGACCTGAGTTCAGATCTGCAAGTCCCAAGCAAAAATGTAGATATGGTGGTGACCTATAATTCTGACCCTGGAAGATGGAGTTTGGGAAACTCCAGAGCAAAGCAATAAGGAGGTCAATCAATCCAGGATGATTCCTGATGCCACCCTTTGGCCTCCACAGGCACATACAGTCAAGTACCCTCTTGTACACATGTGCACACACATGCGTACACACACACACACACACACACACACACACACAGATGTGCAATAAATAAATGATTATAATGGTCACCAGGTAAAGACTTAAGAACCATCATCAGTCACCTGTAATTGGCAAACTTCATTAGGTGAGCAGTTTTCTGTATGAGGAGGATTAAGCTATTTAAATGATATGAAGTCTTAGCTTGTAGGACATTTAATCTCAAGGACTTTTATTTACCTTATAAAGAATGTCAAAGGCAGAGGGTTAGAACCAATTCGTGCCAGCCATCTTTATATGGTTTACATTTTCATACACACTACCTGCCTAGGGATGGAGTCGCCCACAATAAGACGGTCTTATTGCGATTAAAGCTGTCAAGGCTTTGACTGTGGAAATGGTGCGGCTAGCTGTCTTGGCTCCTGTAGTAACTCCTGTCACCAGGGACCAGTCATCTGGAATTGTAAACTGGAATAAAGTCCTTCATCCCACTAAGTTGTTTGGGTCATTTTGCAATTACTCTGCTACACAGTTGTTGACAAAAATCATGACAATACAAGGGAACAAGAAGTTTTATTCTGTCTTATGATAGTCGGATTACAGTTCTTGTCCAGTTTGGCAGGATCACCCACACCAACGCCAAGCACCCAGGGAACTGGTCACAGCATATCCACATGATGAACGATCCTTACTTGCCAGACTAGCATGTCTGGCCAAGTGTACAGAAAGATGCCAACTTTCTTAACCAGTTCCTACCGCTCTATTCACCTACCCAGGGACTAGTCCCACCCACCGTGGGCTGGGCCTTCCCTATCAACTAGACCATCTCTCGCAGGTTCATGCTGGGCTTAACTACTGATTCTTTACACATGTGTCCAGAGCTTAAACCCTCAACTGTCAAATTGACACCTCTATCTAACTATGGCAAGTCAGGTATTTATCCCAGCAGTGACTAAAACATACATAAGCACAATGTTTGCCATTTCAACTGAAGAGTCTAATTTAGCAGCACGAAGTGGCCAGTGCTGTGTAAACATCATCTCTGTCCATTTCCAGAGCTTACTGTCATCTCAAAGCTATCCAGCCCATCCCACCGCCTCAAGGTCCTGGCACAGTGTCTATCCTATTTCATGAATTTGACTTTCCTTGAGACCTCATGCGAGTGTTTATTCTTTCCTGTCTGGCTTATCTCACTTAGCATAATGTTTTCAAGGTTCATGTGTCCAAATCGTATTCTTTCTTGTGTATGTGCCATGTTCTGTTTATCCGTTCATCTGTTGCAGGACACTTGGGCATGTTTTCCTCTTAACTGTTGTGAATAATGGTCCTTTCCACACTGCAGAGAAAGCAATGTTGGAATGTATGGGTTAGATGGGTAATCCTCTATTTAACTTTTTTTAAAATTTTTTATTATTATTTATTCAATTGTGCATGTGTGTGTGTGTATGTGTGTTTGTGTGTGTGTGTAGAACCACGGGCAAATTCGGAACCACCATGGACTGCCTTCATCTCCTCCTTGTTTACTCTGCCCCAGGATTCACAGGCTCCGCCCTACCAGGACCAGAAACACAGGCCACCCCCACTTCCGCCTGGTGTCAATACATGGGGTCTAGGATCCGAACTCAGGACCTTCTGCCTGCAAGGCAGAGGCTTAACCCCTGAGCCACCTCTCCAGCCCCCTATTTAACTTTTTGAGGAACCACCAAACGGTTTCCCAAGGTGCTGGTGGGCTGTCTTCTTCCCTCCCCTTCTCCGTGGGTCTACTTTCTCTCATCCTTTTTTCTTTTTTATGTGTATGTTGTGAGAGGAGCAATTAGGTGTGTATGTATGTTTGCATATGGGTGCATGTGGATGTATGTGCACATGAAATTATCCTCAGGAATCATCTTCATCACTCTTCTACTCTGTAGTTTTGAGCCTGGGTCTCTAACTAAACACAGACTATGCCATCATGGTCAGTCTGGCTATCCAACTCATTCTGGGGGTTCCCAGGCTCTGCCTTCTAGGGCAGAACGCTTCTAGGCCCTCCTAGCCCTTTTTTTTTTTTTTTTCTTTGAGGATTAAGGCAGAGTTTATTAGAAGAGAAACAGAAAGGAACTACAGACAAGCAGTCTGTGAGGGGCAAGGAATCCCTAGAGGCATAGAATCCATAAGGGGTGACAGAAAAGTCAGATAGGAACTCATGGATTCTAGACATGGAGTCCCATGAGGGGCAAGAGAGCCAAAAGTCTCCTAGCATTTTTTACATAGGATCTGTTGCAGTTAGTCTGCATTGCTTGCTGATCAATTCATGACCAAGTGACTTAAGAGAACAAGGTGTTTTATTTTGGTTTATGGTTGTCAGGTCATAGCTCTTTGCCCACCTTGGCAAGAGGCCCCACACCAACACCAAGGCCTGAGGGAACTGGCCACACCAAATCCCTAAGACCGCTGGGAGGGACGATCCCCACTTGCCAGACCAGCATGTCTGGCCAGGTATACAGAAGAACGCCAGCTTCCTCAACAGCTCCCTCCATCTTATTCACCTGCCCAGTGGTGCACTGGGTCTTCCCGTCAACTAGACAATATTGTGCAGTCTTGCTTGGGGACTTAACTACTAATTATGTACAAATATGTCCAAAATTCGAACCCTCAACTGTCAAGTAGATTCCTATATCTACCCATGGCAGCATGTGGGGGCAGCGTCCAGACTCTGGTGCTTTGTGTAGCAAGTACTTTAACCACCAAGTCATCTCCCCAGCCCTTCTCCACAGCCTGGGTAACAATTCAGAAAGTGTGTTTTTTGGGCGACCCTGCATTCTCAGGTGTGAGCAGGTACGCGTGCCCTTGTTGCATGTAGAACCCAGAGGTGAACCTTAGGTGTCATCTCTCAACTATCTACTCCAGGTTTTAGAACAGGGTCTCTTACTGGGACCTGCGACTCATCAATCAGGCCAGGCTGGATGGCCAGCAAGCCCCAAGGGTCCACCTGCCTCCTCGTTCCCGGTACTGAGAAGGAAAGTACGCACCGCTATTCCTGGCTTTTGGAACTTGGGTACTGGGGATCAAACGCAGGACCTCATGCTTGCATGGCACCTACTTTACTGTACGAGCCATCTCCCCAGCCCCCAAAGGGTGCTATTGGTAGAGTATTTAAGTGGGTGATATGACACATACTGGCATTCCACTCTTGAGCATCAGCACAAAATGCCCAAAGGGCTTCTCGACCCCCTGGTTACCTGGGCCAGTCAGGTCATGGCAACCCCAGAAGACGGTGGAATTGCAAACACCTCAAAGTGAAGTCCCGACTCTTGGCTAGCTGTCTCCCACCCTGCTAGCCGAGGAGAAAGGTGGTTGCGGAGTTTTGTTTGTTTTTTAATCTGGACTCAGTTCTTACCTCTTTTTTTTTTTCAGTACAAATTGTTATGATTCCTGTTCAGAACCCGATCTTTGCAAAACAAAGATCTCATGCCAAGGAAACCACGCCCTCCTGCTGTGATTTGGAAGGACGTTGTTGTTTGTGTTAGCACTCCTGGACTTCATTTGGACTTACATACTTTCCACCTGGAATCTGACAGTGCATTCATCCCCCCCCCCCCCTTTGATCTGAGAGAGCTCGAATACCCTCGCATCTCTCCCTCTCTCCTTCCTCAGTCCCCTCGCCTGGAAAAGC
This sequence comes from Typhlomys cinereus, assembly GCA_023101885.1. Lineage (NCBI taxonomy): Eukaryota > Metazoa > Chordata > Mammalia > Rodentia > Platacanthomyidae > Typhlomys > Typhlomys cinereus. The sequence continues at coordinate 5,379,050 of JALPQD010000136.1, read as the reverse complement.
TTTCAAATATTCCGGAACAGAATGGGATCACCTTGGTCCTCCCTCTTTAGCCCATTAACGTTCACATTTTCTGCCGTTTAGTTAAGCCCCTCTACCCTGGAAATGTTTGCCTGTCGAAACTTAGTTTTAGAGCATCAGTAAGCTGTGGCTTGGGTTTGCTTTGATTGTGTTGCCTGTCTTGGAAATATACAAAATGCTCACAGTTGATATTGATTGATGGATGGGTCTGGCTGAATTAGAATAGAGGGCTGCTACGCATGTGCCACGACGTGAATGCAGAAGTCGGAGGACAACATTCAGGATTCAGTTCTTTCCTTCTATCATGCAGATTCCCGGAACTGAACTCAGATCACTAGGTCCGCACACAGGCGCTTTGCCCGGTGAGCCAGTTCGCTAGACGGCTCCCACCCCTGCTTTTCCATCCCTAATAGGACGCTGGGCCAGCTGAGTCTTGAGGTTCTGCTAGAAGTGATTTGACACCTCCATCCTTGCAGGACCTCGGGACGGCATCGACAGCGGGGCCCCTCCTTGGATGACCGGGGAGAGCTCAAATCCCACGTGGATAATGCTGACCCTAAAATCCACCTGTCCTGTAACCCACCCACTTGCAAGTGTACCTCAAGCTTTTATTTTTTAGCATCTAAATGTGAATTATTAATTAGCATACTAGTGTCACCATGAAACTGGGGTTCTTTTTTTTTTTATTATTCAATTGTGCTTGTGTGCGCTTATGTGTGTGTATGTGTGGGTGTGTGTGTGTGTGTGTGTGTGTGTGTGTGTGTGTGTGTAGAACCACAGGCGAATTCGGGAACCACCATGGACGCCTCCACCTCCTCCTTGTTTATTCTGCCCCGGGATTCACAGGCTCCGCCCTACCAGGACCAGAAACACAGGCCACCCCCGCTTCCGCCCGGCAGCTATACATGGGGTCTAGGATCCGAACTCAGGACCTGCCTGCAAGGCAGAGGCTTAACCCTGAGCCACCTCTCCAGCCCTACCTGAGCCTTTTTGAATCAAAGTCCCGCCTTTCTGCCAATTGTTAGGTCCCTGAGCTGCTGCCTGAAGAAATGAATGCAGGTTAAGCCCCTAAAAGAGCTGTCTAAGGTGAACATGGTTGACTTTGTGAAGAACAGAGAGTCCTGAAGCTGTCTTGCCTGCAACAGCCAGGCCTCTGCCTCCCCCAGGCCTCAGGGCTCACTGGTCCTCCCTTGCCTTCTTTGAGGATCTAGAGCGTCCAGAGTGGAAACTCTGTCCCTGGAAACTGGCTTCTCCCACTCAGCCCATGACGTGATCCACTCACCCACAGAGTCGAGTGTGCGCCTCTGTCCAGTAAGCAGAAGGCTAGTCAGTTTGTTTTTCTGGACTGCATGTTTGTATGTGCGTGTGTTTGTGTATGTGTCTGTGTGTCTGTGTGCATCAGAGGGTATTGTGTGTGCCCATAGAGGCCCAAGGATGCCATCAGGAACCATCCTGGCTTGCTCTACCTCCTTTTTGCTTTGCTCTGGGGTTTTGCAAGTTCTGCCTTCTAAGGCAGGAAGTCCAGGCTGCTGCCACAGCCGCCTGGCATTTTTACATGGGATCTGGGATCCGAACTCAGGCTTTTTCTGCTTGCAAAGCAGAAGCTCAACCCCTGAGCCATCTCTCCAGCCCCCTCTTCTAGCCCTAAAGTGGATTCAAAAAACACTTGTATTTCTGATTGTGCGCAGCCTATATCAACTCCTACTCAGCTACATTAGCATCTGTTGCTCTCAGAATAACTTTGGCATTTCCTCGCTCCCCTCTACCCTTTAACTGGTCTGAATCCAACTTTGAGCTCGAAGCCAGGTACGTGTCTCTATGAGCAACATTCACTCCCCTGTCTGAAGCTGATATTGGAGTTCACTCTCTTCAAGTGGATGTTCGTGTTCTTCCTTGGAAAACACACTTTTATATACCCCTACCCTTTCAAGTTCCTATGCGGAGTGATATACTGTTACATTTTTAAGATTTGTAAACAAAATTTGCCGCCTTAGACTTTTTTTTGCTTTTCCCCCTTTATTATCTAATATTCAGATAACCCAAACCTGGAAATAATTGAACTGACATAAAACACCATTGTTTTTATTTTATTTTTATTTTTGGACACTGTCACATACGATAAACAAGGAATTTCAGTCATTTCCACCCTGTCAATACAGTGTAAAACCCACCCAGAAAAATCCTCCTTCTTCAAACTCAGTATCTATATAGCCTGCACATCTCTCTTTTTAACACACCCACAGATTTCCTCTGGGTTGCCTGTATTGGAGTGTGTCTATGCCCTCATTGGAACAGGAGCCTATGTCAGTGGGTGCCCATTGAGGGAACAGGCTCCCCTTCCCCCAACCTACATTAACTCTGATGGTCTCTGGAAGGTATATGAAGTCTTTTGTGTTCATCTGCTTTCACAGTGAACAGCTGGAGGCCAATTTTTGTGTATGTTTTGTAGAAATAGACTCAATCTCAGTGTGTTCATGGGTACAGCAGTAAAATGTTTCTTCTTGTTGTTGCTTTAGAAGGATTCCAGCATTTTTTAAATCGTAGAGTGTAAAAGCTCCCCTCTCTTTTGTCTAGCACCAGTCCCATAGGGAAGCATCGTGTCTGATGGGATCATCTCTGTTCCACAGCAGAGTATGGCTAGAATAATGTAGAGGTCTAGTGGAAGTAGATAGTGTTGCACTAAGTTCTTGGGTACCACAGCCCTGACGTGAACAGGAGCTACTATCTGACATTACCTCTCCCTGTCCTTCAGCTCTTACATTCTTACCGCCTCCTCTTCTGCAAGGTTCCCTGAAAGAAAACACCTTCCTTAATTTGAACTGATGTCCACGTGAAATAAGTAAACTTTCCAATGGCTATTTATAAGCACCTATGGTGTGTGCTATATACAGCACACAGAGGTCAACAAGACCAAGTCCTTGCCTTGCGAAGCCTGGGAATCCTTTGTTGACTCTGAATGTAAAGAATGGAGAATCTACTTGAAATAAAATAATATGGTCTGGAGAGATGGCCCAGGGGTTAAGACTCTGTCTCTCAAACAGAAGGTCCTGAGTTCAGATCCCACAAAAAGCATATATATAAAGAGAGGAGCTGAGCTGATGGTGCTGGGATTTGCCAGCCCGTCATGGAGGATGACTAGGATACCATTAGAAACAAAGAAAGAGCATTTCCACCTGAAACAGCAGCATGGAGCCTGCTGCAGTAGACAAGGGATTCGAGCCGGGCTGTGGATGTGGTCCTGATGCTGACTTGCCTTGAATTCTGAGGCTGTAGTTGGAGGACACAACCAGACCCCAGACTGTGGAAGACTTTCACCCCAACGTATATCCTGTTGATCAAATCTTTGGTCAGTGGTCAGTAAACCCCTAAAGACGGTCTCCAGAACACGGTGTGACAGTATCTTGCCTGTGCTTTGTGACAGCATTTGCAGTAGCTGGGGAGAAGGGCGACCCACAAAGGCAACTGTTGCAAAAAAGGGCTGATCCCTGCCAAGAATCGGAGGGAGGAAAAGCAACTAGCAAACAAAGGTTCTGCTGTATTCATGGGTCTAGTGAGTCCAAGTAATAAGCTCGCCCTTCATTGAACGCCAGAGTGTATGGACATGTATTTTGAGTCAGTGAATGTAGGTTAAGCCTCTTATTACAGAAGAAAGTAAAATAATCCATGTGCTGCTAGGCCGTGTAGGGAGGAGTTGTGCTTGGCATCTTGACAAAGTCTGGAACAAAGGAAGTAGAAAAGGCCCATACCAAGGGTCAGGAGTTGGGCAGATAATACACAGAGAAATTTAAGCTGCAAGTGGAAGTGACTGAGGCCTTTCTTCATCCCTAAAGCAGCTTTGGAGCCCAGCCCCATCCCTTCATGAGTTCTGGATAAGCCAAAGCTAACGGGCATTGAGACCTTCACCCTGGGAAGGAAACGATCCCTTCAACAGGCGCCATAGACCCTCCTTAGCCTGCATCCAATGTCAAGTTGAATTCCTTTATTTTTTTTGGTGGGGAGGGGGTAAACTGGCCAGAACCAACCACTTTTTCTAGAACAGCTACAAGACTAATAATAGCCCTTTAGATTGTTTTCTATTAGGAGGATGGAAATTTGATCATCAAAGAAGATCTGATCGGCTGACTTGAGATTTCTTCCAGATGGATAATCCATGCTCTTGTCAGAATCCCTTCCGCTTACAAAAATTTGCACAGCTGAGACAAGCGTGGAATTTGAGGAAAAATTAGCGGTTACCAATTTCACTGGCAAAAAGGACCCAAAGGACAAGGAACATTGTAAACATTTCAATGTGCATGGGCTCTACGAGTTGGGACGTCCATGCCTAGCCTTCTCTGGCTCTGTGGCCATTGGTGGTCACTTGATCTCGTCATCTCTAAATTACCTCTTTGTTAAAATGAATTAACCATGATGATTATCCCTAAGGGCTACTGGGAAGATAATACAAATACTTCAGGTAACATAGTGATGAGAATGAAGTATTTATTCAACAAATTACATAACTTGTGACTGTTATACAAACTAATGCAGGATTTTATGGACCCAAATCCAACTATGTCTGCTTCGAAACCTTTGTCTGGACAATCAATATCTTTCAAAAGTCAAAGACCTTCTTATTCTAACCACATCATGCCCGTGATGAAATCGGGATTTTTTCAGCAGTTACCTTGACGCCTGGCAATGAACTCCATCAGGAGCTATCTGGATTGTCTCTAGTTAACGCGTGCTGTCCCCAAATGCAGGCTGATGGCTTGCGCTGTGCCGAGAGGGTCTCAGAAGTCAGTCAATACATTGGTAAGCTGGGCAAAGTGAGGTGGGGCGTTTAGCTGTTCCACTTTCAGTACGCATACTGGCTTCCTATCCTGCGGTGCCCAGTCTTCAAAATGTTCAGCTGTCTCCCAGAACCCAGAAGAATGTTGGGAGTACATAAGAGTATCAGGCATGGACCCCAAGAATGTTCTCTCTCTCTCTTTCTCTCTCTCCCCCCTTCCTCCCCTCTCTCGCTTGCTTACTCACTCAACATTTGTAACATCTACATTGGACCGTAGCATAAAATGAGAGTGTAGACTTCCCTTCCTAATATTTAGCCAACTTTATAATTCCGTCTGTCAAGCAACAGGGATGCGTTTAGAATGTACCCCGGTGTTCATACTTAGCCTGGTCTGCTCATGACTTTTTTACTCTATCCCGTTTATCTGCCTAATAGTCTCTTAGGAGTGTGTTGATGTTCGTGGCCTTAAAACATGTAATGTTTAATGTGTTCAAAAACAGAGTCAGGTTGGTGTTTTCACAGCATTCTGTAAAAGCTAGTCGGTAAACATGCACCATATACTCACTCTGTTCCAGGGCAGCGGGAACAGCACAGAGAACTAGGGTGCACATGGGTCCCACTGATACTCATCTTCTAACATGGGAGACGCAAAGACCAAAGCTTCACTGCAGATGGCAGCAGGTGCAAGGAGGGAAATCAAGTCAGTCAGGGAGGAGGCAAGCAGGTGGCTGTCTGAAGAAAGTGCTGGAATGTCCAGTCACAGGTCTGTCTCTCAAAGGAAGTCACGTGTGAATTGGACCATGAATCATGCTGGAGGTATCAGAGTCGAGCCTCGTCAGCTGGGGACAGACGCAGCTAAAACACCATTTAGTTAGTTAGTTAGTTAGTTAGTTAGTTAGTTAGTTAGTTATCTATCTATCTAAGACACCAGCTTGGAACTTCCCAAGTAGCCTACATTGTCTGGTCATTGAGCCCCAAGGATTTGCCTCCCCATGGACCCCATGTCTAGCTCTTCTTTTCTATTTTTTCTTTCTTTCTTTCTTTTAAACAAAACTCGGGTCTTCCTACTTGAATGGCAAGCACTTTATTGACTAAGCTGTCTCGCCAGCTCCAAGACCCTTAGCCTTATCGAGTCACTTGGTTGTATATTGTTATAAAGCCCAAGTATTTTGATTTGTTCTCATAGGTTTTTTTAATAATATTGTCATACATACAAATGGAGGCAGTTTGGCTTCCTCCTTCCCAATAATCCTATACCTCTGATCACATTGCATTTGTAGCTTCTCCGCCATTGGCCAGTGAGCAATGGCAGACATCATCTGTCTGTGTGTAGTTAAATTCAAATCCTCTAATTCTCACTATCAACATGAGAGACGGATGCTCAATATATATTCTAAACAGACACATAGTTGATCAAGTCTGTTTCTAATTCTTCAAGTGTTTTTGTGCCAGAATGAATCTTAAATGCCGTTTTGGCCTCAATTTAAATTCTTTTTTTTTTCCCCTAGCAATTTCCTACATGAAATCATGCCTGCAGTTTGAAACACACTCTGCCTGGTCTTGCTCTCCGGTTTCTATTGCGTGATGTTGAAATCAGTGTGTTGGTCCTCTTATTGGAATTTAAAAACTCTGGCCGAAGGATCTTTTTATTTTTTTCCAGGAAATAACTTTGGGAACTTCTAGAATGTTTTCTGTAGCTCTTGGTCTTTCATGTTTCTGTGATAACTTTGTTTACTCTGCCCTTTCCACAGACAATTTCAAATACAGCCACATGATAGTATATAGAGAAGCCACTTATAATTTAAGTCGCTGGATATATGGGGTCATTTTTACTAAGAAAAAAATTGTCAGGGTTTTTATTGATTTTTTCCTTAATTAAAGTTATTTTAAATATTTTATTTATGTGTTTGTTTATTTGAGAGAGAGGAAAAGGGAGAGAGAACATATGTCATGAGGCCCAAGTGTAGGACAGATGATAACTTTTGGGAATCAGTTCTCTCCTTCCACCATGTGGGTTTCAGGAATCAAATTTAGGTCACTGGGTTTGGGAGCAGGTGCCTTACCCGCTGAGCTATCTCTCTAGACCCTGTTAAAGTTTCTTTTAAGTTTTTAGGTACCAGCTCTCTGTACCTAATTTCAAGGATAATATAGAAAGGTGCTATCCATCCTTTGTTCAAATTCTTCTAATCAGAATTTAAAACATGGTTAAAATACTTTCAATATAAAAATTTATCTTTTTAATTTTTTTATTATTATTTATTCAATTGTGCATGTATGCATGTGTGTGTGTGTCTGTATGTGTGTAGAACCATGGACGAATTCGGGAACCACCATGGACGCCTCCACCTCCTCCTTGTTTTACTCTGCCACGGGATTCACAGGCTCTGCCCTACCAGGACCAGAAGCTCAGGCTGCCCCCCACTTCTATATGTGGGGTCTAGGATCTGAACTCAGGACCTTCCGCCTGCAAGGCAGAGGCTTAACCCCTGAGCCACCTCTCCAGCCCCATAAAAATTTATCTTTTCAGTCCTTTTGCATACAGTTTCACAGCATTAAATACAGTCACATTGTTTTGCAGCTATCCATCCATAGAACATGTTCATATGCCAAGACCAAAACTGTACCCCATGGTATATTTCAGCAGAGTAACCTAAGGCCTTTATTGATGTTTACCTGCTCAAGCTATGTTGCAATTTTTTTTTTCTGCTGTAAGACATTATACTCCTACACAACCAACCTAGCAGGGAAAGGGAAGTTTATTTGATTTACAGTTCCAGAGGGGATATAATTTATTATGGTAACAATCGCATGACTGGAGACAGACACAAGGGGCCACTTCAAGTCACCACAGCCATTAGGCAGGCAGAGAGAGGAAGAACAAATCAGAAGGAGCTAGGCTACCAACCTTAAGGCCTGCTCCCCTTCCCCCATGCCCCGTGACCTGCCTTCCTCTAGCAAGGTTCCACTTCCTAACAGTGCCACAACCTTCCCAAACTCAACACCAGCTAAGGATGCAAACACATGAACCTACGGGGGAATGGCTAACTCACATTCAAAACATGACAAATAGTTACATGTGTGCTGTCGAGATCTGATTTTACTGCTTTCAGAACATGGCATGGTTTGTAGTTTCCAAGGCTGAGGTGAGCAAGGGGAGAAAGGTTCCCCCTCCATCTCCTGCTGTGCCCCTCACAGTAGACCGTGAGCTCAGAGCTCGTGCATGCGTGGCCTTTATGCACCATGCTGTGGTGAGGAAAGAGGAAGTGTCATTGAAGTCGCAAACATGGCACTGGGGACAGTAGAGACATCCGTGAGGCGGGGGGGGGGGGGGAAGGCAGCCTTGGTCTCTGTGGCCTGACCTATGGTCTCAGTCCCTGGGGAGGGAAGCCACAGTGGACTAAGGTTTCCACACACGCTGCACTTTTACTGTAAACGGTCAGATGGTGCATGTTGCAGGCTTGGTGGGACATTGCATCTGTCAGCGATCCGGTCACAGTGCCCAAACAGTGACTGGTATCCAGTAGAGCTACTGACAAGGGCTGGAGAAGTGGATCTGTGGCTAAAGCACTTGATGTGCAAGCCAAGCATGCAGTTGGGATCCACAGATTCCACATCAAATGCTGGATGAGCAAGTGTGGCAGGCGCAGAAGAAAGAGACTGGGAATTCCTAGCGCGAACTGACCAGTCAGACTAATTCTGCTGGGTGAGTTCTGGGTTTAGTTGGAGACCCAGCCTCAAAAACAGTAAGATGGAAAACGATTGAGGCTGATTCTCCATGTCTCCTACAGACCTCCATGCACATCAAGTGGCTTCCTCAGTCGTTCTCTGCAATTTTTGGTTGAGACAGGGTCTCTGGCGGGACCCGGAACTCTCTAATTGCGCCAGCTTAGGTGACCAAAGGGCTCCAGGGATCCATCTATCTCTGCCCTCCCAGCACTTGGGTTACAGAGGCATGTCCTTGTACCTGTGACTTTTTACATGTACACTGGGGATTCAAGCTTATTCCTTGTGCTTAGGTAGCTAGCACCCCAACTGAGCCCATCTTCCCAACCCCCCTGCTTTCATTTTTAAGATAGAGTCTTGGGTTTGGGCCCAGTGGACCAAAAGCAGGACATCATTGCTTCCTTCTGAGGGTACTTTCTCATTTTAGGAGACAGGTGTAAGAGAAAAATGAGCCACCCCCTTGGAAAAGGCTGAGCTCACAATTTACCCTTAACATCTAGCATCTCAGAAACACATCTCTGTCAAGCACCCATTAGTCAGAAATAGCAGTTAGGTCTGCGTACACATTTACACCTGGCCTTCCACTCATTCTTCTGTTCTTCTGTACAGCAAATATTTATTGAGCCTGTTATGAGTCAAGTCTGTTTTCAGTCCTTGATCTGACTTCTGTTTGAGCTTTTGTTTGCTTGGCACACAGGTGTTCTTCTCTGTTCGACAACATACCTTCCACCTTTCCTTTTCATTTAAAAAAAAATCTTCTCCAAGCACAAAAGTCTATTCATCCATTTTTTTAAAAATCATTCTCCATAGTTCCCAATTGGATGCTCTGCAAACAATAAAGATTTAGCACGTGATTTTCATTTACTGGCTGGTAGGAAGCCTTTGTAACCCATTCTTCTGTCTTAAGGCTGCTCCAGAATCCTTCCCTTCATTTTTCTCTAGTTCTCAAAGACTATGAAGAACTTTTTTCTCCCTTTCTGCCTTCAAGGGCTTGGGTAGAAATCGTCCTCATGAGGAACCTCTCAGACTTCACCCTAAGGGGATGTGTGGGGTGTGTGTGTGTGTGTGTGTGTGTGTGTGTGTGTGTGTGTTTGAATGACGTCATCCCAACTTCACATTCTGAATCAAGCCCCAATTCTTAAGAAACGTTTGATTCATAAAACCGAAAAGCGAAATGTTCACATGTAAAACTGTCATTCCAGGCAGTAAAATCTTTCCTCGAAACTTTATAATCAATCCCAGCCCAGAGGACAAGCTTATTAGCAAAAATAATGAAGGGGAGAATAATAAAAAAGGAAAATGAAAACCTCCATAATTAAAAATAACACTTTTCTAGTAAGTTACCTGTTTAATAACCTTAGGGTTTATTTTTCTTTTTGTGAGCTGCTTGTAACTGTTTTAAAACCTGCTTTTGAGAACAAAATGTGAACATCTTGGAATAATCACCCCTTTGCCAAGTTTTCTTTTCCTTTTTTTTTATTTTCTTCTTTATTGTTTGCCGTTCACCTGACATTGCCATTCTGTACTGTGACAGGTATTTTTAAATCCTGTGCATTCGACTCTTGATAGCAGAGCATCTTTCTGCCCCTCTCCAAATCTTTGTGGGTGTGCAAAGAGAACACTTGAGAGTATGTGCCTGTGGAGATCCAAGGGTGGATCCTGGAATTATTCTGGATTGTTCTACCTCCTCTTTGCTTTGCTCTGGCTTTTCCCAGACCCCGCCTTTCAGGGTCAGAAGGGCAGACCGCTGCTATTTCCCACTGTGGGATCTGGGATCCAAACTCGGGTCCTTTGGCTTGTAAGGCAAAGACACTAACCTTTGAGCCATCTCTCCAGTCTCCCCTCTCTAATTCTTCTCCATCTTCAGCTGGTGGGCTAGCATCTGGGGGGTTACACTCTGAAACTCCCAACAAGGACCTACGCAGCTCTTTCGGTTTACTTTCTCCTCAACGAACTTCGAAGGGATAAAGTGTGTCTGAAATATGACCAAGAAATAATCATCTTACTGGGAATTCCCCCCAAGCACTGGTTTGACCTTGGTTGGCCCATGCAGATGTGTACAGCAAGATTGAAGCTGGGTTTCAGACCCATTGCAGCCTTTCCTGCACTTGAGGCTGCTAACCAGTTCGTGGGAGCTCTTGGCTCCCAGAAGCACCAACCTCAAAGGTGAATTGAGACGTGCCTCTCCCCACCTCTCCCGGGAAGCGTTTGTTTTTAGCAGATGGGAGATTGCCAGTCTCTCTCCGGCTGAGCACGAGAAGTTTCACTCTGGAATTCCTAGTGACATGATGGCTGAAAGGCTCAGGTAGACTCCAGGAGTGACATCCGGAGCTAAGATCCAGACTCCCAAAGATCAAGCCTCACCATCCAGTTGGAGCCTCCAGCATGAAGCAGCAGCACGGCTGGGCTGGACCTGTCGACTTCTCCAGAAGCAACAGCAAAAGCCCAGCTGGCACATTAGCAAGAGTCACACGTCATCACTCCATGCCGTCTTGATTCCCATGACCGAACCTCCGTGGGCCAGTTTCCCATCTAATTACTTTCAGAGTAATCAAATACCAGGACATTAATATACACACAGAGTGAGTGTTCCAGAACATTCAGGCACACTGATAGAGGAGGCACAACCGGACATGCTGCGTACACAGCAGGGAACCGGAATCTGATCTAAATGTGCCCATTATGCCCAACTGAATTGCTGCTATGGGCTTTGAGAATTACAAACACAATGAGTCTGTCTTGCTAGAATTCCTCTTCCACCACCTTTCAAAACATTCCAAACCCCTGCCCCCCACCGTATACCCACCTCATATTTAAGCTGCCAGATGCCAAATTGGTTTAGCTTGAAAAGAAGCTGTGTTTAAAACAGGTCATGTATTCTTCCACTAAAGATGTCTTTTTTCCTTCGCTGAGTTGTAAGATTTTGCTTTGCAATACCTAGGGAACTGAAGTCAAGACTCAGCTGGTGAAGTCAATACAACCACCAAAATTCAGTGCTCCAATTGGTCAACCATCTGTTGCCTTCTCTGTATTTGGGGTGATGAAATGTGGGGACTAGGAGATCCCTGAGTGCAAGTATATTTCTAACATCTGAAGGCATTTATAGGGGTGCACTGGGAGAAAGTAGCAAAGCAGGGAGACACCGTGCTATACATGACTTGTGCTGACTATATTTCTAATAATAAGAAATCCTGCTACCTTAACTTGTTCTAATGTTCCAGTGAATGCAGTCAGGTGATACTTAGTGCATAAGATTACTTTATATAGTTAAACTATTATTTATACGTTACTATCTTAGAATTATCCCATAAAGCTTTCAATAGAGAAAAGCATAATCACTTAAAAAAGAGTAGTTCTGTCAGTGAGATAGCTCAATGGGTAAGATGTCTGCTCGAAAACCTGATGTCCTGAGTTCAATTCCTGGAGGCCTTTATAGTTCCTATGTGCCTCTCTGTCTCTCTCTGTCTCTCTCTCCCACCTTCCCTCCATCTCTGTCTTCCAAATAAATAAATAAAATATTTTAAAAAGAAAGTATAGTATCTAAACCACTAATGAGGATAATGGAGTCATAATTTTCTTTAAAAAGAAGTTCGGCATCTCAAATTTTCTGTGTATTTGGGAAGAGCTTTGTATTAGGAAGAACTGTGGAAACTCACTGTTAATTTCAGAATGTGGGAGAGAGAGAGAAAGAGAGAGAGAGACCCAGGGTATGTAACAGGGAAAATCAGAACTGGTCTCTAGTGGGTAGACATTGCCCAGTGCTGCCAAAGGGGAACAGGGCAGCTGCTTTCCCTCTGGGTGATGGGAACTCAGAGATCCACCTCTCAGCTTCTGTCTTATCTGGAATCAGAGGAAGAGGAAACAGGACAAGCCAGTATCTGAGTGGGTCTCCAAGTGGGTGTGAGCTTGCCGATCTCCATCAGATGAAGCAGCACTCTGGGGTATAAACCCCGTGAGCCGTGCTTGAGGCCAGATGTTCCACCGTGAAAAGCCCCTCAGCAGTCAGATACATGTCCTGTCACTGGCGACTTTCTCCTTACAGTGTCACAATCCGTTCATCTCGTTCTGAATGTTTAGTCTTCTTTCATTTTTGTTCTTTATCATCTGTTCTACCCTAAAACATTGATTTTTGATCCATTTAACTTTTTGCTAGTTGTCTCCACGTTACGCTGTCTCCGATGACTTTTAATAAAAGTCTGGCATGTTTTAAGTATGACTTTTGGGTCATGATATTTTCTTCTAGCATGGCTGGTTAAGCTTTCCAAGTATTTAACATTTTCCTTCAATTTGTTTGGCAAGTTGCCTAGCAACTTCATTTTCTCCTCCCCTGTACAGTTTAATTGAAAGTTTTATAGAAATAATTGTGAGTTCACATGCAGTTGTGCAAAGTAAGACTAGAAGTAATGGTTTGTTTTGCACACATGTGCATATGTACATGTGTGTAAGGGCGTGTATGTACAAGAGGCACTGAGTGTATATACCTGTGGTGACATTGGGAGTCATCCTGGATTGCTCTTCTGCCATATTGATTTGCTCTGAAATTTCCTTGGCTCTGCATTCCAAGGTTGGAATTACAGGCTGCAACCATATACATGTGCATTTTTACCTAAGATCTGGGATCCGAACTCAGATCCTTTTGCTTACGTGACAAAACCTTTAACCCTGAGCCATATCCCAGCCCTTATTTCAGGGAGTTGTTTTTTTCTTTTTAGGATTAAGACAGAGTTTATTAGAAAAAAGAGAAAGAATAGAATTCACAGACACGAATCTGTGAGGGACAAGAAAGCCCTTATTTCAGGTTTTTTTTTAATTTTTAAATTATTATTTATTCAATTGTGTGTGTGCGTGTGCGTGTGTGTGTGTGTGTGTGTGTGTGTGTGTGTGTGTAGAACCATGGGCGAATTTGGGAACCACCATGGAACCTTCTCCTTGTTTACTCTGCCCCGGGATTCACAGGCTGTGCCCTACCAGGACCAGAAACGCAGGCCGCCCCCGCCTCCGCCCGGCATCTATACGTGGAGTCTAGGATCCGAACTCAGGACCTTCTGCCTGCAAGGCAGAGGCTTAACCCCTGAGCCACCTCTCCAGCCCATTATTTCAGTTTTTAATGAAGAGGAAAACGTGTTCTCAAATGGAAGAACCATTTAATAGGCAGCGTCTCCTAATTATCGTGTTCCAAGAAAAATCCACATGGCAGCGCATGCTCCGGTAACGGCGGGCAGGCTGCTTGGGAGCCTGAAGCTGAACTCTGTAGCAATCTGTACCCCATCATAGCACTGAAGATCACCACTCTACACCCCACAGGACCAAGACAAAACACACAGAACACCTTGCGGCCAATCAGAGTTAATGTGGGACCAATAACCAGGATGGCCCTAAATGAAGGAGTCAAAAGGAGACGCAGAGGGTCTCAGAGGACTATCGCTTGTGCATGTAGCTGCCCAGGCTCCCTTGACGCTTAACTTAAACTTTTCCTTCTAGGCCTCTTGAACTCATATCCCATTCTTTCTCTTCACAGCTCCCTCAGAATCTAGAAGTGTAGCTGTGCTATTGTACCACCTAGAATTCTCCCAGTCCTCAGAACCCCCTCTGCAGGTTCTGTTCCAATCTCCGTGCTTTCCCTGTCTCTCCTGACTTGTATAGAACCAAGTTCTTTATAATCTTATTGTTGCCCAGGTATTCTAGGTATTGATACGAGTACATGACCAGACACTGTAGGGAGAAACAGGGGCCTTTTTCATGATTATGATTGGAGATTATAGTTCATTATGATGGCAGGAGAGTTCTCTTCAATTATTCTTTAGAATAATTATTTAGAAAAAAAGTACCCCAGGAAGCCGAAGGGTAAGCATGGACTCCCCATCTTTCAATTTTTCCTCTGCAATCGATATGGAATATTAAGAAATGGAGAAATGATGGGACTGGGAAATATCTTGGTCAGTAAAGGACCTGCCACACAAGCAGAGGACCTAAGTTCAAAACCCACTACCCACTAAACAGCCAGGCATGGTACCTTCAACCATGAGCCAGACTCAACCCTTCCTCTTTTTTTTTTTTACATTTTTTTTATTTTTTATTTCAGCTCATACAAACTTATTAGGTACACCAGTTCCCTCCCTTCCTCCTCCTCCCCCCGTATCCCCTGCTCCCCCTCCCCACCCCTCTCCCTCCCCATCCCCCAGTGCCTCCCGCCCCATTTCCCAGAGGGTCCTTTCTTGTGCATGTCTGATTTTCCTCTGGGCCCTCCTCTCCGATGACGTACAAGGACCCAGTGGCCTTTCCCTGAACCCTTTCCCGTGTTCCCCTTAGGTATAGGAACACTGCTGTGGCTGCCAATCCTTTACCTCCAAGGCTCTTGGTGCCTTTAGCAGATGCTAGACTTTGTGAGGTCCACAGTGGGTTGGACAATGCGCAGGGCATGCAAAGTCCAATTATGATTGCTTCAGCCCTAACTAGTATAGAGTATCTTATATATCATTGCTCCTCCCATCCTTTTGCTCTTACACTCTTACCGCCCCCTCTTCCGCAAATTTCCCTGAGCTTCAAGATGGGGAGAGACTAAGCTGGCCTAGTTCTAAACCCTTCCTCTTTTAAGTTATATCTGCCAAGAATTATGGTCATGGCTACAGAAAAGTACCAAATCAATAGGATTATATCCTGGTCAACCTCCCAAGATTCAAGATGCATTTGAAATTACTAACTCTTGAAAGCTTTATAAACCCAAGCCCACAGTTAGGAAATATTTTCTTTGGGTACAGAAAAGATAGATATTTCAAAGAGTTTCATGGTTAAGAATGCAAATATTGCTATCTTACCTTATGCTTTCTGATCTGTTATTTCTTTCCAGATTCCAAAGTAAGAAGATTTCTGAAAATGTTTTATTTCAATATTTAGCAATGTGAGTAGCTGCTAGTGTGCGTGTGTTTCTCTCTTTATTAAAAAATAACATGGTCAGATGTCTACATGCATAAAGCAGAAATGAAAGGACCCTTATCTTATATTATACAAAATAATCAAGTCAAAGTGGATTAAAGTCTGAAATGTGAGACCCGAAACCACAAAACTCCTAGAAGCAAATAAGGAGAAAGGCTTTTTGGCGTGGGTCTCAGCAATGAATATGAGACCAAAAGTACAGACAAGTGGGATCACACCAAATTATCGAGAGTCTCCACCTCGATGGAGACGGGTATGCAGCACGTGGGGTAGGAGAGAATGCTTGCAAATGATCGATCTGATAAGAGGTAAATACCCAAAAGGCATAAGGGACTCACCCAACTCAATAGCAAATAAGACAAAATTACCAAAGTATCTGAATGGACACATCTCCAAAGAAGACAGGCAACTGGCTAGCAGTATATTAAAAGCTGCCCAAGATTACTAAGCATTAGAAAAAATAGAAATGAAAACCACAAGGGAAAGCGATATAGCTCAGAGGTTAAAGCCTTTGCCTTGAAAGCAAAAGGAACTGAGTTCAGATTCCCAGATCCCATGGGAAAATGCTGAGTGGAAATAGTGGCGGCCTGTAATTCCTGTCACGGAACCTTGAAAACCTCAGAGCAGAGCAGTGAGGAGGAAGAGCAATCTAGGATGGTTCTCAGGGGCTGGAGAGGTGGCTCAGGGGTTAAGCCTCTGCCTTGCAGGCGGAAGGTCCTGAGTTCGGATCCCAGACCCCACGTATAGACGCCAGGCGGAAGCGGGGGCGGCCTGCGCTTCTGGTCCTGGTAGGGCAGAGCCTGTGAATCCCGGGGCAGAGTAAACAAGGAGGAGGTGGAGGCGTCCATGGTGGTTCCCGAATTCTTCCGTGGTTCTACACACACATACATACATACACATGCGCATACACACACACACACACACACACACACACACATATGCATACACGCACAATTGAATAAATAATAAATAAAATAAAATAAAATAAAAAATTTAGGATGGTTCTCAGTGTCATCCCTTGGGCCCCCACAGGCACACACACACTCAAGTGCCCTCTTGTTTACATGCCCACACACATGTGTACAACCTACCCACATGCAAATCACACACAGAGACACACATATGCACACACGCACAAAAAAACCCTACGATGATATATCACCTCACATCTGTTAGGATTCTGATCACTAATCACTGAGGCTGATAGTATATAGAGGAAAAGGTACCTATATACTGCACATGGGGATATAAATTGGTGCAGCATAAATCAGGACTTCAAACACTTATCTGCCATTCCACACGATTGCCATATTACTCATAACATCCAAGATGCGCAAGAAACCTTGCGTTGATGGGTGAATGGATAAATGATAGGTAGCATGCATATATAACAAGGGAATCATGTTCAGCCTTAGAAAAGAAAGAAATTCTGACATTTATGACAACTTGAAGGAACCTAGAACACACATTTATGCTAAGTGAAAGAAACCAGTCGCAGAACAGCAAGTACTATGCTGTATCAACTAACGATGCCATGGTATGAAGTATCAAGAGTGTGAGATCTCTTCAAGCTCATGTGTTTGAGCGCTTGGTCCCTTGCTGGTAGTATGGTTGGAGGAGCTTATGCAACTTTTAAGATGTAGATCCTTGCTGGAGAGATTGTGTCTTTGGGGGTGGGCCTTGAAGTTTGATAACCAAGCGCTACTTCCTGTGTTCTCATGTCCTCCTGTGTTCTTGTTCTCTCTCTCTCCCTCTCTCCCTCTCTCTCTCTCTTCCTCTCTCTTTTCCTTTCTTCTTTCCCTCCCCTGTGTATACTGAAATGTAACAGCCAACTTCCTACCTGCCACCATGTGTTTCCCACCATGATGGATTCCATCTTCTTTGAAACTTATAAACCCTTTCTCCCTTACGTTGCTTGGGTCAGAGTATTTTCTCATAGCAAACCGAAGAGTAGCCAGAACAAATGAGGTGTCTAACACAGTTAAGTCAGAGAACCCCAAAGTAGAGTGGTAGTTTCCAGGGAAATGGATGGTATTAATCAAAGGGTACAAAGTTATTAAAAAGGTATTTCGGTAATTAAAGATTGAACTATATAGGACTTGTAGTTAATAATATATTATATACTATATACATATATATTATATATATATATTATATATTGACTAACGCTAAACCCTGTGTTAGATGTTCTTATTACAAAATAATAACAGTAAAGAGGCTGAGAAGAAGATTTCCCGGGTGGTAAGTGTATTTATAGGCTACACGTGCTGATAGGCTTGCCGATTTCCAGCCTTACTGGTTTATATGCATTACACACGTACAGTGTTTTGTGTGTCAACACTGTTTCAGTGGGCTGTTTTTACAAATGCCCCTCTGCTTCTCTGTCTTGATCTTTCCACATTTCACTTGATGGGAACCCCCAGAATTTAAAAACTACCTTCACCTCTGAGCGAAGCCAGAGCTCTCACAGCTTGAATCATGACCTACAATGTCAAGTTCTGCTTCCATAGTCACTGTATTGACTGTAGTCGAGATAAGGAATCAGTTTAATGTTTTTTCTTTCGTTTCTTTTATTCATGTGTGTGAGAGAGAGAGGGAAAGAGAGAGAGAGACAGAGACAAAGACAGAGAGTGTCTGTGTCTATCAGAGGACACTGTGTGTGCCTGTGGAGGCCCAAGGGTGACATCAGGAATCACCTTGCATTGCTTTACTTCTTTTTCACTTTGCTCTGGGTTTCCCAGGCTCCAATTTCCAGGAAGTGCCAAACTGCCACTATTTCTTCCCAGATCTGGAATTCAAATTTTGGACTTTCTGCTTTCGAGGCAGAGACTTAACCCCTGAGTCATCTCTCCAGCCTCATAATGGTTTTTTTCCATAACTGATGAATGCACCTTCCATAGAAGTTGCCATGCCTTAAAGTGCCAAACAGTAGGAATTGGTTGAATGACAGTGACCCCAGCATTGAACTAATAATGGAATGAATCTCCTATATAACTGTGACATGACGTTCCCTTGTTTCATGACCAATCCTATCAGAAAACCATTGGGGGGGGTGAAAATTTGTAGTTAATCTTTAAGATATAACTTAGGAGTGAAAACATAGCTAATATTAGGAAATATGTTGTCACACTAATATATTTTTAAATGTCATTTTTTCTTAATATTTTATTTATTTATTGTGTATGTGTATATCAGAGGCACTGTGTGTCCCTGTGGAGGACCAAGGGTGACTTGGGGAATCATCCTGGATTGCTTCTACCTCCTTCTTGCTTCATGCTGGGATTTCCCAGGCTCTGCCCACCAAGGCCGGAAGTGCAGGCTGCCACCACTTCTGCCTGGTGTTTCTGTGTGGGACCTGGGATCCAAATTCAGGACCTTCTGCTTGTGAGGCAGAGTCTTAACTCCTGAGCCATCTCTCTAGCCTCTAAAATCTCATTTTAATAGATAATAAAAATCATTTGGTGCCTGATATGTACAAAGCTCTTGCTAGGTAGGATAGGAGTAGGAGTGGAATTCCTTAATTTGATAAGGTGCATCTACTGAAATTCAACAATGTTTGTCATCCTTGATGGTGAAACAAGAGAACCAACCCTATTTCAGGGAAAAGTTAGTTACACACTGTCAAGAGTCTAACCAAAGGAATATGACAAGAAAAGTAAATGCGGAAATTGTAGGAATTGGTGCAACCCCTCTTGATTTATATATGTCATGAATGTTTTTTATCAATAAAATTAGAAACAACTCATAAGACCTTATCAGACCCAGGACTATGCATGCAGAATCCAGATAAGGTAAACATTCAGAAAAAAAATAGCTTCCTTATATATCAGCAATAACTATACAGAACAAGAGGTTCAGGGACTGGAGAGATGGCTTAGTGGTTAAGCCTTTACCTTGAAAGCAGAAGGTCCTGAGGACAGATTTCAGATCCCAGGTAAAAATGCCAGGCAGAAATGGTGGCAGCCTGTACTTCTGACCCTGGAAGGCATAGCTTGGGAAACTCCAAAGCAAAGCAAAGAAGTATCGAAATCCAGGGTGATTCCTGAAGTCACCCTTGGTCCTCCACAGATACACACACACACACACACACACACACACACACACACACAGAGTTAAAAAAAATTTATAGATGATGTCATTCACTATGGCAATAGAAACGTCAAATATCTAGGAATAAATGAGACAAATGTGAAGAAAATAGTGAAGTTTTACTCAAGGACATAAAGAGAAATGTAAATAAATGGGAAACATTTATTTCTGAGGACTACTCCACATGAAAGCGCAACTACTTTATCCCAATATAATCCAAAATTTGGTTTGAAATTTTTTCTTAAAATTTCAATGGGATTTTAATGAAAATTTCTTGAATCTAAAGTTCATCTGGTAGAGCAAATATTGAAAAACAACCCCAAAATTTTTTGAATAAAAGATAAAGGAAAATGTCACATGTGGTATCACAGTTTTATTAAGCCCAGAGTAATTAAAATAATACAGGACAGACTCAGTAATTAAAATAATGCAGGACTAGCACAAGGAAATGAAGTTGTCTAAAAAGAACCCTCAGTGTCTGGGAATAAGTAATCTGATCAAATGTGTACTTTAAATAATTAAGGAAATTTTAGACAATTCGGTGACCAGCATTCTGAAAATTGGTCATCATTAAGAAAAAAAATGTAGTTAGACTTCCGTTTGCAATATAAACCATGATGAAAGCTGTAGCTACACCACCAGAACTAAAAGGAAAATGAATTTATTTAAAAAAATAATGAAAATATTTTCAAGTTATATGGTGAGGAAACACTTTCTAATAAGACCCTAAACTGTTTCTGGCTTTACAAGCATCCAAAATATTTATAAATCTGTTGTGTTAAACACTGGGAGGCTTCTGTATGTGAAAACTCTACTAAAGAAAAGTACTAAAGAGGTATTTCTAAACATACAGCAAACAAAAAGAACTAATGGTTAATATCCCTGATATTTAAAACCAGTTTCTATAATTCACTAAGGAAAAAAATGAAAGGATTCAATGCAATAAAGGAAAATGATATAAGCAAGTAATTCCCAGTGGGAAAAATACTAATCATCTGAAATCTGTGAAAAAGTATTTAACCCCATTGGTGACAGTGCAAATTGTTATGCTACAGACAGTTTCATCTAGCAGCTAACAAAAGGTTTAAATGTGTTTAAAAAAGAAAATACAGTGTAAGAAAGAAGTAGAATAAGGTTCTCAGGAAGTGTTTTCAAGAGTAAACTCTGCTTGAGTGTGCAAACCCTGACTTAGAGAAACAATAATTTGAGGGCTGAGGGGAGAGAGTTCAGCAATCAATCAGTGCTTGGTACACCACAAGCTTGAGGACTTAAGTTCTGTCCCCAGTGCCCAATGAGGTGGCACATGCTTGTCATCCAGCGCTGGAAGGTACAGACAGGAGGGATTCTGGGGTCTGCTGTCCAGCTAGCCTGTTATAATCAACCAGTAAGAAACTATCTCAACAAATAGTTTCTCTCTCCCCCCCTTCTCTCCTTTTCTAGCTCTCTCTGTCTCTTTTTCTATCTCTCTCTCTTTCTCTGGCTCTCACATAAGCGCAAACATACATACACACAAATGCACACATACACAAAGAAATACAACACTTGAATACACAAGGACTGTTCATTGCAACCAGTATTCTCAGTTGAAAAAGTTAAATGCAGCACAACTAACCAACTATAGGAAATTGACCAAATATCTTATTTCCATCCTATGAAACACTCTTTTTTTTTGCGCGTGTGTGGCTGTGTGTGTGTGTGTGTGTGTGTGTGTGTGTGTGTGTGTGTGTGTGAGCTGTAGGTAGGTGTAGGGGGTATATATGGAAGAGGACACTATGTGTGCCTATGGAGATCTAAAGTAACTTCAGAAATCATCCTGCATTGCTCTGCCTCCTTATTGTTTTGCTCTGGAGTTTCCCAGGCTCCACCTTCCAGGCCACCACCATTTCTGCCTGGCATTTTTATGTGGGATGTGGGATCTGAACTCAGGTTCTTTTGCTTTTGAGGCAAAGGCTTAACCCCTGATCCATCTCCCCCAGCCCTTATGAAGTCTTTAAACATAATGGATTCCTTCTAGATCTAATGAAGTAACTCAAAAGTGACGGTGAGCTGCAAGAAATTGTAGAATTCCATTTTTGTGTTAAAAATGCACCATACGCAGTTGTGTAACATTGCGTTTGCATACACAGAAGGTGAGAGAGAAACTTTACTGATTGAAAAGAGGCGAGATTAGCGCTAAGGAGATGGAGAAAGGACAGCTTTTACTTCTTTTCGAATACATACTTTTTTTTAATAATCATGAATTACTTGTCTTAGTTTCAGGTTTGAAATTTTTTCTGACGAAAAGCATATGGAAAATAAAAATGCCAGAGGTCGCAGGGCTGTACATCCAAGAAATGAAATCTGGAAAGCATCTCTAGGCCAGACACATCCTGCCAGGCGCCCTGCCCATCCGAGCATTAGGAACAGAGCAGATGCGTCCCCTGTACGCATCAGGTGCTCTGGGCTCTGACTGCCCTCCTGTTGCTCCGAGGTGTCTCTCTCACCAGACTTTTCCCAATACCACAACACACAGCCAGCCTAGAGCCTTGCCCAAAAGTCAAGAAAGGCAGGAGGAAGCGGCCACGAAGCCCCTTGGAATTCACCACCAAGTTCAAACTCTCAGCTAATTGATCCGGTCCATCATTTTGAATTTATTATTTTAATTACACTGGATCTTGCTAAAGAATGTTTCACTGAAGGGGACCTTGGAGATCTTTTGCCCTTTCGATCCTCACACGTAACGCAAATACAAGGACTGAGCTGTCCCAGCTGATGGAGGGTTAATAAGTTGTATTTGATTTAAGAGCCTGAATGAGGCTCAGATTCTTTACATGCTTCGGGTTGCTCCCTCTCTGCTATGCAGAACGTTATCTGAGAATGTCATGAAGCCCCTGCCTGCCCATCTCTCCAAGGGTGAGCGCTGAGAACACAGGTCACCAGCCAAAACAGTCTCTGTAGACTGTTCCCTCTTCGCGCATGATTCCCACGATGTTACGAGGCAGCTCTTCCTCCACCCCCCACTCTCAGGCAAGCTCCAGATCTCCAGGCTAAATCAGATCCCTTCCCTTCCCCTTCATTCTTCCTTTCAGTGGCCTGTTTTCTTCCACAAAGGCGGACTGTTAGAAAATAAAAACCTTAGAATTGTCACCTAAGGCGAAAATCCCAGTGACGCGCTGCAGAGGGCGCTAAGAGTCCGGGAGGTGTTCCTGCATCTCCCCGGCAGCCACCGTGAACCAGGCCCTGGGCTCTGGACGTCAAAGGCAGGTTGGGCAGCTTCCGACCCCAGTGACTTGACTGAGGACGTGATTGTCCAGCCTTGATTCAGGCTCGGGCATCTGTGGGCTGTCACGGATGCAGGGGGGAAAGAGGGACGAGGGGGAGGATGCACATCCCCAGCAAGATGTGCAAAGGTGGGCTTTAGGCCAGGAGGAAAGCAGCCTTGTAAGGAGCCATGAGCAGCAGGCAGTGGCTGGAGGTGGGCCCAGCCCCGCAGAATGGGAGAATTCGAAAGGGTCCAAAGCAGAAGCTAAGCAGTGAAGCTGATCCAAAGACACTGCCGGGTCATTAGGAAGCTGAGGTTGTAAGGGCGGGGGGGGGGGGGGGGGGGGGGGGGGGGAGCTGGGTCAAAGAAGGGGACGAGCTGGGCCCTCTAGAGTCAGGCAGCTCTCCAGCCTAGTTCTCAAGTACTTACCCTGGCTTCACTGTGAGAAGGGAAAAGGAAACTCTGCAGACAGCGCCTGATTTCTCCATCTCAATGAGCGAGTGCAAAACCACCAGACTCACATTCTCCAGCAGCATTTGCTGGTTTCTTTTATAATGGAGCGTCACCCCATGGCAGAAGGAGTTCTAGTCTACCCCCAGGAGCTTAGAGGAATCTCTCTCTCTCTCTCTCTTTCTTTCTCTTCTTCTTCTTCTTCTTCTTCTTCTCTCTTCTCCCTCTCTTCTCTCCTCTTCTTCTCTGTCTCGCTCTTTCTCTCCTTTTTGTACTGTTGGATATTGAACCCAGGGACTTGCACAGTCTAGACATGCATTCCATCACTGAGCTATAACCCTTGTGCTATTCTTACTACACATTGACAGTCCTTCAGCTCTTTACATTTCTGGGAAGATGCTACTGTCCAGGGATGTTTTCAAGCTCCTTGTGCATTGCCATCTCCCAGAAAGCTACCCAGCTAGTCTTGTTTGTTTGTTTGTTGTATGTGAATGTAGGGATGTGGATGTGGGTAGAAGAGAGCTCTTGAATGTGTGTGCCTGTGGAGGTCCAAGGGTAACACCAGGAATCATTCTGGATTATTCTATCTCCTTATTGCTTTGCTCTGGGGTTTCCCAAGCTCCGCCTTCCAGGGCTGGAAATTCAGGCCACTGCCATTTCTGCTCAGCTTTTTTACATGGGATCTGGGATCCAAACTTAGGTCCTTTTGCTCGCAAGGCAAAGACTTTAACCCCTGAGCTCTCTT
>JALPQD010000136.1:4926685-5355058 GCA_023101885.1 Typhlomys cinereus | reverse complement strand
CATCTCTCCAGCCCTTAACACCTTGTTCCTAACCTCTCGGGTTAGGTGAGATAGCTCAAAGCTACGTCAGGACAGTGGCCAGGAAGAAGTCAGAAGCTGTGTGGATTTCTTCTCAGAGGAAGGGTTTTGCAGTTCATTCAATAACTGCTCAATAACCACTCACAGTACCTACTGTGCACACAGTATGCCTACTGTGCACACGCTATGCCTACTGTGCACACATTATGCCTACTGTGCATGTGATATGCCTACTGTGCACACACTATGCCTACTGTGCATATGATATGCCTACTGTGCACATGATATGCTTACTGTGCACACATTATGCCCACTGTGCACATGATATGCCTACTGCAGACATAAAGGATTTAAGGACGAAGAAAAAGAGCCAGCAGTGAGCTTGTATCTCCAAGAGTCAGTCCATTCAATGAAGTAACAAGTGATCGATGGTCTGTTTCCTAAAAAAGCTCTGTACCCGCTTTGCAGGAATCCAAAAGGGAGACGTGACTTCTAGTGACCTGGGACAGGGAGAGAGAATCATAAGGTTCTCTGGAAGCAGGAGTCAAGCATGGAAGGAGATCAAGTTGGAAGGATCGCTTGGTCTCAGACATATCAGGGTGAAGAATCACCTCCAGGGTCTGTCTAAAACTTTATTCCATGTGACTGGGGAGACAGGGCTGGGACAATGGGCGTGGTCTCCCTCAGGTGGGGTCAGTAAGGAAGAGTCCAAACTGTGTCTTTCCCTAAAGGTAGCCTCTCCCCCACTCATGAGCTCAATGGGAAGGAGTGTGGGCAGCCTGGGACCAAGGAGGGCAACAGAGCTTGGCAACTCCTTATTCACCAGGAGGAAGGAAGATTCAGGGGAGCCAGAGGTCCTCAGGTGGATGGCTAGGGAGACCCCTGAGCCCAAGAACAGGAGGAAGCAGGGCGGGGAGAGAACGGATGGGATGCACTGATGGAGGTGCAAGAAATGTTCAAAGGAGGCCTGGAGAGGTGGCTCAGGGGTTAAGTGCTTGCCTCAAACACGAGGGTCTCGGTTCGAATCCCCACAACTCACATGAAAGCTACGTATGGAATTGTGTATCTGGAATCCCAGCTCTGCTACAACGGGATGGGAAGCAGATACTGTAGAATCTCAGAAGCCCCAAGAGCAAAAGCAACAAAGAAAGAAAGTAGAAGGACAAGGCTGACATGTGACTGCCCTCTGATTGCCCTCTGACTGCCCTCTGATTGCCCTCTGATCTACACACATACACACACACACACACATCAAACACATACAAAGATTTTAGATATGTTCAAGGGAAAGTTCTAGCAATGGGAACCTTGCATTGTGGCTCAGGAAAGTGCTTGGGGCAAAAGCTCTAACTCTAGTGTGGTCTCTTCAAAGTAGATAGCTGATAGGGAAGGCACTTCGCAGAAACCTAGAAGCTGGCCGGCCAGACCAACTGTGTGTGTGCCATACTGAGGAGCAGAGCTGCCTTCAGAGATTTCCACAGCAGCTTCCTGTGGAGAGGAAGATCAGGGGTCAGAGAGAGAGACAGAGGTCAGAGTGTGCTGCCCTGGGCCAAGAGAACAAGAGAATTCAGGGAGGCATCGCCAACGGTTAAGGTGGATCCAGCCTGGAGAATATCACATGTGACCTTTGCAGGGGCCAGGCAGCCAGAGCAAATGTTTTCTAGGAAGTTCCACAGCAAAGAAGTGGTGAGAGATAAGGAGTGTCGGGGCGGAGGCAAAATATGGTGTCTTCCTTCCTTTCTTTTCGTGTGTGTGTGTGTGTGTGTGTGTGTGTGTGTTGTGTGTGTGTGTGCACTTCTTGTTAGGGGGTGGAGAGATACTAGTGTAGTAAAAAGGGGTACATGGTAGAACATGACCCCAAAGGATACAGGAGAGGTCAAGATCAAAGAAAAGGTCTATTGACTGTTGGAATTCAATTCTTAAGCCAAGGGTGGGAAGTTTTACATAGGGGAAAAAAATCCTGACACTCCAAAGACTAGATCATACAGCAAGAAGAAACTCAAAGTTTTCTTTGGCCAATAGGCATCAATGCGAGAACAGATTTTAATATATATTTATTTCAATATTTATATTTAATATTATAATACATATATTTTTATGGTCCTGATGTCCAGAGGCCAAAGCATAATTGTTGGAGGTGTCCAACAAGGGGAGCATATGCTTAAAAGACAGATTCAGATGATAAAACCGAAATCCATTGAGCCACAGATCCAACGCATGAGTTCTCTGTTTGCAACGGGCTCCAACCTCCAAATATTTTAATGAAACCAACATGCAAATATTGTTGATATCAAGAGAACAAGGACATTATTAATTTGGGAGTCAAGGCAAGTCACCACTTAATGCTTTGAAACCGGTTCCTCCTTTAGCTCCGGTCTCCATAACAAACATTCCTACATCTCTCTCCCTGATAATGTTCAAAAACCACAGATTGGTTTCCTACTCCATCAGAGACTTCTTTCTTATCTGGAACAAGCAGTTATCAGATCAACATTTAGCTTACTGGCCTTGGGTGGAATCAGTGATTTCGACCCTGAATCACGGTCTTCTAAGAATCTAAGCCAAAATTCCAGGCTGCCTTTGAGCAGTTAAGTAACTGTAATTAACTTCTGACCACGCAAACTAACATTTTGCTTGGAGAATGCATACTTTTCCCAAACAAGTGCCTTTCACATAAAAAACAATTTCATGCCTTGTTTTCTTCCAGCATGATGCCTTCCAGGGCTTGGGAGTAGCCAGTGTGTTGCGCAAGAAATCTTCCTGGGATGTTTAAAAGTCACTTTTCTCAAGG
Organism: Typhlomys cinereus; assembly: GCA_023101885.1. Lineage (NCBI taxonomy): Eukaryota > Metazoa > Chordata > Mammalia > Rodentia > Platacanthomyidae > Typhlomys > Typhlomys cinereus. Next base: position 5,352,249 of record JALPQD010000136.1, on the reverse strand, counting down.
GGTTCATTTCTGCCTTAAAGTTGTACTAACTTTTAGAAATACGCAGTTTCTTTTCTTTTTTCCATATGTGTAGATGCCAATGAATGGGGTGGGAGCTAGGAGTGTGTGTGTGTGTGTGTGTGTGTGTGTATCAGAGGGCACTGTGTGTCCCTGTGGAAGACCAAGGGTGACTTTTGGAATCATCCTGGATTGCTTCTGCCTCCTTCTTGCTTTGCTCTGGAGTTTCCTGGGCTCTGGCTTCCAGGACTGAAAGTACAGGCTGTCACCATTTCCATCCAGCATCCTTACATGGGATCCAGCATCCGACTTAGGTTTTTCTGCTTATGAGGCAGAGGCTTAACCCCTGAGCCAGCTCTCCAGCCAGAAAAACAGTTTCTAACAGCGTTGACAAGCGTCCTTCCATCTACACTGTTGAGAATTTTGTTGCAGTCCTCCCACACTGGTCCTATGTCCCCTTCATCCTTCCCAACATACTGGGTGCGTGTCAGAAACAGGATACAGGGCAGTAGCAGCTTGAGGTAGATGGCTGTGATTAGCTGTCACCTAGCTCGTACCCCAAGCTCCAACTGGACATTTGGGGACTGTTTATCACAATGATAACACGTGTGACTTCTGAAAGAGTTTTGTGGTTGATCTGGGCGGCTTTGCTTCTCAAGGTTGTACCTGGCATAGACTCCGGCCACTGCTCTTTTCTCCAACATCATATCTTGTTTTTGCTCCAATGCTGAACAAGGGCACTGAAGACTTGTAAAAGGGAGTTTGGAGTGAAGGACCCCTGAGGATGATTCCTAACGTGGGACAGAGCCAAGCTAGAGACAAAAAAGAAAAAGAAAGAAAAGAGAAGAAAACTAATAATGTAAAGGGTCAATGGCTAGAGATTTTTCAAGTTTTAGGAAAAAGGCAAGCTAAGAGCTAAAAGGGGAATAAGGCAGGAACGCGCCCATCACCTGATGGCTTGTGAATGCTCGCCAAGCAGGTTACCACTCAGATGCGAGCCCGCGTGTGCATGCCACGTACGTGGGCATGTGTTCACCCAGCCATATGGCAGCCTTTCTCCAAGGAGGTTTTTGAGGTACCACGTAGTTCCTGTCAGCATCTGAAATGAGGGGCCTGTACCGCTGCCCTGAACTCTGGTCTGGTTTCTCAGCCCTGTGGCACCGGCCCCCCGGCCTGCGGTTAGGTCGCTCCATGCTACGGTGCGGACAGCTTGGGTGGCCCTGGAGTTCTGCCATGTCAAACAGCAGCTCTCACCCGAGAGGTCGTCCTGTGAGGCCTACGGCGGGTGGCGCAGCTCACAGGAAGGCCGTGAGGAGACCCCGCGTCAGGCCTGCTGAAACTGGAAGTGAGGCTCTTGGATTACATCCCTGACTGCGTGGTTTGGGGACACGCGTCTTTGCTTTAAGACTAGCTCCTTCACCTGAAGTAAGAATTGGAATAAAGAGAGCTGAAAAAACAAGATGATTCGATTATAGAGAACCATCCGCTGTCCACGGGCTCTGCTGATTAGATTTTCTGGTTGTCCTTAGGCCTTGGCTAATAACTGTTAACCAAATTCAAGATGAGGGTGGAAAAGAGCTTTTATGGCACAGCCAGGCCTCCAAAGTAAGCGGCAGAGGTGGAGGCATGGTCAGCTCCAGCCTGGTGTATTGCACATGTGAGAGAGCATCGATTTCACTCCTTTGCAGAAAGATACCAGCCCGGGCATGAAGAGCATCTAGGAAGAGCCACAGAGTGGCAAGACGGGTCAGTGGGTAAAGGGCATTTGTGGTCAGGCCTGACATACAGAGCTGGAACTGTGGAGCCCACTTGGAGGAAAGAGAGAACTGACTCTGCAAAGTTGTCCTGTGGTGCACACTGTGGAACAATGAAACACACACACACACACACACACACACACACACACACACACACACACTGCAATCACTCAGCAGATTGCCATAAACAGATAATCTGAGAAGGGGTAATATGATACAGATATGGTGCATGTGTGCCCAGCAAAAGAGATGAGCTGCCGGAGATAGCAGGGGGTTTCCTGCCAGGGAAGCTGTTCAGATCCACACTGGATGTGGTAGTGATGCATTTGGGTCTTCCACGGATGGTCAGGCCAAAGTAAGCAAACCTCGGTTCCTTCCCGTGGGTACGGGTGAGGGTGGCGGAATTATTCCAACACCAAGGAATGATGCGTTCAAGCAAAATGTTTAAAACAACACAAATAAGAACACCAGCAACACCCACTCCATCCCACCCTCTCCTTCCACAATGACTTGTGAGGACATTTCATGGAAATCTGGAAACTTAATGAAAATCTCTTACACTCCAAAGAACACAGATCTTAAAACCACCGAAGAAAGGAAATAGGATTTCCGCAGAAACGAATTCTGTGCCCAACCATTTGTCGTTGGAATCTTGATTATTTTGATGAATAGAAGTAGCAAATCCCACGTGGAGGAGAGCCAAGACAAATGGCCATGGGCTTAGGGTGGGTTCTTAACCGGCAACGTGAACAGCATCGGCCGGGTTGTGGTTGACCCAGTACCTTGGACACTGGGCCCAGGTCAACTTCTTGCTTAGGATGTTGAAGCCACATGGGGGCATAGCAGCTGCCTCTCGTCTGGTTCATGGTGGTAATCACACTGCAAGGCAGCTTGCTTGGAAGCAGGGCCTGCGTTTGCGGGTTGGCTGTTCCCCTCGATTGAGCGGCGCAGCGTGCAGAGCCGGTTTTCAGCCAGCTGTCTCCCTTGCCAGTGTACTTTACGATTTTTTTAGATTTATTTTTGTTATTATTTTATGTTTCCGTCCATACAATAAAGGTTAAGTAACTTGGATGACTTTGATGCATGTATCCTAAAATAGAAAAGTAGTGGGGTCGGGGACATGGTTGAGGGGTAAAGCCTTTGCCTCACAAGCAAAAGGACCTGAATTGCAATTCCCCACTCCCATCCCCAGATCTGACATTAAAAAAAAAAAAGCTAGGCATATATAGCAGTGGCCTGCACTTGTAGCCCTAAAAGACAGAGATTGAGAAACCCAGAGCAAAGCAGAAAGGAGATAGAAGCAATTAAGGATGATTCCCAAAATCGCTCTTGGTTCTCCATGGGCACATGCACCTCTCTCTCTCTCTCTCTCTCTCTCTCTCTCTTTCTCTCTCTCTCTCTCTCACAACACACACACAATGTACACAGGGAAAAAAATAAAATAGGACTCATCCTCTGTGTTCATATTTTTTAATTTTTAGTTTAAAACCCACCAGCAAAGAATTCATAGACCCACATGGTCATATGAATTCCTACTATACTTCTAAGGAAAAAAAAATAATACCAATTCTCACCCATCTCTTCCACAAAAATAGAAGAGGAAGAAATCTTCCCCACTCATTCATAAATCCTCAATATCTAAGACACTAAGACAAGATAAGATGTTAAAAGAGATTGCTAAGTCTTATGGGTATAGAGGTAGAAATCCTCCATGACCTGTGTTAGAAAATTGACTATATCAATATGTACGAGGGTAGGACATCTCCATCCAATAGGATTTACTGCAGGACTATAAGGCTGGTTCAATACTTAAAATTCATTTTCTGGATGACTAGCAAAAGGGTGATCAATGGCTACCAAGATGGCGTTGGTGAGCATAATTGTCTTCCACTCGTCACCAAGCTAAGGTGAATTTGATGGGAGAGATAACTTTTGATAATCTAATGCATAGACTCATGAACTTCTTTGTTCTTTTAGTTGCTTTTTACTCAATACAGATAACAATACCATAATACATGGAGATGATAAATGTTTGAGGAAGCAGATACACAATGTTTGTGTACCAATCTAAAAATTCAGTTCCTAATGATAGAGGCTTGCCTAGCATGCACAAGGATCTAAGTTCAAACCCAGCCCCACCAAAAATAGTTACTAAAATTTAGTTGCTGTGATTCATTGTATCAATAGACTGTTTTAAAAAAATCATCTCGACAGATACAGGAGAAAAGCACTCTGAAAAGTTAATGTCTATTTGTGATAGGGAAGCAAAGGCGGAGGTGTGGAACCCAAGTTCGGAGTACCGTCTTTCTCTCTTTAGTTCTTCGGTCTTGTCGCCAGTGCGAGGATGTCTTCTTTATTCGCGAGGACGTATGCAGGAAGGACTCCGGACTTCCGGACGGCCTTCCGTGCCTTCCTTCCTTCCGTCCTTCATTCCGTCCTTCCCCCTTTCTTTCTTGCGTTGGATCTCGGCCTCACTCACGCGATATCAAGAAATGCCCGACCCCGCCAGCCCTCACGCCCTCCTCCCTCCTTCCCTCCCTCCGTCCCTCCTCCCTCCCTCCCGCCTCACATCCCTCCCTCTCCTTCCCTGGCAGTCAACTTCCTTCCTTCCTATTTCCTTCCCTATCCTTTCCTACTTTCCTTCCTTCCGTCCCCGGTTTCCTTCCTTCCTTCCTTCCTTTCCTGTCCTTCCTTCCTTCCGGTCCCTCCCTCCGTCCGCCCTTCCCTTCCTCCTTTTCTTTCTTTCTTTCTTTTCTGTGTCTGTCCGTTCCTTTCCTTCCTTTCCTTCCTATCTGCCTGCTCCCTTTCTTGCTTTCTTTTTCTCTCTCTCTCTCTCCCTCCTCTCTCTCCCCCCTCCCTCCCTCCCCGCCCTTCCCTCCTCCCTCCCTCCCTCCCTCCCTCCCTCCTCCCTCCCTCCTCCCTCCCTCCCTCGCCGTCCGTTCCAATTCCCATTCTCCTTCCCCCTTCCTTCCTTTCCTTCCTCCTTCCTTCCTCCTTTCCTTCCTTCCGTCCGTCTTGCTGCCTCGTCCCTTCCCTTCCTTCCCTCCTTCTTCCCTTCCTTCCTTCCTCCTTCCTTCTTTCTTTTCCTTTCTTTCTCTCTTTCCTTTCTTTCCTTCCCTTCCTTCCTTTCCTTACTTTGCTTTCATTCTTTTTCTTTTCTTTCTTCCGTGCTTTCTTTTATTCTCTTGTCTTCCGTCCGCTGTTCTTTTTTTTCCCTTCTATTCGATTTTCTTTGAGGGAGGGGGTTGCTTTCTTTCAATTTCTTTCTTCCTTCCTTCCTTCCTATAAAACACTAGAAAGAGAAGGAAATCACATCTAGCGGCAAGACCGCTATGTTCTCATCATTCATGAATGAGTCCCACACCCCCTCCTATTTTACTTTGTGCTGGAAGTTTTGGCAAGTGCTTCAAAGAAGGAAAAAGAAACAAAAGGCAAATGGACTGAAAAGGAAAACATACAAACACGTTTGTCTGTTGGATAAACAGAAAATGCACAGAGAACCGGCCAGCACGCAGGGCAACTGCAGGATTTAACTATTAAATAGTTAACACGGGGTGGAATTTTTTTTAAGGGAAATGAGACTGTTCGATTTTAAGACATCAAATCCATATCTATAAAAGTCGAGTTAACTGCCGAGTCCACTTCACAGAATGACCGTCGAGAATGCTGAGATCAGTATTGGGGTAGCCCACGTCCCTCCCGACAGGGCGGCTGGCATTGGCTTAATGAGGTTAGGTCACTACAGGGAGAAGTAACTGAAGTTTTCATCCACGTGTAGCCTCAAGAATCCCACATCCTCCGCTCCCCCCAGTTGGGAAGGACCTCGGTCTCCCCTGACTGGGCGGGTGCTGCACTATCACCCTTGAGTCCTGTGCTTGTCGATTTCCCAGTTCTTGTCACTCTTTACTTGAGCTCCTAGTTCTTCAACAGGACTCCGGGATCACAGCACCCACATGGCCCTGTGACCCACCCACCCCTCTCCCCACCCCCATACTGCTGGATAGGATTCCACGGAGGAATCAGAGACTAGTTCACAAATCATCTCACCTTTGTGAGAGTCTTAGCTTTCGTTGGGTTCACGCTTGAGAGTCTCCCATCCAGCATCCAAGTATTTATGTGTGATGATCTATGCAAGGCTTCTTCTGTAAGCCTCTCCCATCGCCATGGCAACCAGTGTCTCACAGGGGCAGGTGGAGGGTTGCTCTATGATTGCTGGACTTTTAGCACCAGTTTGGAGATGAGAATAGATATAGGATTGTAACATTAAGTCTCTCATCCTGCCCCTGCTCCACCGACACTGATTTCTTCTGTCAAGCTGTAAAGAGACCATGTGAACAATCCTAAAAGAAAACTGGAAACAGCTGAAGATCTTACATCCCCCCAAGAAAGCGCCGTGCTTAAGTGAGTCTGACGACTCAAAGGTTTATAGGTAAACTTGGTCTGAAGCCAAAGAATGTGTGTACTTAACAGACCCTATGAGAAACTGCCATGTCCCCTCACCTAGACACCCAGCCTACCACAGTGTGAAATAGAAGATCGAGTCATAGAAAGCCCCAGGCAGATGTGGGGTCACAGGATGTGGTGTGTGACTCTGGGCAGGGCTTCTGAGCCTTGCTCTGCTTGTGTGACAGCCCTGTCCCACGTGTTCTGAAGCTTAAACAAGATCGTTCACGAGAGCACGGGACTGGAACTCGGTGCCCGCAGGACATCTTGGGGAGCCACTAAGTGCCTGCTCTGCTCACTGGTGTACCCCCAACTCTTGGGATCATGCCTAGCCTAGAGTGAGCTGTTAAGCTGAGGGCCAAGGAGATGGTTCAGCGAGTAAAAGCAGTTGCCGTCAAGCCTGATGATCCAAGTTCAATCCCCGGAACCACATGGTGGAAGGAGAGAGCCCGTTTCTGCAGATTGTCGCCGACCTCACACACATGTCAAGAGGTCATAGCTCATGGCTCATTCTCTCTCTCTCTCTCTCTCTCTCTCACACACACACACACACACACTCACACACACTCACACGCATGCGCACACATGTGCAATAAATGTAAAAAAATTTTTTTAAATATTTATCTATCGAGTCACCTTAGGTATGAGTTAGGATCTAAAATGGCAAATTTAGTAAGAATAAATATTAGATATTAAATCACAGTTAGGACACCAAGTTTTGCCTTGGAATTTTCTACAAATGTGTGGGTGCATATATGTGTGTATGTGTAGTTGAGGGTATGTATGTGTGTCCTTTGTGTATGTATATATGTGCATGAATGTTTCTGTGTGTATATGTGTATGTGCGTAAATGTGTCTGTGTGAATGTGCTTGTATGTGTGCATGCATGGTTGAATATGTATGTATGTGAGTATATGTGTGTTGGGAGGTGTGTGTATGTATGTATATGTGAATGCATATGCGCGTATGTGCATATGTGAATGTGTGTGCATTCATATGTGTATACATGCATGTCTGTAAACATGTAGATATGTGTGTGAGTGTGTATGTGGGGGGAGAAGAATGAGTATGGGGGGTGCGTGCCTATGTGAATGTACATATGTGAATCTGCGTGTCTATGTGTGCACACATGTGTATGGATACCATTTTCCATAGAAATAAGCTCTGGGCTGTTTGGAATAGGAACTGCTCATGTGAATGTGTGCATATGAACGCATGTTCATATGGATTAGTTATCGTATCACTGCTCTTGCAGCTGTCCACGTTGGAAGAACCTGTCATGGGTCCACATCTGCAGGTCACATGAGCAGAACATGAGGTTCTGCTCAACCTGCTCCAAGGTGTCGGTTGAGGAAGTAGCATATTTAATAATATGGTTTGTCCCATCAAAACGCTTGTTGAGGCTGGATTCCCATATTAAGAGGTGCTGGGACCCTTAAGAGGGAAAATACTCCTTGCTGGGGAGGGGCTGGGATGCACGTGCAGGTGCTGAAGGTCTTTGAGTATGGGGGTCAGAGGAGAATCTTGGACCTTGTTCCTCCCTATTCCTTTGCTCTGGAAAGTCCCCAGCTCCACCTTCCAGGCCAGAATCAAAGGCCTCCACCATGTGACTCTGCCACCTCCTCCCACGCTGCATTTTTTACATGAGGTCTGGGGATCCAAGCTCGGGTCCTTTTGCTTGCCAAGCAAAGGCTTTAACCCCTGAGCCATCTCCTCAGCCTAAGAATGATTTCTGAAATGGAGAATAGGAAGCAAGTTATTGGGGTGAGAAAAGATTTGAGGTTTGTGACGATTGATGGCATGACCCCCTGAGAACGCCCTCTAATGCTTGGGCATGACCTTCTCTGCTTTGTAGGGTACGGGCAGATCGATGTGCGTGGAGTGTGGTAGATGCCCTGGACTTGTCTGAGATGTGAACAGACTTGCAGACTTCACATAACTGCCTATCTTCCTACAAAGCAGGCAGGGTGGGCTTCCAAACCCAGATCGTAACTGCCGTTCTCCTGCTCTGATTCTGCCCGTGGATCCTTCCATCTGTCTGAGGTCTTCTCTCTCAGCTTTCTCTCCAGGGGCTCCCCCTCTCCATACCCCAACCACACCAGCCCACCTGCCCTTTAGTACCACGGTCCTCCCTGCCATTCTCTGACCACGGTGCCGATCCTCTGTGCTCTGTCGGGTAAACCAGCCCTCACGCGCAGATCCCTATCTGAAAACCACTCCCTTCCAAGACCCTCACCAGTCCATAGAAATGAGTCCAGCCTCTCTCTTCACATTATATTGGTCCCGGGAGACTCGAAGCTCCCCCAAGTGTGTTATTCTTCCAGCCCTCCAATGATCTCTTTGCCCAGTTGATTTTCAACTTGAACCATAACGGGTTCCATTTCACTGAGACATCATTTGAGGCTTAAAAACGCATAGACTTTCTTTCAAGGTGGAAATTTGGAATCAAAATAAGTCACAGCATTCTCATGTTTTAAAAGAAAGAACTGGCCATACTGAGCGATCGTTTAGCAATGATGTAAGGACAGCTTTCCAGTGAGAAGAACAAACTCCTTTCTCAGGAGAATGTCTTAGAACATGCAGGTTGGGGGCTCACATACACCCAGAGTGCCAGGCTGAACCTGAACTGGGAAGCTACTGTGGTCATGATTTAACGTTAGGGGGGAGGAGCATCCAGGAAAGGACGGAATGACGTGCTGCACAGTGGTTACCTGGTGTGAGGTGCCCGTGGGTGTGCGTTGAGATACCAACCACGTGGGGGGTGGGTGCTGGTGATCATGAGGAAGAAGCCGCATTACCATCGAAGACACTTCTAAACGGGAAAATAATGTGGATGTAGTAGGTTGCCCATTAAGCGAGAAAAACAGTTCCGGTAAGATATGGTGCAGCATGAAGGATAACGTGAGTAAAATCAGAAGGAAAGTGGTTATAGTCAAGCTATAGAGATAAAATACGACTTTACCGCTAAGGACCGGAGGTTTAAGAAGCAACGCGGAATATGTCACGTCCCAAGGGTAGAGGGTTTAGAGGGCTGGGCACCGGGTGGAGAGCCCAACCAAAAATCATGTAGACGGTCAGGAATGGATGAGTTAGGTCAGAAGGGATTGGTTGGGTTTGGGGTGTTGATTTCATTTGGATGGAGAGGTCTAGGCAGACGGGTGGTCGGGTGGTGGTGGGGTGGTGTGGGACGTAAATAAAGAAACTCTGGCCTGGGATTGAGACTAATGAATGCGAGATGATGTAGACTGAGAGGTGAAAAAATGATAGAGAAGAAAACAGCGACAAACGGTCCGGAAGCACGGTGGAGGCTGCGAGCTCCAATAGCGATATAGCGAGGGCTAGTAAGCTAATCTCGCCGAGAGGGGGAGAGGCTAGGGTCGGGGCACAAGGTGAGAATGGTGGACGGTGCTATGAACTGGGCGGACTTATTGCGTGGAAGGGTAGCAAAGTGGATTTAGGGGTACCACTCGTGATAGGTCGGCGGAGCGGCTGTTCAAAAAGAAGGTAGGGACGGAGGAAGAGAATAGGTCAGGGGGGGCCGGCACAGGATAGGAGAAACACAACAGGACGCAAGAGGGACGGGGGGGCAGCGGCAGGTGGTCATGGTAAAGGATGCAAGGGGAGCAGTGGGTGAGTGGGGAAGGGTGGAACGGAGGTGGAGGGGAGGAGGCGTACGGGGGTGGCGAGGTGGGGCCATCTGAGTTTCGGGTAGATGCCGATGGACTGAAGGTTTAGTAGCTGTGCGAGCTCTAGGGGCCATACCCGGCGCTTAAAAGAAGTTCAGCCTGTACGTAGTGCATATCAGCAGAGAAGGGGCATGAGAGAGGCTCGAGGTCAATTCGAGGGGGGGGCAATGTGGCAGGGTGCCGGGGGGGTCGAGCACCGCGAAAGAGCAACAGGGGACTTTGGCCGGGCGCGCGCCTATCGGATTGGACGCGGGGACGGTGAAGGAGCGGGGGAAGGAGAGGGGTAGGGGAGATGAGGGGGAGGGGAAGAGCGATGGTGACGGGGAGGGGAAGATGAGGGGGATGGGAAAGTGAGGGCGGATGAGGGGGGGGCGGGGCGGGAGGGGCCGACCGGGGAGGGGAAGGGAAGGGGAGGATGAGGGGGAGGGAGCAGGGGGCGGGAAAGGGGGAGGGGCTGGATTTTAGGGGCCTGTGGGATCGGTTTAGCTAGGCGCTGTTATTTTTAGGTCATGAGTTAGAATTTTGTTAGTCACAATCCCACCGAATCGAAGTAGGGGATGTTTGGTTGCTTGATGGCATGGCGAATCCTTAGCTCGAGGCTAAGACGGGTCATGGGACCCTTCGGCAGGCTGGGAGGGGGGAGCTGCACTGTGACATCCCTTGCCGAGACGTTGGGTGGAGACCATGCGTTCTCCGGAACACAAAGGTGAAGAAGGGTGCTCGGGAGGGGACACAATTGTGTTGAATGGGGGAAACTTACTTCTGTGATAGGCTGGACCCGCCCCAGGGTTGAGTCAAAATGGATGTCCGCAGTGGTTGAGTAGTGGACCTCCTCGACCCCAAGAACTCCTGGAGAGTCTTACTTGATCTCGGATTCACATAGATCGGTTGGGGTGTGGGTGAGCGACACGAACAGGGAATGGAACAAGTTATTCTAGGCCGACGAGGAGAAGCGAGGTGACAGTTGGAACCGTGATAAGCAGCCTACCTACCACGATAATGGCGCCGTGGGTTGGGAGAAGGGGTGTGGGGAGATATTTTACACATATTAAGTTTTCTACGTGCGTTGGAATCGGCCCCGTGTGTGGTGGGCTGGGTGGTGGGGTGGGTGTGTGGTGGTGATGTAATAAAGTGGATGCAACGATATGTGTTATCTTCAGGATCAGTGTTGAGATGTCGCATGGATTAGGGGTCCGAAGTGATGAGCCGACCCAGGATAGAGAGGTTAGGGACAGCATGCTTGAGGGTGGGGATGAATCAGGTTATGTGAAGAAGTCTGAACAAGGTCTAGCGGCGTTTAAGACCGGAGGGTTGGTGGGATTGCGCGATAATGGTAGTTAAGCGAGCAAATGCGGAGATTGAGGCGGGGAGGAGCGTGGGGGAGAGGGGACTAAAACCAGAGTGTGAGAGAGGGAGGCAGGCCGATGGGGCACGAGGCTGTTTGTAGAGAGATGGGTGGCAGTCGGGCCCGTTGTGGGTGAGTTTGCAAGGGAGAGAACTGTAACGCCCTGATAGAGACCTACCTAGGTGGTGCCGACATGCAGAATACAATGTGTCGGTGTTAGAATTTAAAAAAAGATACACAAATGGAACCCTCTTTGTCCTGAGGTCGACGTTGCATGAGGAGGGGGCGTCCTAGCTTGCTAAAAAGAAACATAAATTCGGCGAAACCGTAGAGAAGAGCAGATGCCCGCAGTTTAGGGGTTTCGAAGTAACTTGTTTAAGGGCTAACGGAGGGAAAAACTTTCGGTGGATACGTTCGAGCGGAGATGGATAGAGGACACAAGACGGGCCGAAGAGCGAGCAACAGATTATGTGGTTAGGGTGGGAGTTAGTGCGTTAGCTGGCTGGAAGCAAGAACGGGAGAGTACCAGGCGACATCCCCAAAAAGGCACTGATGGGGGGTAGCCAGAAGGACCCAGCGGGAAATCTCATTGGACGCTTGTAGGTGAACATGGTGGCGTACCGGGCGGCGAGCGTCCAGATTCGGAGTGCGTAAGATCGACGGGTGGGAGAGGGGGTGTGTGGGGAAGAGATAAGTAAGACCCGTGTGAGGTACAGGAGCAGTGGGGTGCTGTGGGAGGACAGGCGAATGAAGTGGGGAGGCAAGGAGGCAGGGAAGATGAGGGGGGAACGCGGGGGAACCGTGAGGCCTAGAGGGCTTGAGGGGAGAGGGTTGATGGATTGGGTTCAAATTAAATATGGGAGCCAAATTAACAGGGAGATGTATAAAAAAGTTCGGGGAGTTTCTGAAAATGGGAATGAAAGTGTTAAGGCGCGGCGGGAGGGGGCCTACGGGAGTGATGTGCAATCCTGCTTACATTCCAAACAAGACGTCTAATTCTGTTTTATAATAGGTGATTATTCCCGTTTTTCCTGGGGGTGTCGGGGAGTTATGACTTCTTTCGTGTTGTTGAGAGAGATGGGAAGTACCGTGAAACAAAGCCACAAAATAAAAAAATCGAAATAAACCGACACACCGAGGCTAAAATGATAATCCAACGGGGTTGGGATGGGGAAAGTATAAGGGCGGGTAAAGGAGGGTCTATAAAAAGGGGGGGATCACAGCTGTAGTCGACGCCCCCCCCATCACCACTCCCCAAATGACAAGAAGCCTCAACCATACTACTGCTTTATCTCTGTATATGACTTCTAGGCCGTTAGTGTATACTCTATTGATTAATAAGACCCCTAGTAATCCATGACCCAAATAACAAACTCCCTCTTGCTTTACCAATTTACATAACCCCACAGAACACCAACTTTTGCTCCCCCCTTTATATGGTTTGCTTCAACTTTGAAATACCTTTCACCCGGACACGTGCCCCCCCCACATACTCGTCTGCTCTAAAACGGCGACATAATTAATGCATTAATTTTGCTAATGCATTCTACTTGAGCACGACAATTAAACATTTTTATTCTACAAGAAAGCGCCCCCCCAGACTCACAACCCTCTATCACAGCTTGTCCGACACCCCCACAGCAAAACCACATTACTGCACCTGTCAACACACCCCAAGCCCCATTCCGAGTCCCCCATCACCCACTCGCTATGCACTTTGCTCTCTCTCTGTATCTACTAGTTCCTCTTCTTCTACATTTTTGTACTTTTCCCCCCCCACACCCCCACCAATCCTTATATCCTAGTGTTTGTATTTTTTCTACACCCTCACACACAGCGCCAGTTACACACCCCTCGATTCTCCCCCATCCCCCTCCAAGCCTCTGCATCCTTTTTCCCTCCCCCCTATTTTTTCACCTTTACCTCCTTGTGCACTCATTGGGTCCCCCCATCTGGACACGAGTCGCACAGGCGCTCAATTGTGACGCCGAACTCAAGGGTAGGTGTCGTTAGGGTATTTTTTGTGTTTCTTTTCCTTCCCTCCCCCCCCCCCGCGCCCCAACCGGATCAGCCCACATGGGGTGCTTACATTGCTCTCTTGCACCCACACTGACCAGTCGCTTCTCCCCACAGCCTTGCGAAGTCGTTCCGGCCGCTCCATCCATCCAATGGGCACAAACTGGTGCGAATCTCTTCGACTAATTACTACTCGTTCCCGTGTTGATAATTACCCCGAACCCCCCGGGCCGGACCAGTCGCCACCATGTTTCCCCTACAAGCGTCCAAATGAGCATTTACAAGACGGCTGGGGCGTCATTTTCGGGCTGATAGGGCACACCACAAAAGAGAGTCCTTGAGCTGTACTATGTGAGTTTGGATGTGTCTGCGCTGGTCTCTGCCCCGTCAATCGCCCGATGTTGCGCCCTCCGAGCAGCCGGCGTAGAACGAACACTCAGATTAATCTCATTCCACCCTGAGCCCATGAGATCATTGGTGGTGCGCGCAGTCGCAGGTCTTGGGTCTTCCCGTTCGGGATGTTTCTGTCCTCTATGCCATTCATCACCTGGCTCGCAGACCTTAAATCCACCAGGTAGTTTATTACCCTCAGCGTTTATGGACCCATTAAAACCCATTTTACTGGTCGAAACAAACCAGAGGCAGGTATAACCTTCATTTCATGAGCAATGGCTCTTCTCTAGCTGTTTTTCTCCTAATTCTGCATGTTTTCTTTTTATGGCAAGGCAAAGGCTGATAGAGACACCTCCAAGCCCTGCCTCATGCAAGACTGTGACCTGCCTTCCTTGAAACCAAAATAACATTTATATTCCAAGAGGTTTTTTTTAATACTTTTTTTACGAAATTGCTTCGAGGCCGCTGGAACAAACAGTTGTCGTTCTTTCGCCTGCCTGGTGTGATCAATCCCTCTCAACCGCTCAGGGACCCAGAGGGTTCTCTCTCTTACCTCTTCTCTGGTTACCGTTTCGTCCAGCGCCGGAGCGCTCCCACAACACCGGGGCCCGGGCACCTGGCCCACCCCCTTCCAACTGCTGAGAGCGGAGCCCTCCTATGCCCGGACCCCCGCAATCCTGGCCAAGTGGCACCATAGGCTCGTGTGCTCTTCGTTCTTCTTCCGCATCTCATCTCCATCTACTTTGTCTTTCCGGATGATCCTCCCTAACTCGCGCCTCCTTAACTCCCATCCCTATTACATGGTGCTCTGGGCCCTTCCCCATCAGCTGATGTCGTTATTTTAAGTATCTATCTGGATAGGTGTATCTGGGCTTAAATATATACCTCTCAACATTTGTATAGTGAGAGTTTACCAATGGCCCTGAGCTCCAAACCCTCAACACCCGCGCACGGACCCGTGCCCTCCTCTGACGAGGCTTGGTAGTCAGAGCTGTGCTCCTGTGTACTTATGCTAGCGGGCCCGCGTCCCTCCAGCCTATCCATAGCGATAATTAGCGCGACATGGTCAGCGAGCCGTGCCCACTACCCATCTCTGGATAGGATAATCATACCCCCGCTGATGGGAGCTCATGGACAGTTCAGTCAGCCTGGTCAGTGGCCCCAAATCCATGACAGGAACATCAGCCCTCCCTGACGTGCTTACACAAACAACAAGATAAAATAGCGCGTCGAGAAATGACACCAAGGATGGATTAATCTTTGGCCTCAACCACTCAATGTATATAATGCACCAAACAAGCCACACACACACCACCACACACACACACACACACATACAAAACCACACACACCGCAAATAGAATCAGTTTCCAACAACCTCAGGAAAAAAGGTGGTAAGACACAAAAGTTTATAATCAGAACGTTGGGTAAAAGTACTGAGCTCACCAAACACACCCACACTACCTGTTGCCCAAGCCAGGTGGTCCATGGTAGCTGGGTGTGGGGGGGCATATAACTGTGCTGTGATACCCTTCAAACTGTGCAAGCTCTGGGATTGATCCTTGGAGGAGGCCTAGAACGCACTATGGATATGTACGAGTGTGCATATATGTACGCTCAGACCTCCGATGTTGGCTAGCGTCAGGTGTTTGTATATGGTATCTGTGTTACTATTCTTCATGTACTCGTGCTCCTCTCTAGGGGACTCACCGCTTCTCGCCGCTGTATACACTTCCCGCTAATACATCGCTTATCCGACTATGTCCTTTCGTGTGCAATTGACTGTGCCTCTGGTCGCTCTTTAGCCGATTGAATAGGTTCGTACTGCCTCGCGTCGCGTCCTGTTATGGTCTCGTAGCTACTGTTGATCATCTAAGCATGTCGGTGTAGGATATCATGTATGCAATTTTCGAGCTCGTCCTTTATGCTTACTTCACTGCACGTATTGGCGTGCATGGTTAGTCTTCTCTCCTGCGTTTTTGTTGTGTTTTTGTACTCGGCCCATGTAATATCGCCCCGTGTTTCTGTGGACGCTCCTCTACTACTATCAAGTCCCGTATTTGAACCCCACTTGCGGAGGGGCATGGAGAGGTGACTCCACGAGCATCCTAAGCGACACCCAGCCAACGGGAATTAAGGATTAGCGGAGTGTTATTTGGTGGTCACATTGGCGGTGCAAAGCAACAAAGAAAGGGATGTTATGTCAGGGTCACACCATTGTGTCCCTCGGGTGGGAGGACGACACCACCACCACAACACACACAAAAACAGACCCAAAAAGCCAAGCAATAACCCCACCAACACAGGCACTACCCCCACACACTACCTTAATACATAATAGCCAAACCATGTTATCTGCAAAGGCCAGGAGTTAGGTTTGGTTCCTATGGTATGGAAGAGACTGTCAGTAGATTCTAAACACACACACTGCTCTATAGAGGACGAATAGATGGGATTTCACATGGGGGGAGGAGCAAAAGTGATCACACCACTGCACTGAGGGACCCTGACCGGGGAAGGAAGAAAAAGGAGGGGTCCTCAGTGGTTGCACCCACGCGAGAGGGTGGAGAACTGTGCGGGGAGAAGAAGGAGGTGCAAGGCGGATCCACAGCAAACCAGAGGGAAACAACATGGGAAAGGGAGGAAACCTAGCAACACAAAATGGGCATAAAAGGACACGATGAAAGAAAACAGGGGGCGGGAGAGGAGACAGAGCAAAGGAGAATAAAAAGTAGGGGCAAGAAGGAGCAAAAGTACAAGAGGGTGAAGGGAGACGGAGGCAGAAGAGAGCAAAAAGAGCAGAATAAAAGTCTATGAGGGAAAAACAAAACGAAGATAAAGAAAAAAACATGAAAAACAAAGGGGGGGAAGAAAAGGGAGAGATGGGACAAACAAAAAGGAGGAGGAAGAAACAAACGCAGGTGAGACAGGGAAGAGGAGAGCAGCGTGGTGGGTCAACGCACAAAACCGTATACACGGGCCAATTAGGTGCGCAGCCCCAACGCCAGCAAGCGCCCCTCCCTTACGTCCGAGTTACCCCCTCCCCTGTAAGCTTACACGTGTCCCGCCCTAGTAACCCTGCCCCTTGCAATGCTCGCACCCGCAGATGAACACTCGACAACGCATCGTGACCCTTACCCACTCCCCAATCTATCATTCTTCCCCTCCACCCAAATCAGTTACGGACATTCCAGCCCCCTCCCTCAGATCTCCTTCACCCTTCCCCTCTCCATCAGCAGCCAAACTATTGAATGTTGTGACACTTGCTGTGGCCTGCAAGAGGCTGCAGAGCAGAAACAAGTGTCACCCTGGTTGGCTCCTGTTCGTCCGGTGGATTCTCTGCCACTGCCTCCTTCCACCAGGACAGCTAAGGGCCCCAGGGAGATTATGCCCCAGGGACCCCTCGGGAGGAATTTACTCTGAAGGCCTCTCTCATGTCTCTTCTTGCTTCTGTGAGATAGTAAATACTCAGACTTACTTAACCTAGGGCAGTAGAGTAGGGAACTTTCTGGTTTCAGGCTCCCGGGGGGATCTATGGCATCAGCTCGCTAAGTGGGACTCGCAAACGCACTAAGGCTATGGGGCGAAGAAAAGCAGAGAGGGCAGTTCAGGTCCCATCGTCATCATGAGACAGAGACCGAGAGCAACTGGGAGCAGGGATGGGCTCCCAGACCTCAAGGCCCACCCCCTGTGACAGGCCTTCCTCCAGCAAGGCTCCACCTCCTAGAGTTGCCACAACCTTCCCAAACATCGACACCAGCTAAGGATGCAGTCACCTGATGGAGGGGACAAGTCACATTTAAACCATGACACCCGCTGACCTCTGCAGCCCCGTGCTGTCCTGCTTGCTGTCCTGTTTGTTTTTCTTCAACATAAATGCGCATGTGAGTGCACTTACCCAGCATGCACCTGGGGAGGCCAGAGATCAATGGTGGGCGTCTTCCTCTATCACTCAGTACCTTACTTTTTGAGACAGGGTCTCTCACTGAGCCTGAACCTAGGTCGACTGGCTGATTGGTAAACCCCTAAGATCCACTTGTTTCTACCCATTCTACGCCAGTCCCCAGTGCAGGAGTTCCAGATGCCTGGAATGTTCATATGGGCACCTGGGGTCCAAACTCAGGTTCTCACGCTTGTGCAGCGAGCCAGCTACCCACTTAGCCATCTTCCCAGCCGCGATCTATCTATCTATCTATCATCTATATATCTATCCCTATCTGTCTGTCTATCATCTATGTGTCATCTGTCATCTGCATCTATCATCCATCTAGCTGTATCTGTTACCTGACCGTTTGTCATCTGTTTTCTATCATCTATCATTTTTCACCTACATAGCATCTACCTATCTATCATCTATCTATTGTCATTGGATTCTCAAATAATATGACCCAGGCATATTTTCTTTTCTTGTACTTACACACACACCACCACCACCACCACCACTACCACCTTCTGCGGCTATGACTCTGAATTCTCAATGCATGAAAGTGAGAGGAATCCAGGCAGCCAACCAGAGAGAAGGCCGGGGCAGACCAGAAGTCAGCCTTACTGACCAAAGTAGAGGACATCATAGCCTGATTTCCTGGACCTTCTAGGAGCCATGTCTTTATTTGTTTATTTCTTTCTCCCCGTCCGGTGCCCAGAGTCCCATGCACTAGAAACACCTCTATCTCCTTGGGACAGGTAGACATCACAGGTGTAAGCCGTGGCTTGAGTTGGCTGTGCTAACACACATCCTGTTCTCTTAGACATGGTAAAAGTCTTGATTTTTATCTCTATAAAAGCTTGACTATACACCACTTTCCTTCTGATTTACTCACGTATGAAGTCCTTCATTCTTCGAAAGAACCAATGAGAAGTCATGTGGAAACATCCGTTAACGGTTGTGTGGGTTTACTGCTGCTTGAAGGTGTGAGCGAACCACATGACTAGTGACAGTGCCACTTATGTTGTTGGCAGCCGGAGTTGAGGGGAAAGGGGGTGCTCGTGGGTTCTGAGTGTGGTGATGCCGGCTCTGTGTCCTCAGATGATACACCAGCAGCCCAACCCCGGAGTCCACTATGAGTATGTGATCATGGGGAGCAACGCCATCAGCAGGTGCCAACTCAAAGGAGGAACAGGGAAATACACAGGGTCACGCACACATAAGAAGGAAAGGGAATCGGAGGGAACGGGAGGAGAAACAGGTAAAGAAAAAGAGAGAAAAAGGCAAGACTGAGAAAGTAAGAACAAGGAAAAAGAAGAGGAGGAAAATAGAGAGAAAGAGAAAAGGCAGAAGTGTGGAAAGCGATAAAGACCGAGAAAGAGCAACGGGGAAAACAGATGAAAAAAGGAAAGAGAACCTTCAACAGAGAAAAAGAACCCGACAGGCAAAGCTACAGGGGAGAAATACGCCAGCAGCAAACTAACCCCTTTAACCTTTGCCATGCTCGAGAAAGCAAGGAAACGACAGTCGACTTCCCCTCTCTCTTAACCATACCCATCCCCTTACCATCTCCCCTCTCCCTTTACCTTTCTCCCCTTCTCCTGCCCCTCCCCTTACTCTCCCCTCTCCACTCCCTCTTCCTCTACCCCTCCACCCTCTTCCCTTCTTCTCTCTTACTCATCCCCTCCCTCTTAACCAATTCTCCCCCTTCCTCCTTACACCTCTCCCTTTCCCCCTCCCTCTCCCTCTTCTCCTTCCCCTCCTTTTTCCCCTTTCCTCCTCCCGCTTTGTGCCTCTACCCTCTGCCCCCAAACAGTGCAGAGAACCCCCCCATGGACATATGCCTCAAGTCAATGGACTTGGTATCCAAGCATGTCTCGTTTTGTCATTTGAGCCTCGCCGATGTGCCTGATCCATTCGCTGATTCAAGAGTGAACGGCGTGTGGTCCAGCATCCGATGCAGTTCACCTTGACGCTCCACCGCTGCTGTGGCAGATGCCTGCCGACCCAAAAGCTCAGCTGTTGTAGAAATGTGGAGGTCAGAGGTCTGGAAACCAGTTCACAGAGCCAAGATCAAGGTGGCAACAGGGCCAGGCCATACTCTGGATGCCCCAGGAAAAAACCAGTTCCTTCTGGTTTCAGCTTCCAGAGGCCACAGCTTTCTGGGCTTGTCACCCCTTCCACTACCTCCAAAGTCAGCACAGTGCAAATTTCAAATCTTACTCTGACTCGGACCACATCTGACATTCCATCTCTTCCTCAGACCTGCAAAACATCTGTCTCTTTACCTTCAAAGGATCCTTGAGGATACCTTGGGCCCACCTTGATGGCCCAAGATAATCTTGCCAGAGTTCTGAATGCAATCACATCTGCAAAGTCCCTTTCGCTGTCTAATGTAACATGTGCACGGGTGGCAGCAGTCAGGGCCTGGACCCCCTAGGAGAAGCCACGGTCTGCCTGCCCCGAGCCTTTTCTCCTGGCCCTCTGGTGTTCCTGCTGGTAACATTGGATCAGTCGGGAAAAGAGGAGTTCACATTGAACCATCCACCTTAGGACTTCCTGGGCAATTTGCTAAGACAGAGCAGGAGATGCCACCTGGGAGCTGGCAGGGGTCTGTGCTCTACAGACGTCACCCTGTTGATGATAGTAATAGCACACAGGTACTGAGTCACTACTCTCTAAATTGGGACAGAGCTCAGAGGAAGTTCTGCTGTTAGCGTCCTGGAGAATAAGGAAAGCTGAAGGAGGTTAAGCTGTTTATCCAAATTACACATCTAGGCAGTGACCTGGGGCTGCTTGTGCATCTAGACTCTGAGTACCTAGACCCTGTGCGCTTAGATCCTGTGCACTTATGTGTCTAAACCCTGTGCACCTATGTGTCTAAACCCTGTGCACCTGTGTACCTAGACCTTGCACTAGACCCTGTACACTAGACCCTGTACACTAGACCCTGTGCACTAGACCCTATGCACTAGACCCTATGCACCTGTGTGCCTAGACCTTGCACTAGACCCTGTACACTAGACCCTCGTGCACTAGACCCTATGCACTAGACCCTGTGCACCTGTGTGCCTAGAGCCTTGCACTAGACCCTGTGCACTAGACCCTGTGCTCTAGACCCTGTGCACCAGACCCTATGCACCAGACCCTGTGCACCAGACCCTATGTACCAGACCCTGTGCACCAGACCCTGTGCACCAGACCCTGTGTACTAGACCCTGTGCACCTGTGTACCTAGAGCCTTGCACTAGACCCTGTGCACTAGACCCTGTGCTCCTGTATGACTAAACCCTATGTGACTAGACCCTGTGCTCCTGTATGACTAAACCCTATGTGACTAGACCCTGTGCTCCTGTATGACTAAACCCTATGTGACTAGACCCTGTGCTCCTGTATGACTAAACCCTATGTGACTAGACCCTGTGCTCCTGTATGACTAAACCCTATGTGACTAGACCCTGTGCTCCTGTATGACTAAACCCTATGTGACTAGACCCTGTGCTCCTATATGACCAAACCTTATATGACTAGATCCTGTGCCCCCATGTGGCTAACCCCTGTGCCTGTCGTACTGCCCAGCCATCACCCGCTCTGGTGTCTATCCTGGGAAGGGACTGGCCCATCTTTGTCTGGGATGTACATTGCATAATTGCATTATCTAATTGTGACCGGTTGAGGCAGTTGGCTGCTTGGAGACAGTACACAGTGGGTCCCAGCACTTGGGACTGGGGTGCTGGCCATACCCCAAATCAATGCACCTATTCCCAACAAAGACATAGCCATTTTTAGGAGCAATATGTGGTCTGAGAAACTAAGTATAGAAGACACAATACAAGAGTCTATTGAAAGTCTAACAGGAGGAGGAAGATCGATGCCAAGTCTACCGGGAGGAGGAAGGTTGGTGCCCCGTCCAACGGGAGGCACTGGGAGCATCAGGCCATCAGAGTCGAGAATGGATGTCATGAAGAGCCCTTCACCACCTCCCTGGCGACACTCAGAGGCCAGATTCTAAATCCAGCTCTGTCCAGTCTGCGTATAACCTCAGGCCAATCAGTAACCTTTCTGAACACGCTCCCCCTCTACTAAATAAGGAGGGGGAAAAAACTACATTCAAAAATGGTCTTTTGGGATGCGTAGATGAATAGTACACAATTAGGCATCTGGGCTAGTGTAACACCGAACTCATACCAGGTACTGACATCCTAGACAGACTCGCTTGTATCCGTATGTTTGATTTTCCTTCTATTTAATCGGCACATAATATTTCAAAGCACAGAGTATTGAAATTAGCCAAGTAAGAAAGCCCAAGGAGGACTGGAGAACTCGGTAGGGGAAACGATTGTCACACAAGCATGAGAACTGGAGTTCAGATCCCCCGGAACCCACATAAGAACCAGGCAGACATGGTGACCACCTGTAATCCCAACAAGGTGAGGGCAGAGACAGAGGGCGCTCAGGACAAGCTGCCTGGGTAGATTGTTTGGAATTAGAGAGTACCACATCTCCCTCCTAGTTCCTTGTTTTCTTTAGTTTTGTTTTTAATAAGTGACCTACTGGGTATCGTCTGGGCTGTCTTTGACAGCATATGCCTGAGTATTTGCCGGAGTGCGAATCATATTTGAGGAGATCATCTTCCTCCACCCACAGTCAGGGTTGACCTTCATCAGGGAAGTGAGAGGTCACTTGAGCTGTCTGTCCTTGAATAGTGGACACGTTGATAGGACAAATCCCATGCGGGTCTAATATATATGTGTGTATATATATTATATATATGTATATACATATATGTATATACATATATATTATGTGTGTATATATATATCTGCTGTGTGCTCATTGGTGTGACAGCCCTTTCCTGCCCGGAAGGCAATGTCTGGCAATACTCCTTCTGAACTCCTTGTAAATTTTTTGCGGGAACTGTCTTCCTGTGTTTCTTGCATTTCTCTTAGTGATTTTGGATCATGTTTTGAATGTTAATGAAAACAGGTGTCTACTTTTTAGAAAGTAGTATATATGCTTATATGTTGTGACGCGTGTGTGTGTGTGTGTGTGTGTGTGTGTGTGTGTGTGTATGTGCGCACGCGCGAGCACACGTGTGTACTTCCTCTCCAGGAGAACCTTTCAATGGGCAGCTGGAAACCGAAGGCCGGAGCCAGGAAGACAGAGAAGGGAAAGAGAGGAGCGAGGAGAAGGAAGACATGCGTGGGGAGACTCCTGAACTGTTCACCCCAGAAGCAGGCCAGACCTTCCCAGTCAGGCATCCGGACCGATTTCCTTCCCATCGGCCACACAACTCGGTCCCATCAGCGCCACAGTCCCCACGACGAGGCCGGGATCACAACTGGAAACAGATGGGGACCACAGAATGCTCCACCACCTGTGGGAAAGGTGAGCTGGTGTGGGGTGCTCAAAACAGGGGGGCTGTGTAGCACCCATCTGACAAGGCACAACTTCACCTCCATACACCCTCCTCAAGATGGCTCACTCCCGTGGCCTACCATGCTACTGGTTCCCAAGACAACCCTCAGGTCCAGTGGTCCAACCAAAGGGCTGAAACATTCAATAAAGTAACCTCTGGGTTGGTGATATAATGGTGAGCACTGTACCTTCCAAGCAGGTGATAGAGAGGTGCTTTATCAGCACTTTATCAGAGCGAAAAGGATATGGACCAGCACGATCAAGGGGATGCTGTCCCTAGGCAAAGCCTGGGAGACCCCAGCTGCTCTCTTCCAAATGCCCCCTTTCAACCGCATGCAGACGTCCAGTCCCCTAACAACGGTATGTGACAACTTGCCAAATACTCCAACCAGTGATGCTCACCAAGCTATGGTGCCCAGGTCGTTTGCTAAACGCTGGTCATGCAGACATTTACCTGTGCATGGCTCACGCCAGCATCCCAGGGATCAAAGTGATACAGGAAACCAGGGCCTCAAGCATACGGAATTCTCAATACACCACCTTCTGAGCATCAAGTATCTTCTGACACCAACACAGCATGCATGCCTCAAGGCCTCGAGCTCAGAAAGACCCTGAGAATAGTCCAAGGCTCCCTCCCTTGAGGAGGTCAAAGGACAACCCTAAAGATGGCCATTCTGGCTGATAAGATGGTTCAACAGGGAAAGGTGCTTGCCACCAAGACTAACAACCCAAGTTCAGTCCCCAGAACCCACATGTTAGGGAAAAAACTATTCCTGAGGTGGTCCTCTGACCTACACACACACACACACACACACACACACACATACAACCCTGTAGCCTAACAGCATCAGACTTAATACCTTACAAGAAGGACCATGTGTCAAAGGAGGCATGGGTATCTTTCCAAATAAGATAGATATAGTTAAGAGGAAAAATAGAGTTCAGTGAAATTTAAGTAAAGTGGGGTTTTGATAGACTCAGAGCAAAGCATGGTTGGGCTTTATACCAAGGGTGACATTGACATTGGAGAAGTAGCCGACATCAGGTGTAGACTAGAGACAGACCAAGGGCGTGGTTACCTTGGAAATTCCAAAGTGAAGACAGATAGGAAGAGTGGTATCCAGGTATCCAGGTATCCTCTCTGTGTGACCCTTGGACCCCTAGACTGGAAACCGACTCTGCTTCTATCTCAAGATCCTGTTTGCAAAGACATGTCTATGAACAAGGTAGTTACTGCTCTCTCCACATAAGCAAGAGTAACGTCTTGTCCGTAGAAAAACTCTAATTCCACTCTTGAAACAACTGCTCTCTAGGAGGTATTGGGGGACACTTTTCCTAAAGAGACGCCACACAAAGTCTTTGCACCCCAGAGAGGAAATTCTCCAACAGACCAGAGTCAATGGACCAATAAGTTCATTGGGTTGACTCACAGCAGTTGGGGTGAGGGTTCCTTACACAAGCAAGCAGGGTCTCCTCCCCCACGTGGGTGAGACTTAAGGAAGCCACAACCCTGGATCTCTCTGTGTGACTTCTCCGAGGAGAGTCTCCTTCAGACTTCCGGACTGTTAAAGTCTCTTCCACACTGCAGAGCTGGTGGGGGCACCTCCTTCCCCAGGGATGTCCGCTTCCATCTTTACCTTAGAGGCAGCTTCCACCCTACGGTCCTGTTAGCTTCAGGGACGTCCTGAGACCAATAGGCTGTATGCTTTCTAGGCCTCCCTCCAGGATGGGATGCTTTAAGCTGCTGCACGCACATCACCCTCTTTCCCTTAGACCAGAGCAAAGTCCAAGATGGCACCGTGTCATGCCCAGAGGCAATACACCATGCCACAGGAGGTTACTGCAGAAATAAAGGCTGTGTCCCCCAGGGCCTCCTGCAAACTGGAAGGCTGTGTGACACTCTCAGAGTATTGGTTCAGAAGCTTTCTGTTCTTCAAGAGACTTGGATCTCAGGGAGATTTGGAAATTTTGACACAAATAGCCTATGGGGGAAAAAAACCACAACTTCTTTAAAGCTTTTATCCCTTTGTGTATGGGGGGATGTATGTATGTGTGTGGTATTCACGTGTGTGAGTGTAATACATGCATGCCACAGCACACATGTGGCGATCAGAGGACAGCCTTGGGTACCTCTTTTTACCTTCCACCTTGCATGAGGTAAGGTCTCTCTTGTCACTATCACTGAGCTCTCTCATCTGCCTCCCGTCTTGCTGTTGGAGCTCTAGATTACAGACACATGCTGCCACCCCTGGCTGTTATGTGGGTTCTGGGGATTTGAACTCAGGTCCTTAGGCTTGCATAGCAAGTGTTTATCCTCCGAGCCATCTCTCCAGCCTGGTTCTTTCTTGATCCTTCTCTCTCTCTCTCTCTCTCTCTCTCTCTCTCTCTCTCTCTCTCTCTCTCTCTCTCTCTCTCTCTCTCTCCCTCTCCCTCTATCTCTATCTCTATCTCTTTCTTTCTCTTTCTCTCTCCCCCTCCCTCCCTCCCCCCCTCTCTCTCCCTTTCTCTATCCCTCTCTTTCTCTCTCTCCCCCTCCTTCCTTCTCTCCCCCTCCATCCCTCCTTCCTTCTCTCTCTCTCCCTCTCTCCTTACCATAATGTGTCCCAGACCTCCATACTGTCCCCAGATTTCACTGACTCAGCCCACTCCTTGTCTGCCATTATTTACCTGTCCCGTACACCCTGTCTCAGCCTAATATTATTTCGTTAGCCGCGCCTGCACACAAGCCAGACCAACCAATCCCAGGTTCATGCTCCTGCCTCAGAAGCAGCCGGCACCTGCCTTAGCGGCCCTGTGCTTGCTCGCAGAAGAATCCCCACATCACAACCTTGAATCTTGGGAGGTGGCCAGGCACCAGGGGCTCTGTGACAGTCTCCCTCTGTGAGGCTCTGAAAGCCCAACCAGGGAAAGAAGCCCTCAGCTCTCCGAAGTCAAGAATTGTAGCGCCTGCATTTGCTCAGCGTCAGAGACACCAAGAGCCTCGGCTTGGTTCCCCTGGTTCAAGGTAGTAAAATTTGCGGGGCAGGCAAATGTGGCCATGTGCCAGGCAGCCCCGGGCAAGCCCATCTTTCTAGGCACAGGGCATTCCTAAGGTATCCTGTGTCCAGCGGGCTCAATATATTAGGTTTCTCGCGTAGCCGGGTGCCAGCTGGTGGGAGAATTACTTTAGCTTTAGACCCACATGGTCTGGAGGGAGACGAACAGACTAAGATCTGTACTGAATCCCTTAATAGCTAAATTCCAAATGCACACTGCAGCCCAAGGAGTGAGCATTGTTCATCTTTACACTTAGCACAATGTGCTTAATGGAGGTCGAATTTAATTAAAAATATCTCCCGTGTAATGGAAGGAAATGAATTGCTAAACAAATTTTTAATGAATTTAAACAACAAATTTTAAACACACAAAAAGTGTATGTTTCCCATTAATCTTACTGATTTTTACTCAGCTAATAATTAGACTTAATTGGGACTCTGTTTTAAATAATGGTCTCTGGTTAGAGCTACAGTGTAAATTCACTCTCCACATAATTTCAACAAATGATCATCTCAGACTTAAAACTGTCATGTTTCTTACATAGCTTCTGGCATAGTAAGTCACAGCAGGTCTCATAAAGAGTGACTGATTCACGTTCTTGACTGAGGACATACTGAGACACCGATGTATTCCATGGGCTAGTGAGATGCCTCAGTGGGTTAAAGGGTTTGCCACCGAGCCTGATGACATGAGTTCGATTCTTGGAACCCACAAAGTAGAGAAAACTGACTCCCTAATTGTCCTTCGACCTTCGCATGCTGTGCCGAATTGAGGCATTACCGACGGACATTTATGAAATTAGAATCTGTCACTGGAACCAGTCTAGAACTGAGGGTGTCTTTAGAGTAACTGTCACAGGCTAAGCCAATACAATACAATACTTGTTAGGAAGACCACAGACATTTATTTCAATACTTGCTTTTAACTTGCCCTTCATTTATATTTTTTAGAACTTTAACTCATTACAATTTTTATTGTGCAGTGAAATCTAACTTTTTTTTATATGTAGCATTTATCTGGGCTTTATCCTTATGAAGCTGGCCCATGTGTTCAAAGCAAAAGCACGAAGGTGTTCGTTATTTTTCTAGCAAAACACTAAAAAGAATCAAGTCTCCGGCTTCTGCTGACTGTCCGTTCAACCAACTTGTGTTCGGCACCAACTGTACCCTGAGGGGCGCAGAGGTGAATAAGAGCGAGTTCAGCGCGTTGGCTGTGCACCTGGCGAAGTCTGTATCAGCCCCATGGACAGTCCCCTCTTCTGCCACGTGGTTCTTTCTCTGGTCACAATGAGTCACCTCCCGGGAAACTAGGAAAGCTCACAATTCACGTTCCTTCTGTAGTTTTTCTTTTGTCATCTCAAGCGATTGTGGAGGTTGTTTTCATCTGCTTTTGAACTGTCTACAAATCGATTCTAAGGACAGGAGCTGTGTGTATCTCTTATACACCCAGCCCCTACCAGAGGTGCGTGCGTGCGTGCGTGTGTGTGTGTGTGTGTGTGTGTGTGTGTGTGTGTGTGTGATTGTCCCTGGTGTCTTTGGAAAGCTTTGTCATGAGGATGGGCTCGTTCATGTGGCCTGCTGGAGCCACCCATTATGGTCCTGGGCTCTTAGGAGGGGTCTCTCTGCACCCAGTTTTCGTCAGCAGACCAGGGGAGCAGCAGGCACCCCTGGGAGAATGTGGGTGGACAGCCCCTGGATGCCTTTACTGGTCTCCCTTCTGTTACCTGATGTCCAGTCACTGTCAGATCCATTTCCTGCAGAGCCCCTTTGAGCTGCTGGACTCCCTGCCTTCTCCTCCTCTTCCTCTTCCTCCTTCTCTCCTTCTCTTCCTCCTCTCCTCTCCTCTTCCTGCCTTCTCCTCCTCTCCATCCTCCTCTTCATTCTTATCCTTCTCTTCCTCCTCCCCTTTTCCTTTTCCTCCTCCTCTTCTTCCTTCTCCTCTTCTTCCTCCTCCTCTTCTTCCTCCTCCTCTTCTTCCTCTTCCTCCTCTCTTCCTCTTCCTCCTCTTCCCTTTCCTCCTCTTCTTCCTCTTCCACCTTCTCTTTTATTCTCCTCTTCTCCCTCTTCCTTCTTCTCTTCCTCTTCTTCCTCCTCTTCCCTTTCCTCCTCCCATCTTCTTCTTTCTCGTTCTCCTCTGGCTGCCCTCAGGCCCACTGGCCCCGCATTTGATGCGTAACGTTCCTACACCCACATATACCAACACAGTAGTCAAAGTCGGGCTGTGGGGAATGTCCTACTGGCTCTGCACCCCCCCAACCCGAATGCCCGCGCATCCCCACGGGGCCCCACCATCATTTCTTGCCCTCACAGGATCGCAGTACCCGGTGTTCCGCTGCGTGCACAGAAGCACCCATGAGGAGGTCCCCGAGAGCTACTGCGACCCCAGCATGAAGCCGACCCCCGAGGAGGAGCCCTGCAACCTCTTCCCCTGCCCAGCCTTGTAAGACACCTCCCTGGCTCTTTCCCATCCCCCACCCCCGCCCCGTCGTCACTTCTGGGTGCTGTGTGTACCGTCTTAGCAGCCCACATAATTAAGTAAATTTTAGTCCCATCTAAATTCGACGTGGAATTCGAACTGTTCCTGCAGCGAGGACTGTGCAGCAAGTGCGCCTGTCCTAGGGGAAGAACACGGGAGCCGATAGCCCTGTAGCAAGGCAGCATCTCAGCCGGGAAGCCTGCCAGAGAAACAGGGAGGCCGTAGGAAGTTAGTGAGAAAGGTTGCAGGTGAGCTAAGGGCAGGTGCGCTAAGTCAGCTGCAGACCCGAGGAGGGCAGAGCCCGCTTCTCTGAAGAATAGAAAAATGTCGCTCTCCAAATGCTGGAGAACATGCGCATCGGGAGGGGGTCTGCCGAGGACGGCGTGTGAGCATCACACGGAAAGGGAGGAAAGCAAAGAAAGCCCCCATCAGACTTGTGGTTCTAGAACAGTCCGTGTTCTGGGGGGAGATAAAACTGAGCTTGAGGTCCTTAGGGGGTGTTTGATCACTAGTTAGACATTACCTGCACCTTCTGAGTTTTCTGTGACTTGGCACGATCCACTCATGGGTGAATAGCTAACAAAGCTACCTCTTGCCCTTGGGCACTGCTAGGCACTGTGGTAGGAAGAGGGGTTTTCTCGGATCTGTGGACCTGAGCTGTGAGCTGATTACCCCCCACCCCCCCCCCCGTTCCAGCTGGGACATCGGGGAGTGGTCCGAGTGCAGCAAGACCTGCGGCCTGGGCATGCAGCACCGCCAGGTCCTGTGCCGCCAGGTGTATGCCAACCGCAGCCTGACGGTGCAGCCCTACCGCTGCCAGCACCTGGAGAAGCCGGAGACCACTGGCACCTGCCAGCTCAAGATCTGCAGTGAGTGGCAGATTCGGACCGACTGGACCTCGGTACGGGATTGGAGGCGGGGGGCTCTCTCTCCAAGATCTGGGGCCACCCTCCTACCTCCCTCTAACTAGGACACAATGTGTAACGCTCAGGCAGGGAGGGGGTGGATTGCTGGGCAGCCGTGCATGCAAATCTCTAGCCATGCCACCAGCTAAGCAGAGTCCAGGCCAGCGTGCGTCAACTTGGCCAACCTCCGGGGCGAGCCCAGGGGTGACTCATGTCTACAAATCATACCTGTCCCATGTGCGCCATGGACAGAGAGAGAGCAAGAGAGAAAGAGAAGCTTTCTAGGGTTCAGATGCTCCCCCCCACCCCCCCTCGCCCCAAAGTCCCTGCAACACAGCAGGTCACTCTGTTTGGTGGGGGAGGAGCAGGTGGCAGAGGTTTAGTTCACAGCCCCCTCACGGACGGTCACTCGGGTTTAGTGCTCGGTGCCCTGCGGCGTGGGACAGAGGACCCGCGACGTGAAGTGTGTGAGCAACATCGGGGACGTGGTCCACGACGAGGAGTGCAACATGAAGCTGCGGCCCAACGACATAGAGAACTGTGACATGGGGCCCTGCGCCAAGAGCTGGTTCCTCACCGAGTGGAGCGAAAGGGTGAGCGAAGCTCGCTGGTGGCAGGACAAGGTGGGCTGGGCTGGTGGGCAGGAGCTACCTGACGCGGGGGTTCCCAAGCCTCCAGGAGAGGACCCCTGAGTAGCTGTTGCAGTTCCCCTGCGTGGTTGCTGATAAATCACCATCACACAGCTTAAGGGAACAAGGGGTTTATTTCCTTACGACAGACTAGTTACAGTTCCTAGTCCAGCTTGACGGGAGAGCATGCACCAACACCAGGCCGAGGGAACTGGCCACACCATCTCTACATAATGGCTGACCATCTCTACCAGCACATCTGGCCAAGTGTACACAAAGATGTGCTGACTCTCTGCCAGCTCTCTGTGATTTATTCCAGGGCCTACTCCCACCCACCATGGGCTGGGCCTTCCCCATCAGCTAGACAATCTCCTGCAGGTTTGCTCTGGGCCTAACTCAACTACTAATTCTCTACAAATGTGCCCAGAGCTCAAACCCTCAATTGTCGGGTTGATGCCTGACTATGACAGTAACTCAGAGTCAAGCTTGATTTTTAACCTTGACCAAACTGGCTGGAGATGGATGACCATAGGTTTATAGACTCCTATGAAGACCAAGGGGCTCCAAGAAGGGGTGAATATGAAAAATTAGCTTAACTCAATCCCTGGATATTATTAATGATGGATTAGAGAGATAGCTTCAGGGGTTAAAGCCTTTGCCGAGCAAATATAAGGACCTGAGTTCGGATCCCCAGATCCCACGTGAAAATGTCAGGTAGAAATGGCAGCAGCCTGTAATTCTGTCCCTAAAAGGCAGAGCCTGGACTTTTCTGGAAAGCAGGAATCCCAGAGCAAAGCAACAAGGAGGTGGAGCAATCCAGGATGATTCTTGATGTCACCCTCCGATGTCCACAGGGATACACACTCAAAGTGCCCTCTTGTGTACACACACACACACACACACACACACACACACACACACACACACACTCTTGTGTTTGAACCTTTAGCTGATGTCGGTGCTTGGGAAGGTTGGGCACATTCCCAAACCCACTGGGGAAGGTTGAGAGGTGTCGCTTGGGGGAGGAAAATCCGTCATAGGGAGTGGGCTTTGAGTGGGCCTCGAGGCTGAGTGGCCTGGCCCTGCTTCCTCTCACTGTCTTGCTCTTTGCTTTACGATGGCCACGGTGACCACAACCAACCCCATGCTCCTGCCTC
Source organism: Typhlomys cinereus (assembly GCA_023101885.1). Taxonomy (NCBI): domain Eukaryota; kingdom Metazoa; phylum Chordata; class Mammalia; order Rodentia; family Platacanthomyidae; genus Typhlomys; species Typhlomys cinereus. Next base: position 5,321,067 of record JALPQD010000136.1, on the reverse strand, counting down.
CAGCCATGTCTTTGAAGCTATGCAGTTCCTCTATAAATGCACTGCGTCCCCTGAGGAACTGTTGGTCAAATAAAAATCCCTTCCTAAGTTACTTGCCTGTGAGCCCGTTGCCTCACAGCAAATAAAGAAGAGGAACTGTAACCGCTAGGACCTCTTTCAAACCGAAGAATCGCTTCTTTCTAGAATTTTTCATGTAAAGTGTTCAGGCTGCGGGTTGGTCACCGAGTAGTCAAAATCAAGACAAAAGCAATCAGGCAGGGGAGGGGGCTCCTGTGGTGCAGGGGGTCGTACAGCAGTGAGGAGTTGTCAACTGTTCCTATGGGAGAGTCCGAGGGACGGCGCGGCCACGCCGTCCACTTGGTCTTGTTTGGAAGCAGCCACAGAACCCCCTCTGATGTGCCCCCTTCCTGCCTCCTCGAAGTGCTCGGCCGAGTGCGGCGTCGGTGTACGGACACGGTCGGTGGTGTGCATGACCAACCACGTCAGCAGCCTGCCCCTGGAGGGCTGCGGGAACAACAGGCCAGCGGAGACCACCCCGTGTGACAATGGGCCCTGCTCGGGCAAGATGGAGTGGTTCGCGGGGAGCTGGAGTCAGGTGAGTGGACGGAGCCAGGTCAGCCCGTCTGTCCCCGATGAGAGGTGGTGTGACAGGAGGGGGCTAGCAGCCAGCTTTGAGTCCAGCTGTGCGTGCTACTGGCTGACGCTCTTGGTGCTTTGTTAGGTCAAAGGGATTCCTGGAGCACCTACTATGTGCTCGCTTGAGTACCTACTGTGTGCTCGCTTAAGCACTTGGTGGGCAAAACAAGCATTCCTGCCCTTAAAGACGGTACAGTCTTGGTTGGTTCCCTAGTCCATAACGTGCTGACCATGCTGGCCCCTTCTGAGATCATTTTTAAGAGAAGTGATGTCTGTCATGTAGCAACATGGAGCCACAGCTATGACTGGGACCCTTTTACTGTCAGCAAAGTCACTTTGTCTGTGCTTGACAGCGTCACATGCTCCCATTTGTAAAGCTAGAGATAAGCTCGGTGGGTGTTGGAGTTCGCCTGCATGGTTGCTGGTAAATGACCATCAAACGGCTTAAGTGAACAAGGGTTTATTCTCTCTTAGGATTCCTGGTTATAGTTCTTAGTCCAGCTTAACGGGAGAACACGCACCAACACTGGGGCTGAGGGAACTGGCCACACCATCTCTACATAGCGGCTGAGAGAGGGACGATCCTTACTTGCCAGACCAGCACATCTGGCCAAGTGTACACAAGGATGCCAACTCTCTCAACCAGCTCTCGGTGATTTATTCCACCCACCATGGGCTGGGCCTTCCCCATCAGCTAGACAATCTCCTGCAGGTTTGCTCTGGGATTAACTCAACCACTAATTCTCCAGAAATGTGCCCAGAGCTCAAACCCTCAACGGTCAGTTGACACCTGTGCTTAACTATGACAGTGGGTAAGGCACTTGCCCTGCAAGCCTCAGGACCAGGGTTCAAGCCCCGAACCCACATAAAAGCCAGTCACTGTGGCAGCTGCCTGTCACCCCTGCACTCAGAAGTTGAAGAAACAGGGAGTCCCCAGGCAAGCTGGCTAGCTAGCCTAGCCACCCGGTGAGCCTCCGGGTGCAGCTCAGAGACCCCGCCTTAATAATAAAAATGGAATGCAATCAAAGAAGACATCAACTTCAGGCCCCCGCAAGCACATATATACACATGCCCCCACACAGGCAAACATGCATACACACATAGACACCTCATACATATACGTGTGCAATTTAAAAAAAAAAAAAAAAGCTCACAGTGAACCCAGAGTGAACAGATGAAACTGAGATCTGTAGTAAAGTCGCTTAGCACTCGGTTGGGTTAATATTTTGCTCCTTGTTTCGACACTGAATGTGAAGCCCCCAAAGACAATATAGTCATTTCCCTTGGCTGCCCTGTCACGACTTCCCTTCATGTTTGAGATCTTGGCCCACTTAGCATCTAGCTTCCAGGGCCGGCCAATGATCATGATTCATGCATTATCAGGACCCGGGCTCTATATAGAATTTTATTTTGAATTTGCATTCCTTGTGTACCTCTGTGTATACATGTAAGTTTGTGTGTGCGTGTGTGTGTGCGTGTGTGTGTGCGTGTGCGTGTGTGCGTGTGCGTGTGCGCGTGTGTGTGTGTGTGTGTGTGTGTGTGTGTGTGTGGCAAAGTCTCATGTAGTCCAGAAATGATTTGAACTCAGTATTTAGCCTAGAATAGCCTAGACTATTTGACCTTCTTGTCTTCACCCCCGAGAGCGCAGGGATGACAGGCGCGGGCCATCCTCTAATGGTACTGGGAATCTAACCCCAGTGCTCAGCCAGCCAAGGACATCATCAGTCAGTCTGTGCGTTGATAGAATATTAGTTTAGCCCTTTGTCTGCACGTGGGCAGATGTGGGGATACTGATTCATTTGCTGTCTCCACACTCTAAGAGAGGAAGGTCAGCTCTCTGTGGGGACATCTCTAGGAGGGGTGAGAATCTGCCACAAACAGCGCAGTTACATGGCAAACATGTTCCCGTATGGAACTGAAGGGAAGAGTTTTCAGTCCTAGTATAGAAGGCAGCACCATTTGAAACCAGCACCCTCCAGCTGTGACAACTCTTCCTGGGCAACCCCGCACCTCACGTTCAGCCCCCGAAGGGATGCACTCGGCCTCTCCCACCCCCTCAAGCCCCACATCCCACCCCCTTCCTCCTCACTGAACCAGTGGGTATTGCAGGAACCTGGGGAGACGCAAACAAGTGTCCACTCCCTCAGAGAAAGCACCCACGACAGACCACAAAGTACAAACCCACCAAAGTCCAATTTGGGGATCTAGGACTATTCTGGCTTGCTGACAGTGGGTGAGAGATTACTTACATATCATGGGTGACCCTCAAAGCATCATGGATGACTGTTTCTCCTTAACTGCATAGAGGACCCCCCTTTAGTTAGCTCTCTGTAGTCTATGTACCTAATAATATACCTGCCAGAAGACTACATACAGCTAGGGTAGAGTCACAGCTGGCTAAGAGGTACTGGGAGTACAGGGGGGAGTAGTTGAGAGTTGGGGGTCCCGTGACCCTCCCACCTCTCCTTCTGTAAGGGGGTGTCAGCAGCCAACAAGGCCCATCCTGAGCTGCTCTACTTGGGGGAATCGCAAGCTCCGACGGTGGGAGCACGAGGATGTTCCCTACCAGTGGACGCGGCTCCCCTCCGCTTTCCACCGTGCGACGCTCTCCTGTATCTGCTTCTTTCCCCAGTGTTCCGTCGAGTGTGGCAGCGGGACCCAACAGAGGGAGGTGGTCTGTGTGAGGAAGAGCGCAGACACCTTTGACGTTCTGGATCCCTACGAGTGCTCCTTCCTGGAGAGGCCCCCCAGCCAGCAGGCCTGTCACCCCAAGCCTTGCGGAGCCAAATGGTTCAGCACAGAATGGAGCATGGTACGTCTCGGGGCTCCTGGATGGGTTTAACCTGAGAGGAGGTTCTAGATTTCCCGAGGCATCTGCTCTGGGTGGCCACAATGGTGGAGTACCCCCACACCTCATTAGGAAAGCCTGAGGCTCGCATAAGCTGTTTGTTCTGAGGCTCAGAGACAGTGCTCTCGAACTTCCGGTGCTTCCGGGGATCCTGATTTAAAAGACCAGCTCTGGAGCTGGGGAAGATAGCCCAGTCGGTAAAGTGTTTGCTGCGCCAGCTTAGGAACCTGAGTTCGATTCCTAGAGCCTACATAAAAAAGAGGGAAGGCTGGAAGGATGGCTCAGGGGTTAAGCATCTGTCTCCTAAGCAAAAGGACATGAGCTCAGATCCCCAGATCCCATGTAAAAATGCCAGACAGATATGATAGTAGACTATAATTCCAGCCCTGGAAGGCAGAGCCTGGGAAACCCTAGAGCAAAGCAACAAGGAGGTAGAGCAATCAGGATGTCACCCTTGAGTCTCCACAGGGACACATACTCAAGTGTCCTCTTACACACACACACACCACACACACACACACACACACACACACACACACACACACACACACAAGCAACTCAGGCTCATCCTGGTCAAGAAATGTGCATGTCTAGCAAACAGTGTGCAGGTGTCCTGGGACTGTGTCCCAGAGCGTGAGGCTGAAGAGATTCCCAGATCTGTCAGAAGCAGCATCTTGCACAGTGATGTTAAAATAATCCTCACAAAAAATTAGCTGCCACCACAGCAAGGGTGAATCCACCGAGAGTCAATTATTGACATTAAAGTTCACAGTGGACCTACCTGGTCAGCAGTCAGCTGTGAACTAAGGAGAAACCCACAAAAATACTAACAGACTCGGGAGTGGGGCACATACAAAAATATAGTCCTGCCCCAATGGAGAGCCTACTAGGCTCTAAAAGACAATCCCAAGCCCAGGATCACATAGATATGAAGGGCAGAGAAAGACGTACAATGACAGGAACAGGTGTCGGGGAGGGAGCTAAGGAAAGGTGGAGGGGAACTCATCAGGATATGCTATATAGGAGCACGAATTTGTCAAAGAACAAAATCCATCAATAAGAAAAAATGGAACATGGGGCCTGCGTTTCTGGTCCTGGTAGGACGGAGCCTGTGAATCCTGGGGCAGAGTAAATAAGGAGGAGGTTCCCGAATTCCTCCGTGGTTCTACACACACACACACACACACACACACACACACACATGCACACACACACACACATACATACACACACATGCACGCACACATACACACACGCACGCACACACGCATACATGCACAATTGAATAAAAAAAAAAAAAAAGAAAAAAATGGAGCATTATCTCCCTATTCCTCTGAAAGAACCTAAAAACAGCGACGAACTGGTCACACAGGACCTTCCCCTGGTCCAGAATGTGGCTTTGATCTGCTTTAAAGGGAACCAAAGGTTCTTAGCAGGATAGCTTAGAAGTCCAGGGAAGGGGGCTGGAGAGGTGGCTCAGGGGTTAAGCCTCTGCCTTGCAGGCAGAAGGTCCTGAATTCGGATCCTAGACCCCACATATAGATGCCAGTGGAAGCGGGGGCGGCCTGAGCTTCTGGTCCTGCAAGGTGAAGCCTGTGAATCCCGGGGCAGAGTAAACAAGGAAGAGGTGGAGGCGTCCATGGTGGTTCCCCAATTTGCCCGTGGTTCTACACACACGTACATACACACACACACACACGCATACACACACAATTGAATAAATAATAAATAAAAAAATTAAAAAAAAGAAGTCCAGGGAAGCATAAGAAGTTACACAGAAACATCTGTCCATATCGAGCAGCAAGGACTTCTGAAAGACACCAAGACTCATGTCCAGCAGGCCCAAAAAGCAACTTTGAGGGTCTCTTGCTGATGCAACAATTGAAGGTTCTGTAAGAATAATGCAGTCAATTAAAAAAGTGAAATACACCAAAGATGTTGAATCCCTCTTCTTATAACAACTTTATGATGATAATATTACTAGGCTAACTTTACACATTAATACAGTAAAACTAACTCGTTCTGAAAGGTGGAAAATAGAAATGAGGACTCAAGCATTTTTTTAAGCGAGTAACTATACAGTAAGTCCAGCTGATGAGAGAGCTCATCGGGTAAGAAGCTTGCTCACAAACATGGTGTCTTGAGTTTAATCCCCAGAAGCCCACATGGTAGGAAGGAAGTGATTTATAAAGTTGTCCTCTGTGTACACATTCCCCCTCCCTTCCTCCTTTCTCTCTCTCTCGTTCTCTCTCTCTGCAAAATAAATAAAAACTTAAAAATATATCAGCTAATTACAATGTACACACGTGGTATGAGTCCTGATTTTTAAAGGAAATAAACTTTATTCGAATCTATAAGATTCATCTGACGGGTAGAAATATTAGCACATATATTGGAAGATATTAAGGAGCTAACTATTATTCATTTTTAGTTATAGCGATGGTATGTGGTAATTTTCAGAAATACACTTTCTACTCTTTGACAGTTTCACACATGTATGCAATGTGCCTCGATCGTCTCCACTTCCTCCCTTGTTGTGGTTATTTTTAAGGGACCATGTCCCCCCCTCAGTTTGTCCCAGCTGTTCTTGGTAGCTGGTTGATTAATGGGTGGGTGAAAGTTTGTTTCAGTCTCCAATTTCCTGTTTAGAAATGTCGAGATTGTCATTATCCTCCCTCCCTGTTGTGAGGATTTGGAATGGACTGCCAAGAAATCTGATTCTCCCCTCCCCTCCCTCCTCCCCTCCCTCCTCCGTTCCCCTCACCCTCCATTCCCCTCCCCCTCTATTCTCCCCTCCCCTTCTATCCCTCCTCCCCCTTCCATTCCCCCTCTCCCCTCCGTTTCCCCCTCCCCCCTCCATTTTCCCCTCATCCTCCCCTCCCCCTCCATCCTCCCCTCCCCCTCCATCCTCCCCTCCCCCTTCCATTGCCACCAGTGTTCCAAGAGCTGCCAAGGAGGCTTCCGGGTCCGGGAAGTGCGGTGTCTGTCTGACGACATGGCCCTGAGCAATCTCTGTGACCCTCAGCTGAAACCGGAAGAGAGAGAATCTTGCAATCCTCAAGACTGTGTCCCTGACGTGGGTAAGTGGCCATGGGGGAGGGGGAGGGGTTCTGTCCTGCCAAAAAGAGCCCCCACCTCCCTCCTTCAACTCTGCCAAGGTGGCTGGCATGGAAATGCACCTAGCTCAGGGTAGAATGCTTGGCTTGTTTCCTGTGCAGAGCCTCATAGACTGGGCATGGCCTCATGGGCTGGGCGTGGCCTCATAGGCTGGGCGTGGCAGCACTTGCCTGTGAGTCCAGAATTTGGAAAGTGCAAATAGGTGAGAAGTTCAAGGTCAGGGCTCATCCCATGAAGATGCCTATGTGCAAACCCAGAGACCTGGAGACCTAATGGTGGAAGAAGAGAAAGCTGTCCTCTCACCTCCACACACGTGCCGTGGAACGTGCGCACCTGTTTTCCTCTCTCTCTTTCTCTCTCTCTCTGTATGTGTGTGTATGTGTCTGTCTCTGTCTGCTTCTCTCTCCATTTATCCCAAATAATTTTTGAAAAAAAGTTCAAAAGCTCAAGATAATTCTAGGCAACATAACCAGTTTGAAACCAGCCTTGGCTATATGAGATTCTGTTTAAAATAATAATAATAATAACTCTTCATAGCATAGATGGGGGTCCAAGCCATGCACCAAAAGATATCTTCAAAGTGAGCCGATTAAAATGATGATTCATTCAAAGATTTGGTCCCAACATCTTTGTAGTCAGTGTAGTAAAACTTCAGCTTTTTATCGTGCTTGCAAACCAGTGTTGACTTGTCTGTTGAAAGGATACACAGTGGAAACTCAGAGACAGCTGGTCGAGAAGCAAGAAGAGAGAGCAAGCGTGGGCAAAGACAGGAATTAGTCTAAACAGACTCTGCAAGGCAGAGTGCAGCTCAGACTCCACCGCAGGGCCACACGGCCAGTTTCAGGGGGGCTGTGACCTCGGGGGAGCCGGGTAGCACAGGGTCGTAACTCTGCATGGCCCACCTATGCTGTGATTGAGATCAGGCCCACCTGCAACCTTGGAACGGGGTCCAGCTCCCAAGAGGGAGGAAGTGAAGCAGCACCCCCGTCCTCCGTATTGAGGAAACCAGCCCCGGAGCAGCGGTTAGAATTCTTATAGTCTCCACGGTTCTGATGAACTGTTTTCCTCTTCATACTAACACCAAAGAGAATGTATACATACATTTGTGTGTGTGAGCACATGTGTATGCACCATGGAACACACGGGAGTCAGAGGACAACATGTGGGTCAGTTTTCTCCTTCACCACACAGTGGGTCAGGCTTGGCAGCAAGCACCTTTACCCATTGATGACCCAGCATCCCTGTCCTTTTAAAGCCACCAAGATTCAAAATGGGGACACCACCCTCTAATTTTATCTAACCCTAGTCATACTCAGAGGTCCCGTCTCTGAACATCACAATGGAAGGAAGTTTCAGACTTCTCAGTACGCGAGTTCTGCATGAGCTCAGGTGGCAAGTAACCCTTTGGAGGTTACTACAGATCCATCCACGCAAAATATGAAGCTACAGGAAACTATGGTACAGATACGGGCAGAGACAGACATACCAATGTTACACTGCAAAATTCTGAAACAGACTTTTTTCATAGAAGGGAAATTAACTGTGAAAAAGGTTGACTGTAAAGAAGAAACAAAGATCTGTTTAGAGACAGGGCAATAGCTCAGTGGGTAAAGTGTACCCACATGTACTATCTCACATATCCTGGCTACCTGGATTTGATCCCTGAAGGCCCACATGGTGGAAGGAAAGAACTGATTTCCAAAATGGTCCTCTGACCTCCACATATGCACCTTAACATGTACAAACCTGTTCTCTCTCTCTCTCTCTCTCTCTCTCTCTCTCTCTCCCCTCCTCCCTCCCTCATAAATATTTTTAATTTAAAGAAAAAGTTTAAATGTAGCCAGACATGGTGGTGCACACCTACAATCCCAACACTTGGGAGGTAGAGAGAGGAAGGTCAGGGATTCAAAGCCAGCCTCGGCTACAGATCACGTTCAGAGCCAGCCTGAGCTCACCACTGAGAAACTGTCTCCAAAGTCAAAAGCACCTTAAATCTTGTGCTAAGCAAAGCAAGGCCGATGCAGAAAGACAAGGCTCTGAGGATCACGTGTTCTATCTCACATGTAAAGACACGGCGACGTGATGTAAGACATGATAGCTCAGGTTGGGTAAAGGCAGATGGAAGGATATTGGATCTCACCTGTGCATGCTGCCTATATGGTGAAATAAAATACACCGAGCCCCTGGAATATATACTATTAAAACATTAATCAACATGAAAGTGAAAGGTTAAAAATCCTAATAAAAAATACAATGTAAAATACTAACAAAAAATATATGGTTTTGACTTGGTGAGAGTCTTCAAAAGCTACCCTAAAACTCAGAGACCTGTAACACGTTATAACCCAAATTAGAAGGAAGAAAGGCAGGAGAAAGGGAAAGGGGTACGGAGGAAGGAAACCTGTAAAAAATATGTGAACATATCTTGGGGAACTATATTACATTTGGTTTAAAGGTTGTCCAGCCAGAAGATTGGAGAATAAATAAATGCTGATATAATTCCCATAGCTAGGTCACAGACGCGCACAAACTTTACATTTTAATTGGCAGTGCCCCAGGGTTGAAATTTAATTCAATATGGATAATCCATTGATACTTGAATCACTTTTTATGAAGGTTGTATCATAATACGATATTGAAAGGTTTTATATATATATATATATATATATATATATATAAAGTCGTGGGTTCGTCTCAGGCACTCAGACATGGTCAATTAAAGACAGCTGAACTTGCCAGATCTTTGGAAGGGACTATAAGCATCCAAGCGGTGAATGACCAAGCCAGCTCATGTATTCTGAAGACCCGTCACTCAGCTGGCACACGTTCATCAACGTTTCTGCCTAAAAAGATGTGGTACTTTTTTTTTTGAGACAAGATCTCAAATAGACAAGACTAGCCTCAAACTCATTATGTAGCTGTCCATCCACATCCTGAGTGTGGAGATCACAGGTATGCACCACCAGCCCACATGGTTTATGCGATGTTGGGAATCAAACCCAGGACTTTGTGCACATTAGTGCTCTACCAACTGAGCTACACTCACAGCCCTCCCCCCCCAAAAAAATTGTTTTGCCACTATGATTGAGTCATCTATATTTGTCTATGGTATCTTTTTAAGTGGAAAAATCTGTTTCACTTCCAGTGATAAAAATCCAATTAAGGAAATTATGAGGTTAACAGGATAGGTTATATGAACAAAATTTTGAGACTATGACATGCCTTAAGATCAGTCTGTCAAAGTTGGAGCTACTACAAATGAGCCCAAGTTATGGATCCCAAAGGACATCCAGCAGGTTGCCCACATCAAGAATCTGTAGCTGGGGCTGGAGAGGTGGCTCAGGGGTTAAGCTTCTGCCTTGCAGGCGGCAGGTCCTGAGTTCGGATCCTAGACCCCACATATAGACGCCGGGCGGAAGCGGGGGCGGCCTGCGTTTCTGGTCCTGGTAGGACGGAGCCTGTGAATCCCGGGGCAGAATAAACAAGGAGGAGGTGGAGGTGGTCCATGGTGGTTCCCGAATTCACCTGTGGTTCTACACACACACACACAGGCACACACATGCACACATGCACAATCGAATAAATAAAAATTGAAAAAAAAAGAATCTGTACCAGCCAAAGGGAAAGGGGGGAGGAGGTGAAGCACTCATTTAATCATAAGGCAGAAAACAAGAGTGTCCTCAAGATTTGGAAATGTGTATACATTATTGCCACCTTTCCTTCTATCCCAGAAAATCATTATCAAATCACCTTACAAGCAGTAGCATCTCAGACTCAAATCCATACCAAATACCATCCGAGTCCACGATGAGTTTAATCCCTCACCTTGCAGAGCTCACCCCAAGTTAATTCTTTTGACATTTGTGCAACTTGGTTTAATGTGTAGACAAGTCATCAGCCAGCTTAGCAAACTGACTTTCCTAGTTGCCCCAGGATTAACTGCCCCTTTATTAGCATATGCTAATTATTCCTCATAAAGGGTCTTACCATGGCATTCTTCTTCATAGGTATGATGTGTTTTGATCACTTTAATCCCCACCCCCTCACCTGTGCCCCTCCCACTTCCTCTTCCTGTATCATCTTCCTTCAACTTTCATGTGTTTGTTTTCTTATGTACTTGTTTTTAATTTTTTTAAAAAGGCACATGATCCAGTTTTATAAAGGATGAGAGATACAAGTACATCTGCCCCCCCAGAAGTTCAAGAAATGGAATTTTCATCCCTAATGCAAAAAACACATCCCATGTTTTTCTATTAAACTGTTGGGTTTCTCTTTTCCATGGGAAAATATTTACTGTTAACAAAGTCATGATGGAACACTTTAACTTAGACCTTGCTGTGATATTTTTAGAGAGCACTTTGAATCTAGATACAAAGTACATGTTGTCTTTGGTTTAATCATTGCACTTCAAGGAGTTTAGATCACAGATGCATGCTCGAAAATGACAAGAGCATGTGTGCTTAGCATGTGTAAATAGGGCTCAATAAATTGTCGGGAGTTCATAAATGAATAATGGCGGAGGTGGAGCTCATGCTTCAACCCCCAGCAACCAACTCATAAGTAAATCAATTCTACAATTTCTTGTCCTTCCTGAAAATTGGAAGCAATTATGTTTCTAGTAACAAAAGGAAATGGTCAGTTGAGTTCTGCAATAAACTGATAAGAAAGACACTGTACGTGTTGTGGGACAAAATGTAGCTAAATGTGCTCAAGAGCAGCAAAGAACAAGGAAGCGGCCAAGAACTTCCCCAAGCTCATCACTCAGCTCAAGCAGTTAAAGCCCAGAAGGGAGTTAGACCAGGAGCCAAGAACCAAGATCAGCCAGGACCATCCCAGGATAAAGGATCCAAGGGATGGACCCACTACAAACTAAGGGGTATTGGCACAGGACGGGATGAGCAAACTAACAGGATGCAACATAGCCCCAATAGTGAAAGATGCCTGGTACAAGGTGGAGCTATCGTCATGAGTTTGCATGGGAAAGATGAGCTGTCTAGCAGTGATCATCAGACTGATGATAAATGTTTGTGTATAAGAAAAATGATAAAACTGAACTGCTACTACCCAGCACACACACACACACACACACACACGCACATGCACATATATACACACATGTAACATGCATGCACACAGCACACATTTTCACATGCATATGAATGCACATGCATGTGTGTAACATAGGTGCATGCACACATGTGCATACACATAACACACATGCATATAATACAATGCACATGTATAACGTGGGTGTGCACACATACACATGTGAGAATGTGTGCTGTGTGCATGCATGAGTGTTACATGTGTGTACATATGTGCATGTATGTGTGTATGTGTGTGTGTACCTGCGTGTGCTGGGCAGTAGCATAACAACCTCAGCTACACGAGACACCATTTGAAAAAATAATAAGAGGAATAGTAATATAATTTTGCTTCTCCATCAAGGAATGTAAATAGTTTGACATAGTTTGAAGAGCAGACGGATCACATCTAGTAAAGCCGTAGATACTTTATGACCCAGAAAGATCTAGAAAATGGACATATAACAAAATTGCTTCAAGATCATTACTTCTAACAGGAAAAAAATGGAAACAAATGTCTATCAAGGGAAAATTGACACATAAAGGACAGAATATACTTACAAGGACATACCACCAATGAATGTAAATGATTAATATAGAGCTCATTCATGAAGCATGAGTCGGTTGTGTAAGTTCAGTGTTGTGAAATATATATTTTCAAGTTTAAGTGCTGTGTGCTGGTTAGGATTGCCATTCATTGTGCTATCCCTATCATTCATCATTTATTTATTTGTTTGTTTGTTCGTTTGTTTGTTTTGTGTGTTTGAGAGAGGGCGCTGTGTGTCCCTGTGGAAGACCAAGGGTGACTTCGGAAATCATCCTGGATTGTTTCTACCTCCTTCTTGCTCCCCTCTGGCATTTCCCAGGCTCTGCCCACTAGGCTCAGAAGTGTAGGCAGCTGCTATTTCTTCCTGGAGTTTTTACAGGGGGACTTGAGATCCGAACTCAGGAACTGCTGCTTGCAAGACAGAGTCTTAACCCCTGAGCCATCTCTCCAGCCTATCATTCAGCATTTATATATACAGTTCAGGTATAAAGAAGTGTTCAGAGGGCTGTGGGTGACCCAGTCAATAAAGCACGAAGCCCTGAGCTGGATCCTCAGCTCCCTCCCAAAACCTACAATAGTGGTCACCCCATCACTGGGAAGCGGAGACAAGTGGATCCCCTGGGGCTCTCTAGCCAGCCAGTCTATCCAATCAGTGAGTTCCAGCTTCAGCAAGACACTCTATCACTAAAAATCAGGTGGCCAAGCAATGGAAGAAAATGTGTAATCTTGATCCCTGCCCTCCACTCATACAAACACACATGGGCACACACACATTGTTCCAGTTAGCCTGCATGGTTGCTGATAAATGACCATCAAACGGTTTAAGGGAACAAGAGGTTTATTTCCTTACGATAGTGAGTAGCTCTCAGTCCAGCTTGACGGGAGAGCACGCACCAACACCAGGGCCAAAGGAACTGGCCACACCATCACTGAATAACAGCTGAGAGAGGGACAATCCTTACTTGCCAGACCAGCATGTCTGGCCAAGTGAACAAAAGGATGCCAATTCTCTCAACCAGTTCTCCATAATTTATTCCAGGGCCTAATCCCACCCACCATAGGCTGGGCCTTCCCTATCAGCTAGACAATCTCCTTCAGGTTCACTCTGGGCTTAACCAATTCCCTACAAATGCACCCAGAGCTCAAACTCTCAATGGTCGAGTTGACACCTGTGCCTAACCATGACACACATGAACTTGTATATACACAGAGAAAGGTTTGGGAATAGCCGGGGACAGTGAGCAAGCTGTTTTCTTGAAAGAGGAGGATCAGAAGTTCAAGGTCTGGGCTGGAGAGATGGCTCAGGGGTTAAGGCTCTGCCTCACATTTAAAAAAAAAAAAAAAAAAAAACAAAAAACAGCCAGGTGGAACCAGCAACGGCCTGCACTTCCAGCCCTGGTGGGCGGAGCCTGGGAAATCCCAGAGCAAAGCAACAAGGAGATAGAAGCAATCTAAGATAATCACTGAAGTCACCCTTGGTTCTTCACAGGGACATACATTGGCCTGACACACACACACACTAAATAAATAAAAAGTCTTTAAAAAAAAAAGGTTCAAGGCTACCCTAGACTAGATAGTGAGACCCTGTGTCAAAAGTAATACTCTGATGGGCCACAGAAATAGCTCAGGGGTTAAGTCTTTGCCTTGCAAGCAGAAGGTCTTGAGTTCAGCCCCTGGATTCCATGCAAAAACACCCGGCAGAAATGGCAGCGGCTGTACTTCTAGTCCTGGAAGGTGGAGCCTGGGAAACCCCACAGCAAAGCAATAAGGTGAAAGAGCAATCCAGGATGATTCCTGATGTCACTCTTAGTTCTCCACAGACACACACACTCAAGTGCCCTTTTGTACCGTACACACACACATGCAAAACAAACATGCTCACAAGCAAAAAAAAAAAAGAGAGAGAGAGACAGAAAGGGAGAGAGTATAACACCCAATCTGGGGCTTTCTTACCTCAAGAATGGTAAGGAGATCACGAGATGAATTTGGAATTCTATCTGTATCCACAGCAACATTTCACCTCTACAAGTGGTATAGAGAGTCACTGTAGAAAGTGATGTTTGGGATGTCACCTGAAATCTCACTCCTTGTTAAAAAACATGAGAGGCTGAAAGGAATTGTAATCATGGGCTTTCATGAAAAAACCAGAGTATAGAAACCCAGTGGTCTTAAATCCTCTGGTACTTTCTAGAACCCCTATTGGAATAAGGTCATAGCCTGAAACCTTAGGGATACCTGTTTGACTGGAAATGTCTCATGTACTAATCTCTCTTTCTCTCTCTTCTTCTTCTCCTATAATGAATATCTGGAAGGATTTTTATTTTCTTGCCCTCAGACTGGCCTCCTTCCCACCAATCAGAAGTCCCACGCCTGGATTTGCATACAGATTCCCCCTGGTTATCAATAAAGTCCAGTGGGACTGGACTGTGTCTTCTTACCACTTACCCCCTGAGAGGCGGTGGGATTTCCCACCTGTCCCTGCCCATTGTCGTCTATCTTTCCCATCTCTGCATGCTCTTTTTTTCCTGTCTTTCATAATCCTCAGAGGCCCCACAGCAGCTTCATGGCACATATTTAATAGAATTTTGGTGAGACTGTGGGCCGGCCGTGAGCTTCGGCCAGCCCGGTATAAAGTGGGACCCGGTTAGCTCAGAACGCACCCTTCCCAGAGATGACAAGAGCAGGCGCGGATGGAAGGCTGAGCCCCTTCTTCTGTCCCCTCGCTGCTCCTGGCTCTGCCTCTCGGCCTCATGGATCTCTCTGTTCTCTTCCGCTGCAGATGAAAACTGTAAAGACAAGTACTACAACTGCAACGTGGTGGTCCAGGCGCGCCTCTGCGTCTACAACTACTACAAGACCGCCTGCTGCGCCTCCTGTACCCGCGTGGCCAACAGGCACTCGGGCTTCCTGGGAAGCAGATAACACCCCTGCCCTCGTCAGCAGGGCAGCTCCCTCCGCACCTCCCTGTGGGGAACTGCACGAGCGCGGCTGGCTGCTGCCCCCACTGGGGGCTTCTGGATCCCAGCAGCCGCCCTGCCAGCTCATTCAGCGACCACCCTCGCCTTCTTAAAGCACACCGCGCGGTACCCAGGATGTGGAACAGCCGTGGCCAGCCTTGCGTGGTGATGACCCCCCTCCCTTCTTGGGACCCGACACGCCCACGGTGCCAGCTGTGACACGCACCTCCAGGTGGGCACAGCGACCTCTGCACTGGTGCTACCGGCCGGGTCCAAAATTAGCATCTCTCAAAGTCAAAGCAAAGGGCAGCCCGCCCGACCGCCTTGGGGACCCTTCTGTCACCTCAGCCAGCAGGGCCTGTGGCCACGTGTCTCCGGGCTGCACTTTACGGCTGAACAGATGTCTCCACCGACGTGGGCTCATTAAGCAGCCTCAGCAGCTCAGGAGGGGGGGCAGGAGGGGAGCAATTGCCCCACTTCACCCGCAAGGAGACTGCGCTCACCTGAGTGGCGGAGGTGTCTACCCCCAGCTGTCTGAGCACAACACACGCGCCCCCACCCCCACCCACAGGCATCTCTCCCAGTGACCAGTCTGGGCCCCATCCAGAGGCCTTGGTAACTAAAGGATGGGTGCCTTCTTTGCCCACCAGGAGGCCGAGAAGTTTCTCAGTCCCAGCACACAGTGCCAGCTCTCACCGTCTCTCACCTCTATCACTCGTTTCCACAGTTCCCTTCCTGCAGCTGAAAGTCCTGCCCATGGGGAACTCTATGTATGGGTTTTGCTAATTTCCATCTTCCACAAAGCTGTCCCATGAGACATGAAAAAGTGACGGGGTGGGGATGGGGGGGTGGAAAGGGGGAACCAGGCAATTGCTGGAAACTGGGCTTTCATTCCCTGTGGCCATGGGCCTCTCTTGAGTTGGTGCCCACAGCCATAGGCTGTTGCCCTTCCTTGCTCTGCCGTCTTTACTGCAAAAATGTAGCCGGTCAGTGCCAGCAAAAAGTCTGTGTAGCAGCAGCAAGCAGGTTGCTTAAAGGGTTTCTCTCTGGTGGCCTCAACAGCCCTCCCCTCCCCTTTCCATCCCTCTTACCCGCCACATTCGACCATCAGGATCAACATTAATGACCAGTATTCCAGCAGGAGCTACGAATGAAGCCTTCCGCAGTCTTCCTCGCCGCATTCCACCCAACCCTGGAGGTTCAGAGACCTCAGGCCCAAAGGGACCCACAGTGAGCAATGAAATACATCATGGGGGAGGCAATTAAAAGGAATAATGGCTTTCTTACAAATTGTAAACTTACAGAAAATCTCTTCTCCTGAGGTACTGGGTGTATTGTCCTCTTAAGTCAAGCTGGATTCCTTACCACCTGGTTCCTCCCACAAGCTCCTTCATAGACCACTGCCCACATGAGAGTTTACAGCTTTGGGGCTCATGTCACCTGCCTGGCTCCACCTGCCTGGCTCCACCTGCCTGGCTCCATGTGTTCTCTTGGGGTTCCACTGGCCTTAGCCCTCTACTTTTTCTTCTGTGGGTGTCCTTCCAGCATCTCTGTCTGGGAAGGCAGACTCCATTTTCCTCAGCATCCTGCCTCTCTTGATTCACTTGACACCAGGAGATCCACAGACTGGGGGAGGCCCACCTGTCTCTCCTGTCGCTAGGCACAGAGGAGGCGGAGCTAACCAAGTACATGGGCAGTTTCCGTCCAGTTTCTGCTCCTTCCCTCTTGCTGCCTGTTTTTTGTTGCTTGCTTGCACTTGTTACAAAGAGTTTCTCCTTTATGCATTGGCTCTGAGATCTTGGTGGTGGACAAGCCAGTCATTGGACGGGTTGCTTAAAAGATGTTTCTCTGCATATAATAGGGTAGGGCATGTATGATTGATAGGTGGAAAAGAAGAAGGCTGGCTTTGGGGAGGAGTCAGTATCTGAGTCTTCCAATTCAGGAAGAGTCTATCAGGACTAGAATGGTCCAAGCTTGATAGTTTCTCTCTTCCTCTCTTTCCCCTCTCTCTTTCTCTTTTTTCCTCCTGTGGTCCTAATGGTTCTTAGATGAGTCAGTGGATTCTTCCAGAAACAGGTAAACCATCCCTGGAATTCCTTCACCTTTGGAAGCCTATTGATTTCAAGAATGGGGTTGATTTGCTTATTGATCTGAGGACACCAGTGCTCTCAACGCTCCCGATTTCTTGTTCCAGCACCAAAATGCACCTCTGCCCAGCACATGAGCAGCGGGGGTCTTGGGCCTCCAAGGGTCACTGCGCCCAGGGAACAGGACGGCTGTGCCTCCGGACGGCTCTTCATCTGTCCCCTGCCCGTGTTCCCTTCATTGGCGCCCATGCAGAAGTGAAATTTATATTCTAATACTGGGGCTTGCTTGCTTGCTTTTCCTGTCTTCTTCCTCTGACTGCAAAGTTAGAGAAATCAAAGCTTTTTTCACCAAAGTCAGCAAAGCGCTAAAACAAAAACGGTCAGCCTTTGCTCTTCCTCTCCTTGCAAAAGAGAACTACCCACCTTGCACCTCTGCAGGGGCCATTTTGACCTTACCTTTGTTGCTAAATCAAACGCCGTGTGAACCTGGCCACTAGGGGGAGCAATTCCTTCACATAACGGTTCTCAGTCTTCTGCCCACTAACTCGTGGGAATCGAGGTGAACTGTTCTGCCAGCCCTCAGGAACCTGAGTGTGACAAGAGATCTTCTACTGTCCCCAGCAGTTCCAGACTGGCTCAGCGTGCCTTGCATTTGGCTTTTGTTTTTCTTCATTGTCTTTAGCGTGAATCACATCCCATTCAACCCTCTCTCTTTAAAACGGTAGCTTTATAAAGAAATGGAAAATGGGAGGTGCTAGCTTGACTTGTGCAGCAGTGAGAAATCTGGATTGTTACTAGTACCTGTCTGAGCTGGTGTCTTTATTTCATATATTCATATAGATAGCATTTCATATGTCTAGAACGGCTATATTTCATATAGCCATCCTAGAGCTGCCATGTCCATTTTCTAGTGTGGAAGACCACATGAATACAAAGGGCAAAGGGAAACAAGACACCCACCGACACAGCCCAAGGCATCTAAATATGTCAGCCCCATAGGTGCAGACCAACAACATTGTTCCTTGTCAAATAGGACATTTTCACATAGTTTAGTGAAAAAAAATGGATGTCTTGCAGAGTAAATCTGTGGGTGATCTGAACTTGGATAGTTAACGGCTTGAGTAGCAGGCTCTGGATCTGAAAAGATCTTAGCAGGGGTGGAGAGATAAGCAGCTCAGTCGGAGTCCTTGCTGTGCAAGTATGAGGACCTGAGTTCTATCCCTGGCATTCCCGGAAGCAGCCAGATACAGTGGCATATGCTTGTGGGCAGGCGGAGGCGGGATCCCTGTGGTTCACTGGCCAGTCAGCCTCGCCTAATGGGAAAGTTCCAATCAGTGAGAGAGTCTATCAAAAAAACAAGGTGGCTAGCACGTGAGGGACAAGACCCAAGGTTGACCTCCACCCACCATGCACATGTTCACCCATGTACGCAAGAACACGTTCACACACATATACCCAAAAACAAATGTACTCAGATATTAGCAACTCACCATGAAACCTCGGATTTAAAAAAAAACAAAAGTACAAGGGGCTGGAGAGATGGCTCAGGGGTTAAGACTCTGCCTCACAAGCAGAAAGTCCTGAGTTTGAATCCCAAGTCCCATGTAAAAATGCCAGGCAGAAAAGGCAGCAGCCTGCACTTCTAGCCCTGGTGAGCAGAGCCTGGGAAAACCCAGAGTGAAGCAGAGAGGGGAGAGAAGCAATCCAAGATGATTCCTGAAGTCACCCTTGGCCTTCCACAAGGACACAGTGCCCTCTGGTACACATACACACACACACACACACACACACACACACACACACACATGCACACTTTAAAAAAAAAAGTACAAGTCAAAGGCAAGGGAAATACAAGCTTTTCCATTGACTACATTCAGGGTCAGTTAAGAGAGCGAGGTAGAACTGTCAGAATAGAGACCACCCACAAGCCATCTGTTTGTCTCATCAAAAGAGCCCACTCTAAGAAGACGCTCAGGTGGGAATATCCAGTTCTGACAAGGAAGACAGACACAGTGCTGGAGACCCCTGGGGATATGAACCACCATGAGGCCCGAGAAGGCCCATGGGACACAGGCAAGCTGGGCTTCAGGCACTCGCCCACCCGTCACTGCAAATGAACACGGTGTGTGGAGGTATGGGAAAGGGATTCGGATGTCTGTTTGACCACATGCTGCGCAAGGTCATCTCTAAATCCAGGTACTGATGATTCTGGAAGTATTACAGTTTGACGCACTTCATCTGGGGACAGATGTGCTATCCCTAATTCTTGCCATTTGGAACCTTTGATGCACTTTCCCCATGTGGCACGTGGCCTGTACCACAGAGAATCACTGGCAACTTACTCAGAGCTGCACACCACACACACACACACACACACACACACACACACACACACACACACACACGCATGTGTGCGCACACACCTGGTCGTACTTCCCAGAGGAACCCGCAGACATTTGGGGTGACTCACCTCCCCAGAGGCAGACTGACTAGAGCATCTCTCCTTCCTGTGCCTCTCCTGACGCCATGTAGCTCTCTCCACCCTCAAACCAGCCTCAGCTCCCAGTTCCATTGAAGTCCGATCTTGCTGTGGGAATGACTGGGAGGAAGTTGGGACCTTGCGGTCATCTCTCTCAGCATCTTCCGGACGATGAAGTCATGGCTTTGATGAGAGAAAAATCCATTCTGTTTCGCAGACACACTCCCACCTGCCTGCTCACACCCCTCCCAGCTCCCCACCATCCATCTGACAGAAGGATATACTTTGTTATAAGTTATTACTTTGTTCTTTGTAAATACAAGATGTTTATAGGAAACGTGTATCCCAAGCTCTATCTGCAGAGTGAATCGTGACGACGAGATAGTTCTATTATTTAGAGTATGTTCATTGTAAAGGGATCATGATAGGTATTTATTTACATATGACATCCACATTTGTATGAAACCACTTGATTGTACTAACCCAGCTGCTTGGGATGTTGCTACTCCGCAGTGTCTTGGTCCAAGTCGGTTCTTACAAGTGGCTCAGTCTGTCAACCAGTCAAACTCCATGGGATTTAAGATTGACTCTAACTGATTCGGCTTTTCGATGTCTCCAGGGTTTTTCTCCCCCCTGGTATTGTGCCTGACCCAGATTGCTGCCTCTCTGTCTTAAATTTCGTTGTTTGCTCATATCGTATGCCCTCCTCACTCCCAAACACCTGAGAAGGCCAGGCAGCCTGTAGTGAGTCTTTCTCATCCATTCGCAGTATGGACTGATGCTCGGTTCAGCAGCCTACTTGCTAGGGACGTCAGACCTGCGGGTGAGGTGGACTGCACAGCCTGGGAAGATGCAGGGCCGTGAATGCAGACCAGAAACATGAAGCCGCGGAGCACACCAGCAAAGCCATGTCTCCTTCGCAGTCACAGCTTACTGCGGAAGGAGAGAGAGCGTGGGAGGTGAATGATAGGAGTAAATACACTCTGCTTTCTGTTCAGAAAAAAAGACACCTATTTTTGTGTATGACTAATTTATTTTTATTGTAAAAATACAATAAACTGGCTGAAAAATCTTGCTTTGTTCATGTATTTGTGTTCTCTCTTATTCACAGTTGTTGTGTGAACATTTCCTAGGGCAGTGAATCTCTTCACCCCAGATAGGGCATTGAAGAAACAATTCATTCAAGTGCAGCTTGGCAAAAAAAAAAAAAAAAAAAAACCAATGGACTAATGAGGGTTGACGAGGGTTATTCATGGGAGCACGGACAACTCACAGTGGCTACACCACTGAAGAAAAAGTCTCTCCTCCAGCGACCCTTGCTGGGTATCTTAGAGAAAGGTGGAGCTTCACAAGCACCCCCCTCCCACACACACACACACAGGCACTTGATAAAAGTGGATAAGGTGCTTGCCCTGCAAGAGTAAGGACAAGCATTCAAATCCCTACAAATCACATCAAAATAAGTGTAGGTGTGGAGGCCACCCTCAATCCCAACACTAACGTGTCAAACACAGGGATTCTTCAGGGCTGCAGAGACCCCACATTAATAATAAAAGTGGAAAGCAATTGAAGAAGACACAAGATACCAACTTTGGATTTCTACATACATGCATGTGCACATACATACCAACAGGCACCCACACAGATGCAAATGCACATACACTCAGGTATGCACACACATGTATGAATTTAAAAAAAAATTAGGAAGAATTTTGTATCCGGAGAGATGGCTCAGAGGTTAAGCTACTGTCTCGAAAGCACAAGGTCCTGAGTTCTGATCCCAGGACCCATGTAAAAATGCCAAGAGGAAATGGCAGAGGCTTGCATTTCCAATCCTGTAAGGCTGAGCCTGAGAAACTCCAGAGGAAAGCAAAGAGGAGATAGAAAAATCCAGAGTGATTTTCGAAGTCACCCCGGGCCTCCACAGACACACACAGGGACACATAAGAAAGAAAGGAAAAAGGGAGGGAGGGAGAGAGAGAGAGAAGGAAGGGAGGGAGAAAGGTAAGAGAGTGAGAAAGAGAGAAAGAAAGAGAAAGAGAGAGAAAGAGAGGGAAAGAGAAAGAGAGAGAGAGAAAGAGGGAAGGAAGGAAGGAAGGAAAGAAGGAAGGAAGGAAGGAAGGAAGGAAGGAAGGAAGGAAGGAAGGAAGGAAGGAAGGAAGGAAGGAAGGAAGGAGAGAGAGAAGGAAAGGAAGGAGAGAGGGAGGGAAGAAGGGCAGGAAAGAAACAAAGGAGCACAGAGCTGTGGGCTGTGGAGCTGGCTCAGTGTTGAGGTGTTTGCCGTACAGTTGTAGGACCCGAGTTCAGATCCCCAGAGCCCAGGTAAATGCCAGCAAG
Organism: Typhlomys cinereus; assembly: GCA_023101885.1. Classification (NCBI taxonomy): domain Eukaryota; kingdom Metazoa; phylum Chordata; class Mammalia; order Rodentia; family Platacanthomyidae; genus Typhlomys; species Typhlomys cinereus. The sequence continues at coordinate 5,298,975 of JALPQD010000136.1, read as the reverse complement.
TAGGACATCCCGTCTGTAAATCCAGCCTTGGAAGGCAGTGGCAGAAGATCCACAGCGCAAGCGAGCTAGCGAGACTAGACATTTCAGCAAGATCTGGTTTTGATTAAGAGACCCAGGCTCTAGGAATAGTAATCAATGAAGATTCCCAATATCAACCTCGGGCCTCCACAGGTATGTGCACCTACACACCTACACTTACATACACACGGACTCACACATATGTGGACATGTGCATCCACACCACATACACATAAATGGAAAATGAAAAAAAAATCTTTGGCCTCTTGGTTTCTGCATATGTAGCCACCTTGGCTACATCAAAAAAGGAAGGAAGGAAGGAAGGAAGGAAGGAAGGAAGGAAGGAAGGAAGGAAGGAAGAAGGAAGGAAGGAAGGAAGGAAGGAAGGAAGAGAGAGAGAGAGAGAGAGAGGAAGGAAGGAAGGAAGGAAGGAAGGAGAAGGAAGGAAGGAAGGAAGGAAGGAAGGAGAAAGGAGAGAGAGGAGGAAGGAAGGGAAGGAAGGAAGGAAGGAAGGAAGGAAGGAAGAAGGAAGGAAGAAGGAAGGAAGGAAAGAAGAAGGAAGGAAGGAAGGAAGGAAGGAAGGAAGGGAGAGAAGAAAAGAAAGAAAAGGAAAGAAAGAAAGAAAGAAAGAAAGAAAGAAAGAAAGAAAGAAAGAAAGAAAGAAAGAAAGAAAGAAAGAAAGAAAAAGTTTTCTGAGCCCAAGATCAATCCTGTTCAACTAGGAGGGCAGGACGGAACTAAATTTGCTTGGACTTGATGTCACTGTTGACCCTTCTCAACCTGACCAGCGATGCCACCTGCACATCAGCCCAGATGTTCCTGTCTTGTCACTCCACCTTTGCCTGGTGGCTCAGAACCATGCCTCACCCACCCACTTCATTCACTCAGGCAAAACACACCCGTTTGCTTGACTATCATGTAGCCCACAACCGTGGAGTCCAGAACCACCACCAGGTGTTGTGTTCGAATTGCTGCAAACGAGCGGCGCTAATGTAAGAAGGCTGTGGCGTGGGAGCCCAGAGGTAAGTTCAGGGCTTTGTCCTGCACCCAGCTGGTTCTTTTCTGCGTGTTGTGAGGCTCAGCTGAGCTCCAACCAGCCTGACTTCCATCATCGGTCGGGTTCAGAGTGGCTCTGCTTTGAAAGCTGGGCTTCCACAGACTCAGCGATCTCCTTTTGATTCTACACTTATGTAAGAGGAGTTCCTGGCCGCCTTGCCCTTTGCATATGCAGCATGATGATTCATCGTTCTTACATGGTTTAATTCAGGGTGGAGAGCAGTGAAATCGCCCCTGTGCTCTAAGGGCTGGGGCTGTAGCTGGGGTTCACTGGTAGAGAGTGCTTGCCTAGGGGCTAACGAGATTAGCTTAGTGGGTAAGGTATTTGCTCACAAACCTGGTGCTCTGAGTTTGATCCCTGGAAGCCCAAGTGGTGGAAGGAGACTTCTGAAAGTTGTTCTTTGCCATGGTGTGCGTGTATGTGCCCATCCCCCATCTCTCTCTCTCTCTCTCTCTCTCTCTCTCTCTCTCTCTCTCTCTCTCTCTCTCAAATAAGTAAGAGTGCACTTGCCTAGAAAATATGAAGCCCTATATTCATCCAGAATACTATCAAAAAAGAGGGCGGAAGAGTGTGAAACTATTATTAGCTAGCTGTCATTCAAATATCTATGGCATAGATAGTAACTTGAAGCATACAGTGACTGAACCAACTTAGCCTCTAATTGCCCACACTGGAAAGACTCGACCACAATCATAGTCTGTCCCAGTGCAAGGTGCCCACACAGGGCATCACCTGGTCGTGCCTCCACACAATGGCACCGGGGCCTTTCAGTGAGTTTTCTGTAAGATGCTCCAGTGCAGACCTGGACGCACAAATGGCCAGGTGAACACATCATGGGGGTGGGAGGGGAGGCAGCAGGCAGGCCTGTGTCCAGAATGTTCCCTGGCCCTCAGACTCCAGAGCTCCTTGTTGACCAGGGTTGAGTCCCTCCCTGGTCCTGTCAATCGGCATCCACATCTCCAATCCCGCCCCAGAGTCTCAAACCTTCTGGTCTGGGCATTGTGGGCCCGAAGTGAGGTGAATCTTACAGGGTCTGTTACTAAGACTTTCAGTCCTCTGCCTGAAGTCTCAGCTTTCTGACTAATGAAGTTTTCTGTAATTTCAAATGTCAGCGACTGCGCTAGAATGCACAAACGCTAGCAAGTAGGTATGTTTGTTGTGGAATTTTTCTGCCATCTTGTGGTCTTTGACAGCATTGCAAGCGCATCAAACCATCTGCAGTCTTGTGAGTGCTGATACTAAGTACTGCTGGGTTCTCAATTCTCTGTCCTCAATCAAGTAAGGTTTTCCCACTCCACCGTTTGCCCACTGCAGTAGTGTAGAGATGTAGGCACTATGTCCATGTCCACCAGCTAAAAAGTAACCTCTAAACTAAGACTTTTGCATTCCTTGTTAGGAAAAGGAAGCCTTTCTTCCCAGTCAGTAGCGTCCTTGGCCTCTGTCCTATCTCAGGGCTACACTAAGGAGGAGGAAGCAAGAAGTTCAAAGTCATCCTCACCCTCCATGATTAAGAAAGCAACATTTTTCTTCCAGAAGTCTCAAAACAGATTTGTTTCCAATTGCAAATGAATCTTTTGCACCTGCTCCTGGCATATTGGAAGGCGAGGGAGAGGGTGGGAACAGGCACTGTGGCATCCTACAGCGTGACAACTTGTGTCCAAAGGCGAGTTTTTGTTCGCTTAGTAACTTATCAAAGTGTCATTAGTGTCCTGTGTGCTAAGGCCTCCTACGTGGTAGGCATGACTTGTGGCTCACAACCTGGTTGAGGTCACAGACAATCCCACTCAGAGAGTCAGGCTTTTGAGCCAGTGGTAAAGCATGAAGTGTCGGATGAGGAAAGTGCTTCCTGAAACTATGACCTCAATGTGATCGGGAGGGGCTCCCCCAGCAAGCTCCGTTTTTCTCTCCTTCCAGGAGAGGGCGCTCAAGTATCACTCTCACCTAGCTGCCGAGGCTTGACCAGAGCCGGCCCAAGCCAGCCCTAGAAATCTATCTCCTTGCTGAGAACCTCACAGCAGGACAGACATGCTCAGTGGGATATGCAAGGTGGGAGTGCAGTAGAGGGGAGATTTGGATGGAGTGTGCAAAAATCATGAGCCATACTTACCATATGGTGTGTGTGTGTGTGTGTCTTTATGTTAAACTATCTTCCTGTTATATGGGCTCCATATAACAAGGATCAAAACTCAGGTCACCTGATTCATTAACAGTCGCTTTTACCCTTTGAGCCATCTTGCCAGCCCCAAACAGACTTTTACCTATAAACTTCCAAAGCAAATCTAAAACACCCAATTACTTTTCCTGAAAATACTGATAGCTAGGTCTCTAGTGGACATTGTGTTTTATAAAACCTGACCTTAATGCCATTGTGATAGTAAACTAAATTAACTGTGATTCTCTACTTGTTTTTAACTGTTTTCTTTTAAATACTTTATTTTCAAAATAGTTTAAGGCATCCAAAAATTATTTTAAGTTTCAATGTCTTATGCAGGAATTAGAAGTTATATTTGAAAATAGAAACAATAGACGATTTCATCGACTGAGGAAATATAAATGATCAGCAAAATAATAACACTAATACCAAACACTATAGTAAATATACTAGTACAATAAATAGGCTTAATAACAACCAAAAAATGTTTCTTAGAACTATTTTAGGTTTTGTGTACTGAAATCGTATAACTCGCTATCTTGTTTTAATATTATTCCTGTATATAATCTTTTTCCATGTACCAGGGAGGGAAAATTTTAGAAATATAGCTTAGTTGGGTTGGGAAAGCAGTGCAGGATAGAGCTCTTGTCTAGCAACCCTGTGGCTCTGGGTTCAATCCACAAGAAGGAAAGGGGGAAGAAAAGGAAGAGGGAAGGGAGTGAAGGAGGGAGGGGGGAAGGAAGAAAGAAAGAAATAGAATGAGTGTGGTGATGGCTCAGTGGGACTGAGCTTGGATCTAGATGCAACTCCGCATGCCGGTAACTCTAGCCCCAGGAAGGAGGAGACAGGAGAATCCCTAGCGTTTGATGGACAGCCAATCTAGCCAATCAGGTTCAGCAAGATCCTGTCTCAAAATACAAAGTGGAGTGACAATTGAGGAAGATGACATTTGACATCAGTCACCCTCTGACCTACACACACACACACACACACACACACACACACACACACACACACACATTCAAAAAGTGGTATTGCCTATTTATTTATTTCTGATTATTCTGTCTCTTAAAAATGAGAGATGCTTTTTCTTAACCTTGATCATCACCATAACATACATGGCCATTATTAAATGCTACAATACAGAAGACTATTCAAGAGAAAGAAAAAATAGTAAGTTTTCCTTTAGAGAAAATTCTTATGATCCTTTGAGCATCACAAGATAGTTCCAGAACCTACAGCCATGGGGATATGAGCACTTGCTTGCAGGGCCCACGCTCCGCGGAAGCCCACCCTGTGCTTTCTGTGTGTGAGAGAAGGGGTTCGGAGACCTGCGTCTCATGGGGGTGATGGTCTGAGACCAACCATAAAAATACCTCTCTTCTCCCCAAGCAGACACTTGGCAGTGTCCTGCGCGACACAAGGAAGGGTGGAGGGTGTTTTTGGAATTTAATGGGTGGAGTCACAGACATCCTGCAATGCATGGGACATGCCTCCCCCCATGAGAATTAAAAAGCCCCAGTTATCAAGATGGAAAACCCCTGCCTTAGGCAGTATCATTTCTACGAAGTAATAGCATAACCAAGTGGGGCCCTCACAGTTCAACATCACATGGTGGCATCCACTTGTAATTCCAGCACATGGGAGTAGGGGGGCTGAAGCAGGTGGATGGGGGGCTCATGAGTCTAGCATGAGCAATCTACCAAGACCGCATCTGGGAAAGAAAATAAAAAAGAAAGAAACTTTTTTTAAAATCCTTTTACTCTAAGCTTTCAAATTGTTCCTTACCCTGCCCCAACCCCCCAAAGAGACCCCTACCTCTGGTCCCCAGGGCCCAGCAAGGAAAGAGTTTACACCCAGTGCAGCAGGTGGTCGGGTGGGGGGGGGAGCTGTAGTTGCAGCTGTTCCCTCAGCCCAGGCTCAGGCACGAGCAGCTGTAGAGACTTTAGCTTCCTAATTTAAGGAGAGAAGCCGTAACAGGAGTGTAGCAAATTGTATTCTCCGTAAATGTTCTGTTAGTATTCTAGGTAATACTGGTTTCCTGTTAACCATTCTGCGTTCTAAAAATGACAGGGCCTTTCTTTTACCCTGGCTGTAGTTGTTACAAACATACATGTTAGGAAATTCTCCAAAAAAAGCAGAGTATTTGTGCTCTAAGTGACAGCTTTAGAATGTTCTAGAGAACCGAGAAGCCCACCTCACTGAGGCCTGGCAGGAAGGAGGAGCTGACCTAGATAGGATTCCTTGCCAACTTCTCTTGTGGAAGGAGACCGGAGAAATCCCATGGAGCCTGGAATACATGGCCTTACTTGTGAGAGTCTTAGGATAGGGTAGGATTCTCTGTTTGGACTTTGAAAAGGCTTCAAGGGGAAAGACTTTGCTAAGGAAGAGCTGGCAGGCTGTGCGGAGGAATATACGATTACTAATGAATGTTATCTCAGGACAGAATAAAGAGCCTTTGTGGAGGGCTCTTCCTGCTAGTGTTTGCCTCTCCAAGTTCTGCCCGGTCCACTCCCCGTTCTAGAAAAAGAAGCCATTGATTCCGCCAGGCGATCTGCAGTCAGTGATCCTCCTGAGAACTGTGTAATCAAGTTGTTTTGAAACTGACTCTGAACTGGACACAGGTGGCGCACAGGCTACCCACGGGCAAGCACATCAAGGCCATTCCTGATGGTTGCCGGGTTCCGAGGTGGTGATGGAGCAGTATTCAGCCAGTGCCCTCCAGTGGTGTTTGACTAAAGTTCTACACAGGCACCCATGAAATTAAATGTGTCTGGGAATTTCCTGTTGGATACTGACAGGGTGGATTTCCACGTGCAGGTAGAACAGAGAGGAAATGAAGCAAGGGCTGGATCTATAGGAAAGACAGCACGTGCACTGGGAGAGGGACCTGAAGCCTCCACCACATTCAGCACGTAGGCACCCCACCAGGGGTCCACCAGAAAGCCCACCAGAGGAGCTTTCAAACCTGGTTCAATCAGGGACCACCGATCAAAGGTCAGAGAGGAAACCAATAGAATGTTTCCATTTTCGATCCCCCCAAAAGTTCATAAAAGGGCACCCGGGGTCCAGAGCTTTGGTGCAAGACTTGGAGCTGTCTTGCCTCCTTCTGGATCCCCGAACAGCCAGATACTACTTCTTGATCCCCCTGATTCTTCTGAGCACCCAGGTGTCCTTTTCCCTGCTTTCCAATTTAAAAAAAAAGCAATTGTGCCTGAGATGTAAGGAAGCTGTGCAGAAATCACGGGGAGGGCTGAGTCTCCAGCTCGGAAAACTAGTTCAGCCTCAAAGACAGTAAGGAGGGCTGGGACGGGAAGCGGGCATGTGGCTTAGTTGGCACGGTCGGTACCTGCCTAGCATACGAGAAGCCCCGGGTTCAATCCTCAGTATAAACCAAGCATGGCGGTGCACATCTCTAATCCCAGCACTCAGGAAGTGGAGACTGGAAGATCAGAAGTCCAGGGTCCTCCTCAGCTGCAGAGGGACCTGGGGGCTAGTCTGGGACACATGAGTCTGTTTTCAAAAACCCCAGAAGTCACAGTCCCAGGATTTGAGACACCAGGGGGCGCCAGCCCACCGACCTAACTGGCAACAATGTGCCAAAAGCCTCCCTGACTCTAGCTTGCAGCCAGTCCCTGCCTAGGGTCGAGATCCACCCTGCCGAGGTGTCTTTTGCCTGGCTGGGGATTTACTTGCCCAAGCTTTAAGAAGGAGGTCAGCGCAGCAGACGGCTCCGTTTGCGCCACTTCTCGGCTCCACCCCCACCCACCCCAGGCCTCTGGGAGAATCAAAGGAAGTTGCTGACCCGTCCCCCAAGGGAATAATTAATTGTCTTAGTGGTAAAGTGGCCTGTGGCAGCTTCGTCAGCAATTCCAGGGCTTTGAGCTGAGTAATCCTTTGGCGTCTGCCCCAGCAGCTGGCTATCACAGATTAGGGGTGCTTCTCCCCCCAAACCCTTCTCCTACTCACATATATCACAACCAGCAACCCGCTCCCCTCACCAACGCCATCTGTGCTCCTTCTCCACAGGGCAGATTCAGAACCTGTCCCCTTCAACCCCACCCCACCCCACCCCTAAGGCCATCTCTGAAAGAAAAAACAAGCTCCCTTGGTTCCCAGCCTCCCCTCCTCGACTTCCACCCTCCATCCACACAGCTCCTCATCCTTCCTCCGTAGAACACATCCATCCATTTTAAAGACGAGGAAGCTAGAGCTCACGCAGCCAGGAAGATAAAATGCCAGGCTCCTTGCGGGCCCAAGCCTGCCCCCTCAGGCTCTGGGTCCTGCCCCTTTGGTTGCCCCCACTCCTGCAGGCAGCTGAAGTACTCTGGCTAGTCCAGGTTTACCCCCATGTCTTACTGGGAGACTCCAGGGTGGATCGACATTGATTGACACCCACCTCTATCTCTGCCCTCTCTCCTCCCTGGAGAGACATCTCCTCCCACAATCCATTTTAAAATGAGCTCCTCTCCTGAAATGATTTCCTTAAACTATCTCTCTTGATCAGGGGAAAGAACAAACCCTTTCCTGAAGGTGACCCCTCCCTGTGAGTCCTGGCCCTTTGCCCCAGTCCTATAGTGCTGCGGCTGCTTCTTTGCTTCCCGTCCACTTACAGACCTGCTCAGGGCATTCTCCTTGAAGAATACTCTGTCAGGAGGTTTGGGAAGCTGTTTCCAGGTTTCCAGAGCCCGCCTCCCCAACAAGCCACCTCCCCAACTCTGGGCCTGTCTGTCTTGGTCCCCTTTGCTGTGAGCCAAGTCTCTTGACTTCTGTAGATGTGCTGTGGAACACAATAGGATCACCTCCACGTGAGAAGTGTGCCCACACACCGTGTTCTCTGCTGGCCACACAGATACCGAGTTTCCCTCCGGGCCTCGGATGTCTCTCTGTATTGGCTCTTCCACAGCTCCGCCAGACCCGTTCTGTCCATGCACATTCTCCCAGTCCCCCCAGCCCCGGCATTCCAGTCATGAGAACGTGCAAGTAAGTTGGGCATGGGTCCGTGGGGTGACTGGACTCCACAGTGGAGCCCTGGGAGGACTGAGAGTGAGCGGCTTGTGAGATTGCCCAAGGAGAGCGTGGAAGGCTTGCTGGGTGCACGGAACCCAAGACACGCTCAGGGTGCAGGTCCTTGGCCCAGAAGAAATGGGGGTTCAGCAGGTAAAAGCAGTTGCTGTGCAGGCTTGATGACCTAAGTTCAAACCCCAGAACTCACATCAAGGTAGACAGAAAAGAAACTCACAAAGTTATTTGCTGGCCTTCGCACCCCTTGGAGTGCGCACACACACATAGACACAACAGTAATAAGATGATTTTTTTGTGTATGTGTGTACAAGTGTGTGCAAGAGATCACTGAGTGTGTGCCATGGAGACCCAGGGGTGATGCCAGGAAGCATCTCAGACGCCTACCTCCTTTCACTTTGCCCTAGGGGTTCTTAGGCTCCACCCTGCAGGACCAGAAGTGCAGGCTGCCACCATGTCCGCCCAGCATTTTTTATGTGGGATCTGGGGCATCAGGACTCAGGTTCTTTTGCGTGGGAGGCAAAGGCTTTAACCCCTGAGCCATTTCCCTAGCCCCCAAAACAAAATAAAATTTAAAGAGAAATGTTAGGTGAGCTTGGGAAGGAATGCTCGACCAGGTCTAAGAAAGGTGCTCTCTCCCCCTTCACCCTCCACTGCCCCCCACATTGGCTAAGAAGTGGAACTGGAGACCGTGTCCACTGAGGGTCCCCAGGGATTTCCCGGCAGGAGGGGTGAGGACCCAGGAGAGCACAGGTTGAGAGACCCCGTGACCTCGATCTTCCAAGACTCCAGAAAGCGGATCACTCTGTGAAGCCCTTGAACTCACTTCCTAAATCCCCAATAGTGAGTGTTTTTCTTTCACAGTGAGGGTCGACCCCACTCACACAGGGCTACGCCCCCCTTCTGTCTCCTTATCCTATGATCTTCCAGAAGCTTCTCGGTCATTCTCTGGGGGAACCGCCTTCGTCCCCCATCCCCCCAGTCTGTGTCAGGCCTGGGGAGGGGACAGAGAGACATGGTAGCAGGGACCGGAAGGGGTATTTCCTGACTAGGACTCTCACCTTCTCGGTAATCTTGAGAATAGATTCTAGACACCCAAACACGTGTCATGAGTTATTAACTTCCCCAGCCGGGCCACAAGGCAGGCATTTCTCATGCATAGAAGAGACTGAGATTCAGGGGGTTGAGTCACTCGGGGATGTGGTCTGTATCCGCAGTTATGAGTCTGTCTCTGCCTTTTCCTCTTTTTTGGGGTATGGGGGGGTGCCAGGAGGCACAGACTTCCTTCCCCTTGTTCTCTTCCTCCAACAACCTTCATGGATTTGGACTAAGAAAAGAGGCTGGAAGCAGCAGAGAGAATAGCCTGCTTAGGACTGAAAGCCAGGACAGGGAAGGAAGTGGGGGGGTGCCTGGGAACCCCAAGCCAGCACCCAGCAGCTGTGGTCCTCTAAGCAAGTGAGAAAGATGCCCATCAGCTCCTCTTCCACCTCCTCAGGGGGCTTCATACCCTACCCAGACTCCATCCTGTAGGCATCTGGCAGGTGCTGGCTTTCTGGGAGACACTTCTCAAGTCAATGTCCCCCAACAATCCCGTATCAAGAGCCTGGAGTAAGAAACTCTGGGATAGGCGGTGACTTGCTCAGGACTCACTTTGTATGCAGGGACCCACACAGGTTCAGCGACACACACACACACTTGCCACAGAAACACTGTGGTTCTTGGGGAAGTGGGATCCATACATCCCACTGGCTCACTCTCTCTCAACTGGGAGCTCCTGGCTCCAGGGCAGCTGCGTGGGGACCCAGGCATGTTAGGTAGCTGGAAAGCCTGTGTGGGGACCACAGATTCGCTGGCTCCCAGGGGCACTTTAGTAATGCTGCAGGTGTGGCCAGTTGATCCCTTGTGAAGACGGTAAAAATTAAGAGGATCATACACTGCGTCTGGGCGGCTCCACTGGAGAAATCCTGAGCCCAAGCCGAAGCGGCCAGGAGTCCCGGGATTCGGACAGAGGGGACGAGGAGGCAGGAAGACCGAGAGGAAAGAGGGGACACGGGCCGAAGCAGAGACCGAGACAGGAGGCTGGACCCAGACAGGTGACAGAGGCTGCCTGGGACCCCTGCTGCTCCAATGAGCTCCACGGTGCCGGCTGCTGTCCCCGCCACCAGGAAGGGGTCTCCCAGCAGGTGGGAGCTAGGGGAGGATCCTACAGGTACGGCTTTCCTGGAGGTGAGCTCCCGGCCCTTGGGCAGAAGAAGAGCATAGGCCAGAGGGAGGCAGGTGCAAGTGAGGAGCCCTAAGAAGCTGCATTGGAAATCTCAGGCTGTGTGGGCTAGTACAAGGGAGCCTGCTGGTAACCCCCAGAATCTGAAAACCGCAAGAAACAGCAGAGCAGGGCCAGAGCAGCTGCTGGAGAAGAAAGGAAGCTTTCTTAGGGCCTGGCAGCCAAGATATCCTTGTGGTGATACCGAGGAGTCTGAGGCCACCCCGGGAAGAAATGGGGGCTAGAGAAGTAGAAGCAGGGTGGGTGTCTTTCTGAACGCTGCTTGTGGAGGATGGGAGGTGGGAGGGGGGTGACTGCTTTTCGCAGGAGAGAGGCAGGTGTATCTACGTACATGAGGGCCGGAGTGTGTGGACACAGAACGGTTTCCAGCAGAAGGCGGTGTGCCTGGGCCCCAGCTCTGCCCTGCCCCTCAGGTGTGGGACCCTCGCTGCAGTGCCGTGTGTGTGGGGACAGCAGCAGTGGGAAGCACTACGGCATCTACGCCTGCAACGGCTGCAGTGGCTTCTTCAAGAGGAGTGTGAGACGAAGGCTCATCTACAGGTGCCCCGGCAGCTCCCCCGCCCACCCCCCCCCTGCCCTCCCCCTGCCCTCCCCCGCACTGTCAGCCCAGACCCACCATCCTGCTCCCAGCATCCCTGGCAAGGGTAGAGGTTGTTCAGGAAAGAAGGAAGACGAGACTAATGTAAAAATGTCCAGGCTCGTGGCCTGGGCAGGACACTGATCCCCTGAGAGTTCCCTGCCCCCTGCAGGTGCCAAGTGGGGGCGGGGATGTGCCCAGTGGACAAGGCCCATCGCAACCAATGCCAGGCCTGTCGGCTGAAGAAGTGCTTACAAGCAGGCATGAACCAGGATGGTGAGTGAGGGGGGCACAGAGTGCGGGAAAGACAGAAAGACAAGTACGTCCCTGATGCTGGGGGCGGGGTTTGAGTCTTTCCCCGCCTCCCCAGCTGTACAGAATGAACGGCAGCCCCGCAGCACCGCCCAGGTCCGCCTGGACGGCGTGGAGTCCGGCGGTGAGCCCCGACCTGAGCCCAGACCTGAGCCCCCGGGAACCTCTCCGGCCCTGGCAGGCCCCACCCCTCGGGGCCCCACCCCTGCATCTGCAGGAAGAGCCCTGGGCCACCACTTCATGGCGAGCCTCATCACAGCCGAAACCTGCGCCAAGCTGGAGCCCGAGGACGGTGAGTGGAAAGGTGGCCTCTGGGCGGGGCCGAGGCTAGGCCACGCCCCTGGGTGGGGCTTGCCCGTTCCTTGCACCTCCCACAGAGCCATCTCTGTCAACAGCTGAAGAGAATGTGGATGTCACCAGTCATGACCCCGAGTTCCCCTCGCCTCCGTGCAGCCTGGACAGCGTCCATGAGACCTCCGCCCGCCTGCTCTTCATGGCTGTCAAGTGGGCCAAAAGCCTGCCGGTGTTCTCCAACCTGCCCTTCCGGGACCAGGTACGCCACGCAGCCTGCACGCTGAAGCTGGGCTGGATGGGGTGGGCAGCCAAGAGTCGAGGCAACACCCCCTGGAGCACACACGCCTGAGGCAGTGAGTTACGGAGGTGCACGAAGCTCACATGACCAAAGCAGGGACACACATGTGTGAGATGAGATGACCCGGGCAGTAGCAATAGAGGTGCATGCATTTCTGGGGTGCAGGTAGGGCTCAGGAATGCAGAGACAGGACGTGAGGTTCAGGCACGGTGCCTCCCTGGTTTACTTCTTCTGCACAGACCCTCTGGGCTGCAACTGTTCTGTATGGAAGGGAGCGGTTCACACTCCCTTGGACAACATGAGTGTCAGATTATGTCCCGCCATGATTTCACGTCTGACTGTCAGTCCAACTTTCCACATCTGGAAGGTGCTTTGAACGTCTAACAAGTAGGGATTTCATGACGATCCAGGAAGAGAGAGGCAGAGTCAGTCAGTCTCACCAAACATTCAACGTGGACAATCTTTTTTGTTTCTTTTCTATATGTATGGAGGGGTGTTTGCATGGGTGTTCATGCATATGTGTGTATATGTGTGCAGGCCCAAAGCTGACAAGGGGAATGGTCCTCCATAGCTCTTCTGACTTATTCTTTTGAGAAAGGGTCTCTCACCAAACCCAGCTAGCCTGGCAATCCTGCTTGCTCTGGGGAGTCCCAGTCTCTGCCTTCTGAGGTTGGAGTGACAGGCAGACCACTGTACCCATCCAGCATTTCACTTGGGATCTGGGGTTCTAAATGCCAGTCTTTTTGCTTGCATGGCTAGCATTTTTTTTTAAATTCCACTTTTTATTTTTAAAACATTCTTTTATTGTTTCATACATGAATGCAATGAATTTATGGTAACTTCACACCTTAATTCTCAGTTCCATCTTCCCTCCCCTTCATGCTATAACCCTCTTCTTCCCTGCAAGTCTCCCTCCTATTATTATTATTTCTTTGCACGAGTGGCGCACTGGGTTTCATTTGAGACACCTCTGATGGAATGTGTCTCAGCACTTGCTCGAGTCAATCAGGAATGGCTTCGTCAATCTCTCAGGGAGGTGTGAGGCCACTTAGGTTCTCTGTCCTTGCTGACAACATGTTGATAGGACAAATCCCACGTGGGCTGGTGTTCCATGCTCTTGTATGTTCATGGATGCGACAATCCTTTCATGTCCTGAAGACAATGCCTGGCCATATTCCGTCCACACTTCAGGCACTTGCATCTTACTCGCTCCCTCCTCTGCAATGTTCCCTGAGCCTTGGGGTGGGTGAGTGGTTGAAACATCCCATTCAGGCCTGACGCAGCAAGTATCTAACTACTGAGTCATCTCATCAGCTCTGCCTTGTTCTTTTGAGGCTGGTTTTCTAATCAAACCCAGAGCTCATTGATCAGGCCAGTCTTGATAGCTTACTTGTTCAAGGGATTCCCAGTCTCCATCTTCCAAGGCATTTTACATGAGATCAAGGGATCAGATCACAGGTCCTCTTGCTTGTGTGCCATCTGCTCAGCTTGGACATTCTTGGGCATGTCCTTGAGGTTGCCCAGTATTCCTAGGTTCCAGACCTTCCTGGAATGGAACCTGCTGCTCTGGATGGAACCCAGGAAGCTGGGCAGCTGAGTCAGATGGTGATGAATGTTATGTAGCTAGAGTTCAGGAGAAGTTCTGCATACCCTCCAGCAGCCCCTTGGCCCCTAGATTGGGCGCTGGCAGTTTTAGGGTGAGCATAGGGTAACATGTCTCTGCAGTGATACCCGTGCTCTCTCTGAGAACAGGTCATCCTGCTGGAAGAGGCGTGGAGTGAGCTCTTCCTTCTCTGTGCCATCCAGTGGTCTCTGCCTCTCGATAGCTGCCCACTGCTGGCCCCACCGGAGGCCTCGGGCAGCTCTCAGCACCGTCTGGCCCTGGCCAGCGCAGAGATGCGCCACCTGCAAGAGACCATCTCCCGCTTCCGAGCCCTGGGAGTGGACCCCACCGAGTTCGCCTGCATGAAGGCGCTGATCCTCTTCAAACCAGGTATTGAGTCTGAGCCCAAACCTTTCAGGGGTCGCGAATAAAGAGCAGGAATTCTGGTGACTTCCTTCTGTCTGTCCTTCCACAAACCCACACGGGCGCAGCTACGTTGTGGTTTCTCCAGAGGAAAAAGGTGTGGCCTGGCTCCCTACTCTCAGGTCCCCTCCTGGGGGTAGTGAGGCCTGGGAGGCTTCAGGAGGGGAGCTCGCTGGTGTTGCTTCTCCCCAGAGACGCGTGGGCTGAAGGACCCCGAACATGTGGAGGCCTTGCAGGACCAATCCCAAGTGATGCTGAGCCAGCACAGCAAAGCTCACCACCCCAGCCAGCCCGTGAGGTGAAGGAGTGCCCGCCTGCCCACCTGCCCGCCATCTACCCCTCCCTCCGTGAGCCTTCCTCTCCCACATCCCCACCTGGCAACCCTGCTAGACGGGAGAGAGCAGGTCAGGACCAAATGACAAAGCTGCTGGCTTCCAGAAACTTCCAGCATAGATACCACATGGAAGACATTTCTACCTTCTTCAGACATGGAGAGTTGTCTGTGTCTGATGGGGTGGTAGATGCCATGTAGCGTTAAGAGACAGTGTGACTGCGTGTGTATGTGAGTGTATGTGTGTGTTTGTGTGTGTTCCATGCAGGATCCTCTTGCCACAGCCTACCAAGTGTCAGGAGTCCAGGTGTTAGAACAATGGTTGCAAATTTTCTAAGTCAGCATAATTCCAATTTCTTAGGCTGCCACACCTAAGAACAAATATAATTTTGCTCTTACCTAATATACATGTGGCACTGAAACAGAGCTCTACACTTAACACCTACCTTTTGTATAATTGGCTCTCATTGGGTACTGACATGTGGGGCACACGTATGTCACTGTGCATGTGTAGAGGTCAGAGAATAACTTGTGAGAGTCAGTTCTCTTTCTACCATGTAGATTCCCAGGATCAAACTTAGGTGGTCAGGAGCTACACAGATGGCTCAAGGGTCAAGACTCTGCCTCTCAAGCAGAGGGTCCTGAGTTTGGATCCCAGGTCCCACGTAAAAATGTCAGGCAGAAACAGAGTGAGCCTATACTTCTGACCCTGGTGGGCAGAGCCTGGGAAATCCCAGAACAAAGCAAAAAGGAATTAGAAGCAATCCAGGATGATTCCTGAAATTACCCTTGATCCTCCACAGGGACACACACACACACACACACACACACACACACACACACACACACAGAGGTGTCAGGCTTGGCAGCAAGTATCTGCTGAATTATCTCACTGACCCCAAATATGATATGGGACCAGCAAGGTGACTGAGCAAGTAAAGTCACATCTCCCAGAGTTCAATCCCTAGAATACACAGAAAGGAGGATGGAGAGAACAGACTCCACAAAGTTGTCCTCTAAACTCCTCATATGCATAGTAGCCCATGCATGCCCATACATGCATCACACACATGCACACACACATGCACGCACACACATACATACAAATATACATAGTGGCCCGTGTATGCCCATACATACATCACACACACACACACACACACACACACACACACACACACAAATTCTAGTTACAAAACTTGTATGGTTAATAATATATATGCAGGATCAGACTGCTCATTTTATAATCTTAACACATAAGGAACAATAATGAATCACTGTTTTCATTACACTCCTAAAAACAATGGGAAAGTAGAAAGAAGTAAGTCACCTAGCACAGGGGGCCTTTCCCTGAAATCCCTCCTGGCCAGCTCAGGGCACCTCTTCTCTCTCCCCTTTCTTCCTCCCCTACCTTTCCCAGGAGGGTACTGTGCTGCAACTCAGCTGAAACCGGCAGTGTCCGCTGTCCAAGCTGAGTGCCTGCTCATGTCCTCTGCTGTCCAGGCTTGGAGGCTGACCATGTCCTCTGCTGTCCAGGCTAAGTACTTGCTCATGTCCTCTGCTGTCCAGGCTGAGCGCCTGACCATGTCCTCCGTCCCGTGCAGATTTGGGAAGCTGCTCCTCCTGCTCCCGGCCCTGCGGTTCATCCCTTCTGAACGTGTCGAGCTCATCTTCTTCCGCAAGACCATAGGAAACACGCCCATGGAGAAACTCCTTTGCGATATGTTCAAAAGCTAGTGAGAGTGGATACTGCTGACCACCACCAGAAAATGGTCCATTGAAGCTCAAGGTTGCCGACCTTTTTCACCCAGCAATTCCACTTGCAGGTGCTCGAGTCTGGCAGACATGTCCCCTGAACTATATCATAGGAGTATTCAAAGCAGCCATGTTCATAATAGCCCCAAACTATGCTGACGTTAGAATGGATTAACACACTGTGTTGTGTGAAGTGAACCAGCAATAAAAGAGAGCGAGCGAGCTCTGGACCCCTGTGACAATGTCAATCATGAATTTCCTAGACATGGAAGTTGAACAGATACTGGACGTAAGTCACATTTACACAAAAATTCAAGACCAGGTGAGGGAAAGGAAAAGAGGAAAAGCAGGAAGCAGAAAATCAGGCAAGAATGGCAGTGATAGGGGTTACCTTTGCAAGATGGGCAGAGGGGTAGATTAGCAAAAAGTCCAGGACAGTTTTGTGTACTTTATTTTGATATGGGCAATAAACTGATAAAGGTTTTCATGCATTAAAATCTGATGAGCTGTAGTGCGCTTAAAATGTATGCACACCACTGCATTTTCTTTAACTTCGATTAAAAACAAAACAAATAAAAATCCCAGAAAATTCTGCTAGCCCAAGCCCTCCCTTAGGGGACAGAGCAAAAACAAGCATCATATCTTCAAGTTCTGTCTAGTTTCTACTCCAAAGTCAGGATTCTGGTGCTGTGAATTCAGGTCCTGAGCAAACTCTCCTGTGGGATCCAGAGCCAGCTTCTCTCTGGAAAACACCTGGCCACACCCCCACCACCCCACCCCCTGTCCCAGTACTCTAGTCTGGGTCTTCCTCATCTTTCTCTCTTTGCTTCATGTTTGGAGAGCACTATGAGGCTGAGTCTCAAGTGTCACCATTCAGCTCTTCATGGAAAGATGAGACTCAGACAGAATGTCTTTTGTAAGGACAGATATGCAACACACAGAGATCAGGAAAAGTTTTTTTTTCGTGTGTGTGTGTGTGTGTATCAGAGGGCACTGCGTATGCCTGTGGAAGCCCATGAATTATCAAGAATTATCCTGGATTACTCTACTTCCTTTTAGCTTTGCTCTGGGGTTTCCCAAACTCCGCCTCCCAGGGTCCAAAGTCTAGGCTGTACCATTGCTGTCCGGGGCATTTTTACAGGGAATCTGATATCCAAACTCAAGTCCTCCTGCTTGCAAGGCAGAGGTTTAACTACTGAGCCATGTCTCTGGCCCCTGAAAACTTTTTATAAGAAGTCAGTGTACTAGCTGGGGTGTAACTCTGTAAAGCATTTGCATAGCATGCATGAAATCCTGTGTTCGATTTCCAGCACCACATGCAAACAGAACTTACATTATTAGTAGGGACTGAGTTTGGCACTCTGTATACATTAATTGATCCTCCTGTAAGTCTAGGGAGGGGCTAATTTTTACCATTTATAGCACAGACTTTGGGGCCTGACACTTGCTGTCGCTCTATCTAACTGCTGCTTATTTTTTTGCCACGCCTCCTCCTCTCTAAGGGATTAGTTGGAGGATTGTGTTGTGCTGTCATATGATTTTTGTAAACACACACAAGGTTTGAGAAGCAAAGAAAGGAGTTATATACTTTCTCTGGAAAGAGAGAGAGGTACAGCGTGTTTTGGGGGGCTTCACTGCCCATCCCTGGTTAGTGTTTCTTCTGGATGGCCACAGTAGCTTCCTGGCGAGCTCTGTGCGTGTGTGCATGGGTGCGTGTGTGCACGTGCGTGTGTGTGTGTGTGTGTGTGTGTGTATGTGTATAGTCAGAGGACATATTTCAGAACTCATCAGGTGGGCTCTTGGACTTGAACTCAAGCTGCCAGGCTTGGATGCAGAGAACGCCTTACCAGCTAAGCCATTTCACCAGCCCAAGTTGGTTTTAAGTTCCTCTGGCCCTCCATGCCAGAAATGAGCTCAGTTGTTCAGTACGATGCCAGAAGTTCCTATGGGCCTTGTCGTAGTTAGATACAGGTGTCAATTTGATGGCTGAGGTTTCGAGTTCTGGGCACATGTGTAGAGAATTAGTAGTTAGGCCCGGAGCAAACCTGCAGGAGATTGTCTAGCTGGAAGGCCCAGCCCATGGTGGGTGGAACTAGGCCCCAGACAGGTGAATAAAATACAGATTTCTGGTTGAGGAAGTTGGCATCCTTTTATATACTTGGCCAGACACGCTGGTCTGGCAAGTAAGGATTGTCCCTCTCTCAACCGTTTGTGGATATGACGTGGCCAGTTCCCTCAGCCTTTGATGACAGTGCATGCTTTCCTGCCAAACTGCACAAGGAACTGTAACCAGACAGTCATAAGAGAATAAACCCCTTGTTCCCTTAAGCTGTTTGATGGTGATTTTATCAGCAACCATGTAACAGTTACTCTACTTTATTTGCCTTTGAACTATAGTTTGAGATTCATGAGACTTCTCTATTCCAAAGAAGATATATCCAGGGCTGGGAAGGAGTCTATGATGCCAAAACTAGTGACTGTGGCCTGCCACTCCGGAGAGCCATCTACCCTGTGTCTGGCGACATGGTTGGCTCTCCTGCTTTCTAGAAAGCCGGATGCAGTCATTGTTTCTGAATAAATGGAACGTGGGCACCAAAAGTGATTCACTGGGTGAGTTCAAGATGCCAACGGCAGTCAGGGATTACTGTGCTGGGTCTGTGTTCAAGGATCCATCTGTGTGTCACAGAAACCTGACTCTAGAAAGAATTCTGTCTCATAGAGATGTTGGTCTGTCTTGTGATGCGTGTGTGTCTCCTCACACTGTATGCTCTTGGATCTTCAGATCATCCAAAGGGTTCATGTACTTATCAGGAGTAAGTCTTAAAAATGTAATTTCTTGGTTTTATTTGGCCAAATAGAGATATTTTAAGAAATGATACTCACTATACTTATCAATACTGTGTAATTTAGTGTGAAAAGAAATAGGAAAAGTGATCTCAGAATTTTAAAGGTGTGCATGCTTGTGGAAGCCCAAGGGTGACTTTGGGAATCATCCTGAATTGCTTCGACCTCCTTTTTGTGTTTGCTCCGGAGTTTCCCAGGCTCTACCTTCCAAGGCCGGAAGTGCAGGGCTCCGCCATGTCTGACCAGCGTATTTACAAAATGGTCAGTGTCTTATGTGAGATCTGGGATCTGAACTCGGGGCCTGCTTGTGAGGCAGAGGCTTAGCCCCTAAGCCATCTCTCCTGCCCTCTTACAACATCATAAGCATGTAATGTAAGGTGCTGGGGCCCTAAGACAGGTACAACGCTTGCCCTTGTGTGAATTTCTTTTCCTGGGGAGATGTCACACAACTGTCCTTCCACTCGAGAGGAGTTCCACAATAAACCAAAGGAATGATTATGCCAAGGCCAACCATTGAGTTTATTGGGTTTAATTACAGGAGTAGGGCCAGAATTACTGGGGGACAATTCAAAGGCAGTTACATCGACAGAAAGCCCCGCCCCTCCCCAGCATGGGTGAGACTCACGGAAGTTGCACCCCTCCCCCAAGTCTCTGTTGCAGGACAGTCTCCTCCAGGCTTCTTCACTATTGGGGTATGTGTGTGTGTGTGGGGGGGTGTCCCTTTCAGACTGTTCTGGCTGGCTTGGCTGGTGAGAGAGTCTCTCCCTCCTCTGCTGTTCTTTATTCTTTCCAAATCCTGGAGGCAGCCCACCCTTAGCTTGTTATTCTTGGGAACTTCCTGAGACTAACATTTGTTTACTTATTGAGATTGGGGCAAGGATGCGGATGGGCCGCCCAGAGGAAAGGGGGCCATATATCACCTGGGGAAGCTGGGGACAGGCAGTTGATGCTTTTAATACCTGTGACTGTTGAGATGGGTTCAAGGATGTGGCTGGTGCCACTGTCCTTTAGAGAGAGAAAGTCAAGTGTCCTGAGGGGAAAACTGGTATCTAGAGAAGATGCACACTTTTCCCAAGGCCATGCAGTAGTGTGGCAGAAGTGACAGCCCAGGATTGGATTTCTCTTTGGATTGCAATGTGTTTGTCAGGGGAAAAGAAAAAAATCTATTTGTGGGTTTTGCTATGCACAGTAAGGTGTTGGGTAAAAATGTGTGGGAGGCTCTTGGGAAGCCCCCATTCCTTGGTGTGATAGGGATGCAAAGACACATGGGAACCAGCACAAATGCACACAGGAGAATTTTATTGGCAAGCAAGCAGGATGGCTGTTTCTGAATCTGACAGAAGCAGCAGCAAAATCTAACTTTGGGGATCTTTTATAGGGCAGGGACATGTGACTAGAAAACTACTGGAATGGGAAACAAGTTTCAGTCTTTTGCATGTGGACATTTGGATTTCCCCAACACCATGTGTTGGTTGGAGAGGTCATCCTTTCTGCAATAAGGTTTTTTTTGTGGACTTTCGTTGAGAATTAGTTGGAAGATACGTAGGTTTATTTCTGGGATCTCTGTTCTGTTTTGTTCATCTGGGTGTTTTGTTTTGATGATAAAACCATGTATTTTAGTGACTGTGGTACTGTAAATCAAATATTGTCTTTAAATGAATGAAGTATTATGTATGAGGCATTAGCTTTGCTTCCCACACCCTTGACCCCAAGATGGCTTTGGTTTTCTGGAATCTTTTCCATTTCCATATACATTTGGAGATTGATTTTTTCTGCTTCTGTAAAGACTGTCATTAATGCTTCGATGGGGATTGCATTGAGTCTGTAGGTCAGTTTTGGTAGCATGAACTGGTGCACACACATGTATGTTCATGTGATGTATGCATGTTTGTGCATACGAGTGTGCAAGTGCCTGTGCAGAGGCCAGAGGAGAACATTCGTGGAGTCTTCTATTGCCATCTGCCTCATTCTTTTGAGACAAAAGTCTCTCAATGAACTGGAAGCTCATGATTTTTGGCTACATTGGCTGGTTAGTAGCTTCTGCTTATACCCCCACTCCATGCACGTGTGGCCATGTCCAACTTTTACATGGGTATTGAGATTCAAACTTAGGTCTCCATGCTTGCATAGCGAGTATTCTTATGCTCTCAGCCATCTTCCAGGTTCCTTTTAGCAATATTAGTCCATACAGTCTGTGAACATGGGAGACGATCCCATCCTTAAGCCTCCCCTCCGATTTCTTAAAACAATATTTTGCAGCAAGTTTTCACGGTAGAAGTCTTTCCTTAGTCAAGTTTATCCCCTTTTTGTTTCATTTTATGATAGCCATACAGTAAGACTTTCATGCTGTCACTATTTTCTCAGCAAATGTGCTGATGTGTAGAAAAGCTTCTGGTTTGTTAATTTTGTATCCTGATACTTTATGGAATTTGTTGGTTCTAATGGTGTTTTGATGGAGTTTTTTCTTTTTAAAAATATTTGGGAGGGAAGGAGAAGACAACTTTGTGTTCTCTCCTTCCATCCTGGGGGCTCAGGACCAAAGTCATTTGCCAGGTGCAGGCCGGCACCTTACCCACTGAACCATCTAGAGTTTTGGTTTATCTGTGTATAGATACGTATCACTGATACTGAATAATTTATTTCCCCCTCTCCTATTCGTAGGCCTTTTACATTTTTTTCTTATGCTTAATTGCTCTGACCAAATTTTCTGGTGCTATAATTGAGTAAGAGATGTGGAAATGGACAACCTCGTCTTGCGTCTCACCCTAGAGGAGACGACCCCACTCCTATTCAGTATGCTGCTGGCTGTGGGATTGTCCTATAAAGTCTTTTGTTACGCTGAAGTGTGATGCTGTGCACATAGTCTGGTCATGTACTGTGAAGGCATGTCGAATTTTATCAAACGCTGTTATCTGCATCTGTTTGACCATGTGATTTTATTCTTCATTCTGTTGAATCAGCCTTGCATCTCTGGGATGAAACCAACTTGATAATGTATATGACCTTTGTTTGTTTGAGACAGGGTCTCGTTATGTAGCCCAGACTAGAAATCTTTTAACTATCCCAGGCTGGATACTAGTTTTGAACCAGTGATCCTCCTCCTTCAGCCCCCCCCCCACCCAAGGGCGGAGATTACAGGTAGATGCTACCCACTACACCTTGCTTTTTGGTATATGATCTTTTGGATGCACTGCTGAATCCGATTCGCTAATATTTTGTAGAGGGTTTTGCATCTATGTCCAGCAAGGATACAAGTGTATATTTTTTCTCTTTCCTTCCTTCACCTTTTGTTAAAATAAAGTTTAATAAAATTTTTATTGTATGTCCAAATGCACACATGTGGGAAAGTGTGAATGTGTGGAGCTCCAGATTTAAACTTTGTGAATTTGGTTGCGTCCATCTTTAGGTGAGTTCTGGGCATTGAATTCACGTCACCAGGCTTGTACAAGTAGTTCTGCCTATCAAGCCATCTTGTCAGACCTCTTTTCTTCTTATGTGTGTCCTTGTCAGATTTAGATAATGGTAATGCTGACCTCTTATAATTTATTTAGAGGGTTCCCTCTCTGCTTCAGTTTAATAGTATGAAAAGATCTGGTATTAATCTTTATATGTTTGATAAAATTCAGCAGAGAAGCCATCCAATCCTGAGCATTGTTTTTCCTTCTTGGCAAACTTAGTATCAGTGTGACCTCATTAGTTATTGATCTATTTTTTTAAATCTCCTGATTGAATTTTGGTAGGTCACGTGTCCAGGAATTTGTCCATTCTTCATAGATTTTCAGTTCTTTGGTACATGGTCTTTCAAAACGTCTAATCATTCATTGTTTCCACATCATTTGCAAAGTCTTTTCCAGCTTTGTTTTTTTAGTTGGTCAATTCTGGTTAGGTCTTCAACAAAATATCTCATTTTATTCTTTTGTATTGTCTTTCACTGTTTTATTTCCTCCACTCTTGTCTTTATTATTTCTTTCCTCCTAATATGGGGTTTGGTTTCTTTTTTTTCCTAGTCTTTGAAATACATTGTTGTTTATTCAGTCTTTTATCTCATTTTTATTTTATTGATGTGTGTGTATGTGTTAAAGCACACATGTGGAGGTCAGAGGACAACTTGCAGGAGTCAGTTCTCCCACCAAGTGGGCTGTGAGAGGGCTCTGTGGCAAGCCCTTTTCCCCCTCCTTCCTTTTCTACCCCTTCTCCTCCTCACTTTTTTTTTAATACATTTTTTATTATTTCCGCTCATACAAACTTAATAGGTAGACCAGTTCCCTCCCTCCCTCCTCCTCCCCCCGAACCCCCTGCTCCCCCTCCCTCCCTCCCTCCCCCTCAGTGCCTCCCCCCCAATTTCCAGAGAGTCCTTTATTGTGTATGCCTAACTCTCCTCTGGGTCCTCCTCTCCGATGACGTCCAAGGACCCAGTGGCATTTCCCTGAACCCTTTCCCGTGTTCCCCTTAAGCATAGGAACACTACTGTGGCTGTCAATCCCTTGCCTCCAAGGATCTTGGTGCCTTTAGCTGATGCTAGACTTTGTGAGGTCAATAGTGTGTTGGACATTGCGCAGGGTATGCAAAGTCGTATTATGATTGCTTCGGCCCTAACTAGCGTGGAGAATCTTGCAAATCATTGCTCCTCCCATCCTTTTGCTCTTACAATCTTACCGCCCCCTCTTCCACAAATGTCCCTGAGCTTCAGGATGGGGGGAGATTAGGCTGGCCTAGTTCTATGTGGTTGGTATAGAGTCTCTGAAGTTCTGGATTGTGGTTTGTTGATTTTCTTTTGCAGTTTTGCTGCTCCTGCAATGCCCTTCACTCCATTCTGATGGGCACTGTATGTCACCCCCTGGTTAGAGACAAAAAGCTGTTAAACTGGAGTCTTGTTATAATAGTACATTCAAGGGTAGATGTAATAAAAGTAGGAAACCTCAGTGAGGGAGGAGTCAGTCACCCATTTGCAAAATGATTACTTTTTATCTGCCAGACTATATGCCCTCCCCTTCTGGTGAGATCATACCCCCTCAGTTGTACATGATCAGGCACGAACGTCTGTAAACTTAACCAGGTGTCACATTACTTACTTGCATTCCTTGATGGAGGCCTATTTTCTCTGCTGTAACATGGTCCCCTCTCTCCTTGTCTGGTGTGGCCCTCCAACCCCATCCCTCCTGTTCATAATCCTTGCAATTACTGTATTACATAGGTTTACCTTTGAGTGTCTCAATGTGGGCTGGGTGAGTTTGATACTATCTCCTCCCCACTTCTAATGTTGGAACTCATTGCTGTCTTTAGAGTCCCTCTTGGGTGTGGCCAGTGCTGTGACACACCTGTGGGTTCTGGGATGAGGGGGCAGTTCCCTTGTCGGGGGCGTCTGGCTATGGCACTTGGGCCCATGTACAAGGCTACTACGTACATTACCAATTATTTAATTAGCCTGCCATCCTGTAGGATCATGAAACCTTCCTATAGCATCATACTGGCTAAGGGTCTGGGACTTGCTTCCATTCCTGTATTCCTGAAGAGGGGTGGCTTTCCCTGTCTGGGAGAAGCTGGGCTCTACAGGTACCAGGACCTTCTCTACTTCTATCACCGTGTCCCAGACCTCTGAATCTTCCTTATTAAGTCCCAGCGTTTCCCTAGGCATTCCCATAGGGAGCAGTGACACTCGCCACCTCGATTCACTCACGCTGACGACTCGGGCCGTCCTGGCAGCCAGCAGGGAGCATCCACTGTGGACCCCAGCAGCCTGATTCTCGCTTCCGTTGAATTCAGCTGAGTTCTGAACTAGCATCTCGGCACCCACTCGGGCTTTTCCTGGAATTGCCATCAGTGTAAGACATCGCTGCTATGCCTTGAGGTGGTGAGCTGGGGAGGGATCCAGAAAACAAAACACACACACACACTGCTGCTTCTAGAAGCTTTGTTCTTTAATAATGAGCCATGGGGTGATGTGTTTACCAAGCTGCAGTCATGTAGCCAGACAGTGCATATTCAAGTGACACACACTGCACTTCATACAGACGTCTTGCCCCTCCTCCAAAAACAAGGAGATCACAAAGTGCCTACTGATTGCATCAGGAATGTAACCAGTTATGTGAATAAGCTGTCACTCTTCTTACAGAGTTATTCTATTAAACATTAAAATGGCATTATATTTCACAGGGTATGTCCTTTTATAATACATAGTATTTTAAAATTTACACTCAGCATAGTTATAAATTACTTTAAATCCATTAAAATAATATAATACTAGTCTGCAGTCACACCTGTCCCATAGTACATACAAATGCTTGGTTCAAGAGGTGCAACTTATAGATGACCTACCAGAGCTGATAGACAGGCATCAAGAAGGGATGGGGAACGAGGCAACAGGCCGACTGGCGGAGTTCTTTTGAAAAGTGGAACCAAGAGATCAGTAAGACCTAGCAGACCCACCTGTGTGGCCATTATTTTGTGGGTTACCCTCTGAACACCAAATCAAGTATGGGAATGGTTGCAGAGAGAAGTGGTCACGTGTAGTGGTCACGTGTACTGTAGGTGCATAGAAAGTCAGGACTCCTACAAACACATAGGAATTTTACTGCCAAGGCCAGCAAGGTGTCAGAGGACAGCTGACATCACGAATGTATGGGTGATACACACTGTTCAATAGAGAATGACGCAGGCCTCAGCTCTAGCCCCATCGAGAAAAGGGGGCTGAGAAAGCTATCCTATATTGCTTCTTTGATTTGGACACAAGATGACAATTTCTTTTCGTTCATTAGTTACAGTTACACACACGGAGCCCATAGGCATTGAGGCAGGACTACAAACTTGCCGGACCACCTCATCTCAGCATGCTTCTGTGCCTGCTTTGGACCTTCTCTACCAGTAGGGGAGGAACCACAGCAGGTTTCCAAAAGATGGGCGTGGGGCTTTAATAGCTCATGGCCTGAATGCAAGCCCTTCCATCTCTCCCTGCAAGGCTCACAGTAAGTGGGTCCAATCTCCATTTTGGGGCTGGCCTGGAGTACAAAGACCAGGCTCACGCACGCCTCCTCGAGTCCCAAGCTGAGCTTTGCCTCAGCACCATCAGGCACATGTTGCCGTGCCCACCCGGCACTGCTGTGGTAACAGAACATCAGCCACGAGACCAGAATGAATCCATGAGCCCAGCACTGGGCCAACGGGGTGTGGGGGGAGGGGGCTTCACTCCTATCAGAGCGGTGCCTGCTCCCTAACAACACGCGCTTGCTTCTGTTCCGCACAGGGCCTGTGCTTGCTGAGGCGTTCCCACAACTGTGGACCCTCCGCCCCATCCTGGCAGCTCAGTAAATGATTAGAAATCCATGAATCTAGTAACTGAAGATAGTAAGTTTGTTTTTTTAATTTAGCCTTATTCCAATCCAGTTTTTTGGTCCCTGAGAAAAATGACAGTCTTAACATCTATTACCTAGCTCCTACAGTGACCCATGTGAGTAGTGTTTACTAGAGGGTGTGAATGAACTGCTGTGTTAGCATGTGCTCCTGGGGCGATTCCTTTGGAACAAAGGAACTTACTCAACAGGGTAATATCTTTCATTTTTTAACAATGTGGCATTAAACTAGCATCCTGGACCAAGTGGAGAGTAACAGTTACCCTAGTAGTACACTGCTCCCCAAGAATACCACAACATTGACTGTATGGACAGTGCAGGACCCAGGAGCACCCTTCCTTTAGCAGAGACTGTGAGTTGGGAGATGTTAAGGCTAAGGCTCCTAGGGAAGCATGAGCAGGGGAGCAGCTGGGCTAACTAACCTCTCGCCTGACCATCAGGAATCGTCACAGCTTCCTTCACCCGTCTCAGCACTGAACGTAAACCCGGGACAGGAAAGACTCCTACTACCCTCAGCTGTTATGCAGAATAGGACCACCTTGACCTCCGGGGCTGGCCAGTGACCATTACAGTGGTGGCAGGTGGCATGGGGTTCAGCAATACGCAACAGGAGAGAGTCCCTCTTAAAAAACTTAATATTTCCATAACTTCAATGAAGCAAAGAAAAAAAAAAAAACTTAGGTTACAGGTGGTAAAGGCTTTTTTTTTTTTTTGTAACAGTGCATGTGATAAAAACAAAATGAATTTAGTAACCCTAAAAATAAACATTTTCACATACTTAAGAAAGGGTATCTATCATGTTTCATTTTACATACATTATAAATAGCAAAACAGGTTTCTAATCTCACATCTGCTATGACATATCAAATATTTTAACTTAGGTGTATCAAGACCAACAGGGATTTTTTTTAAAAAAAAGGTGGTTTTTCTTTTCCCTCAGCGCAGGGATGTGTGCCTCTCGCCCCTGTCCAACACCCCTCATCTGCAGGAAGCAGCTCCATGGGAAGAAGGGAAGCACAAGTTTAAAAAAGAAGTAGGCAGACTATACATATTTACAGTAAACTTCAGTAACCAGTATATTAACAAAAATAGCTTCAAGTAGTCCTTGATTTTTTTTTATCTATTTAATACTGATGGTCTGAGAAAAAGAAGGTAGAAGTTAAACAGATTATATTAAAACTTTAAATATTTTTTGGCAGCTTTCTGTAACACTTTTGCATGTTGTACGCACTTTGGGAGAGATGGTCACATTTGTCTGAGCCTGTGGTGGGATTCTACTGGCAGATAAATAGGCTTAGCTATAGGATTCACTGTAGTCTATATGAAGAAAACTGCTTAGATTGATTAGGGTCCAACCTCCATGTTAAGGGATTACGTAAATATCTCTAAGGAACCTGATCCTAGGATCAGAACAGAATGGCACAACTCCTGCACAGAACGAACCAGGAGTTGAACTAGCACTGATTACCAGGACATCAAACATCATCAAAAACAAAGTGTGTTCTTTTCACTGTGTGAGCAGCTTATCTGACACATGCTCCAATGGTTTAATGCAAACAGTAGCCTTTTTATGTTCCCTAGAAGATATTATGGGGTATATTTTTCAAAAAAAAATTAGACTTAAAATAGAGGGCTTAAGGTTTTTGTTTATAAATTGGGGGAAAATTATATTCTACCCCGGCTCCTAACTATCCCAAAGTAAACCCAAAGGCCTTTTCTTTCATGGTTAAAAAAGGTTTGTGTTCTCCTCAAATGCCAGAAATCAGAGGGTCCCTCAGGACCATAGGATCCCCCAAACTCAGCATCTATATCTGGAAAGGAGAAGAAAGATGGGGAGAGGCCACTACCAACTCCAAGTCCCCAGCTCTTATGCGGCTTTGTTTAGTAAAACCTCAGTTCAATACAGCAGCCAAGGCATGCTGGACTATCCCCAGCAGGAATGCGCGAGCCCACTTCTGCTAGAGGCCCAGGGATCAGCAGACGAAGCCCAATGCTGAGACCAGAGGCGGAAGCACAGCTTGGATTGACGGTGTGGACAAGAGGCCCCCAAGGTGAGATGTGTTTAGCACTCCAGCCGCGTAGGGACAACTTCTGTCGATTCAGACCATAAACTCATTGTTGCTCCCAGAGCATGCTGGCTGCCGAGTGGAGCTGCCCTCTGAATCCGCACTGTTCTTGCGACCAGACGTGACCGTCAGCTCTGGGGTCTCTTTGGTTTTCTGAGGGGAGTTTCTCACATTCCTTAGTTTCTGTTTGCCCTTTTCAGGGTTGAAGGTTCCTCTGCTGATGAACTGAGGTCTGTCTTCCAGGGATTTGGTCTGGCCTAATGGTCCTTCCATGCCCAGGGCCTCACCAGCTGAGGCAGCTCGGTAGAATGGAGATTTTGAATAAATCTGAAATCGTTTCCTCGTGCCATGTGATGACGCAGTGTTAGAACAGGAAGACACCGAAGAGTCAACTGAGTCGACAGAGTCTTGTTGTTGATTTCTTAGCTGCTTTCGCAACTTGCTTGAAGGGTCAGACTTGCCAGTTGCCTTCAGGGAGCTAAGTGGAAAGCTTCTCTCTAGCATGAAACAGAAACAAAGCTGTATACAACAGCGCCACTGATGTTAAACACCATGAACCTGAGAGGGCTTACCAGTGGAGGCTCTGGGCTCATCTACTTTAAAAGTGTTTCTGTCCAATTCTGCAGGTATTTTATAAGCAGACCCATAAGAGTTTGAGTGTGTTTGACTATGAAGTCAGCAGAGGTCTAAAACAGTATCATTTAATAAGTCCTCCAAATTATAGTATGTTCTCTCTTTGTGAGATACGCCATCCAGTTAAATCCCTCCTTTGGTATAAAAGTCCTGTCCCACAGTAGGGCACAATTTTTGCCACCAATTCTTAGAAAATAGGCTTGAGACAGACAACATATTCTGTGTTATTGACTATTCTCCATGTAAATACAGAAGAAAATGTTAAATTTCCACAGTACAGTAGTACACTGGGTGTGACCATTCTGATGAGTAAGCTTCGTAGAAATCAGTAACCACTCGGGGCTCTGCCACCCTTTCATGCAAGACCAGTGCACTGTTGAAAACTCTAGCTTAGTGTGGGAATTCTTAGTCCGTCTCTGAAGAACACATCTGGAATCCACAGTCTGACACACACTTACCTGCTCTCTCAGAGATGGCGCCTTCAGAGTCCATATGCAAATTTTCCGAGCTATCAGCAGTTCCAACGGAGGCCTCAGACTCAAGAGTTTCATCATCAGAGGCACGGGGTTCCAGTACCAGCATTTCAAATGTTAGCTCTTCCCTGCAAGATAGAATCAACAAATCTACCAGCACTCGATAGGCAGCGGGAGAAAGAGAATGAAGACCTCCCCTGCAAGTAAAGAATACAAACAGGAGGGCACACATTTACTCCTCACCAAGGTGGTGAAGCCGACTTACATGAAAAACAGTGAGGTATAGAGACAAAAGAACCAGGTAACAGACAGCAAATGTAGCAACAAAGACAAAGGTTCCGGTAGGCTGAGGCTGGGTGCTGCTGTGAGACACTGAGAAGATGGACGAATAGCTGGAGATTGGGGTTCTGAAATCATTCGTGACACAGCAGCAAGTACTCTTCTCTTTGGACCACATGTTCCTCATCAAGAGAACAGAGTGATCTCTAAAATTCCTCCTAGCTCTGCTGTCATAGTTAGGCACAGGTGTCAACTTGACTGTTAAGGGTTTGAGCTCCAGACACATTTGTGGAGAATTAGTGGTTGGGTTAAGCCCAGAGCAAACCTGCAGGAGATTGTCTAGTTGATGGGGAAGGCCCAGCCCATGGTGGGTGGAACTAGGCCCTGAACAGGTGAATAAAATACTGAGAGCTGGTTAAGGAAGGCGTCATCCTTCTGCTCACTTGGCCAGACATGCTGGTCTGGCAAGGAAGGACTGTCCATCTCTCAGCCATTATATAGAGATGGTGTGGCTAGTTCCCTTGGCCCTGGTGTTGGTGTGAGCTCTCCTGTCAAGTTGGACAGACTGTAACAAGTAATCGTAAAAGAATAAATCCCTTGTTCCTTTAAGCCGTCTGATGATCATTTATCAGCAATTATACAGGTGAACTGCAACACCTATACTATTTTCTTTGTGGCTTTACTAACTAAATACTGACTTCATCCTTGGTGATACAGAAGTCTGTGAAGAAAATAAAACTTAGAATTTTTACTGTGAAGCTCAAAAGCATCTCCAATTACAGTATTTTCTAATCTATCATGATATCCCACTCACGCCTTAGTCACATCCCCTCATATTCTCTGGTAACTGAGACATGGCTTCTAATTTTCTTTTCTTTCTAGGGCCTGGCAAAATCTTGATACCGTCAAAATTCTAATACCAAAGTAATCGTAACTCTCCCCACTCTGCTCTATATAACAACTTTCTCTAGTGAGCAGGTCTCACAGCTCATCAATGCTTCGAAATGTATAAACCAGCTCTGAATGGAATATTTTACTCTGTATCCTAACACCCTCTTGCAATTCTCCTTTTATCAGGCTTCTTCTGTCAGGCCTTTCGTAGCCTTACTTCTCCTTGACCCAGCTTGAGATCCACATGCGATCTTTTCAAGGACAGCTCACGACTGCCATGTAGAGCCCTGCCTCAAGACAGTGCTTATACTTCCTTCTTTTTCCACACTTTCCCTTCCTAGCACATTCCTATTTATCCTTCCATACTGCTTCACCAGAGCTAAAGTAGAACCTTTTCTTAGCTCACTTTCTAACAACGTATCAGCACCCCATTAGTATTAGCACCCCACTTCGCCTTTTCCATGGTTGAGCCTTAGCTGTTTTTTTAGGTGCTGTAAATGCAGGAATCAATCCTGACAGGTAAAAAGTACTTAGCAGCTTCCTACCCCCTCAAGCTGTTGGACTTGATGTCCAACTCAGGAAACCCTTTAGGATTTTATTTTTGTACGTGCATGCACGTGTGTATGTACATACCATAAAGTGCCTGCAGAGGCCCAAGTGTGCCATCTGGAATCACCCTGGACTGCTCTGCCTCCTTAGTGCACTGCTCTGGGTATCACAGACTCCACCTTCCAGGGTTGGAGTGTAGGCTGCCGCCGTATCTACCTGGCATTTTTTTATGTGGGATCTGGGGATCAGGTGGTCTTTTTGTTTGTGAGGCAAAGGCTTTAATCTCTGAACTATCTCCCCAGCTCCACTTTAGAATTTCTTAAGTCATGCAACAGTCAACCAGATGATTACAAGATACCTTCTGAAGAACCATGGTATCCATGGTATTTAGTGGTAGTGTCACCCTATTCCTGCCAGAGTGTTGATGCAGGTGACAGGGTCCTTTTATTTCATTTCTTTCCATCTTAAGTCACAACAGGTTGCTCTGCTCAGCACCTCAGAACTTAGTGCAGCTGCTGCCTTTCTCCAAGCTATTCAGTTGGTGGGCGCACGGTCATATTGGTTTTTAAGGTATATTCCTTCACGGAACTGTGAAGTTGTCTACTATTGAGTGAGACTTATCTTAGCTAAGGGACTCTAACGTTTCCTTTGCAAAATATGTGCTCGTGGAGGTTGGCTCCCACCTGTTGCAGGCCAGCACCTCGCTTTGTTCTCTGCTGTTCATGCCTTAAGAACCGGGACGAAGTTGGATGTGCCATGAGGATGCCATATGGCGCTTCCTTCTCTCAAGTGACAACCTTCACACTTAACATGTCTCTGTTGTCTTCACACCTCCTGTGCCACCTAACAAGTAGCTTGGCACTGGAAATATCTAGTAAGAAGAAAGGGTAGAAGGAAGGAAATGAAAAGACAACTGTCTCTCCTTCCCCTGACACTCACTTCTCTTTCTGGAGGTTCTCGATCTGCTCCGTCAGGACTCTCTCCTCCTGCTGCATCGCTGCTCGCTGCTGCTCTGTGACGTCAGTCTCCACGGCTGTCTCGCTAGTCAAAGTCTCTTCTGGGACATCAGACATGGGAGGTAACCGAACTACAACAGGAGAGGTGGGACTTGGATAGTTTCCTCGGCGGATACGTCCCTTTCCCTGCGGAGAAAAATTCATATTAGAGTGTAAACTGACCATGTAAGTTTAATGTTGTCCATTTAAGATGACAAGTGCTTCCCAGCTCATCGTGTCAATGGCAAGAATAGATGAAGCAGAGAATATTTCACAAGACAGTATACTGAACGCCCATTGCATCTGGTAGGAATGTGAGACCCATTGTGCTGAGAAGACAGTCTTCATCTAAACTGCATCTATTCCAAACTAAATAGCTATAAAGGGATCTTAACTGTTAAAGCAATTGAAATTACACTTAGTTCTGTGGTCACACTAGCCACTTTTCAAATGCTCAGAAGCCAAAGGTAGCTAGTAGTCACACACTGAACAGGTAGTTGTCCATTTTTCAGTGCTGCAGAATGTTCTGGTGGACAACAGTGCTATACAACTTTGAGAGTGGAATGCACAGTCTTTCTGGAATTGTTCCGAAATCATATGATAGAGTGCTAGTGCAATATATTTTTCTCAAGCAATTTCTATTCTGGAAGTCAGAGAGGGAAAAGCTCATTGCTATTCTAAATTGGTTACCTTACTCATGATTTAGTTTCTTATAATAGCAAAGTTTTTCAGCTTAAATCTCTTGAAGACTAACTATAAAAATTCCATGCTGTCTGAAGACACTGGAGAACGAGGAATAGAAATGCTATCCCAGCATTTAGTGGTAATTTGCATTTCAGAAGACACAGCAGAGTCAGAGCAGAAGTTTTGACACACCTCAGCTAAGGTTTGTAAGCTGCAGCTCCGGGCCAATCTAGTCTGTGTACACCTTTGTAAAATAGCAACAGGCAATCCTGTAACAGACTGCATGGCCCACAAAATATTTACTCTCTGGTCCTTTATAGAAAATTTGTCAACCCTTTGGAGTAAAACTTCCATGCCTAATACTGAGATCCCTAAGGTTTGCATTCTAGACAGAAAGGTAAATGAAATTATTTCATTTCTTGCAGACCTTGTAGCATACATTGAAATCATCTGAATAATACAAAAACTTTCAATTTTTAAGAATGACTTAAAGTGAACCCTGAATATGGGAAAAATATAAAATTATTCTCTGGAAGAAGGTAGTATCATCTCAAGCCTCAACATACTTTTTACATATTTTTTTCATATCAAAAGTAATCAGGAATAAAAGGAAACAAAACAATGTAAATGAAGACTAGTAAAGAACAATAGAAAACAAAATCCCCAGATGACTCCAGACTATGGCTACCAGACAGACTTAAAACAAACATGTTGAAAGAAGGAGACATCGCTGAATTAACAGATTAGAAGTCAGGACAGAAGAAAAATCCATAATTAAGCAGGGAGAAACAGAAAAATAGAGAAACTCGTAAAAGAAAGTAAAAAAAAAAAAAAAAAAAAAGAAAAAAAAGTAAACAAGAAGACACAGCAAAAAGAAAAAAAAAACCTGCCATATATTTGAATGAGTCATTGATGAGTGATGACAGAGTAAGGATGCCAATGAAAGACAACTAATTGGTTTAAGAAAGTGTATGTGTATGTAAATGCACATGCACATGTGTACTTTCTCTCCAAAGAAAGATACAATTTTAAAAGTCTACATTTAGACACAGCTACTAAGGCAAAAGAAAAATCTTAAAAACAGACAGAAAGAAAAGCAAATTACCTGCAAACAGATAGCAACTATCAGATGTGAAGTTCAACAGAAATGACAGGAGATTTTAAAAAGGGGGGACAGGTGATAGAATGGTGATAAAAGGGAAAATTTATAATCACTTTCAAAGTGATAAAAAGGAAAATTATAGTCACTGTAGAATTCTTTTTTTATTATTTACTCAATTGTGCATGTATGTGTGTGTGTGTGTGTGTGTGTGTGTAGAACCTCGGAGGAATTCGGGAACCACCATGGACACCTCCACCTCCTCCTGTTTACTCTGCCCCCAGATTCACAGGCTCCACCCTACCAGGACCAGAAACGCAGGAAACACAGGCCGCCCTGGCTTCCACCGGCATCTATACGTGGGGTCTAGGATCTGAACTCAGGACCTTCTGCCTGCAAGGCAGAGGCTTAACCCCTGAGCCACCTCTCCAGCCCCAGTCACTGTAGAATTCTGCACAGAGCAAATTCCCTCAAGAATGAAGATGGAAAAAAGATAATTTGACACAATTGGACTATCCTATGCTGAAGAAGTGTTAAAGGACAGGCAGGAAAAGATCCAAGCAGAGACAGAGATGCTGGAATAAGCACTAGGCATGACGACAGGGAACATGAGTCTAAATGCTGACTACAAAAAGCACAATGATGTTTTAGATTTAAAATACACAGATAACTAAAATGCAGCATTAACAATAACGACTAAGTCACATAGCTAAAGTACATTAAAATCTTGCACATTATCTAGGAAAAAGATAAAGGTACCCATTTACAAACTTTGAAAGAATACAGATTTATGATGTGATTTTTAGATTAACTAATAAAAGAAAATTAAAGGAGTAGTCTAGCAGAAGAAGTAAAAGGAAAGAACGAAGAAGGCCGAAAGAAAGAAAAAGGAACATATTATTAGATAGGAAAAACAAAAATACACAAAACAGAATTAAAGCTCAGATATAGTGGCAATTGCACTAAATACATATAAATAAATGAAATGTTCCTGTGAAAACGAAAACTGTCAGAAACACAATGTTTAAGGAATATTTACAAAGTATACAATTTAAAAAGGCTGAAAGAAGCTGGATGTGACTGCTCACACCTGTATTTCGACCACTTGAGAGGCTGGAGGAAGAGCAGCTTGAGGCTGTTCTGGATCATATAATGAGTTCTAAGTAGGCTGGGTTACAGAGTAGGACTATCTCAAAAATCAAAACAAAATGGGCTGGGGAAACGACTTAGGGATTAAGACTCTGCCTTGCAAGCACAAGGTCCTGAGTTTAGATCCCAGACCCCACATAAAAACATCAGACTGAAACTGGCAGCCTGTACTGCCAGTCCTGGAGGGTGAAACCTGGGAAATTCCAGAGAGAAACAAGAAGGAGGTAGAAGCAATCCAGGATGATTCCCAGAGTCACCCCTGGGCCTCCACAGGGACACACAGTGCCCTCTGACTCTCTCTCTCTCTCTCACACACACACACACACACACACACACACACACACACACACACACACACGCACGCAAATAAAATAAAATAAAAAACAACAAAATGAAACCTAACCTAAGTCAATAAAACAACTACAAAAAAAGCTTGAAAGTAAAATGAAAAAAATCAGACATAATGACAAAGGTTTGCAAACCTGATACTTAGGAAAGGAGGCATGGGATATCAGGAATTCAAGGTAAAAGCTGAGAAGGAAGGAAGAGAGACCATATGCAAATACTTACATACCTGCTACATTAATTGTAGACAAACTTTAAAGTTAGAAGTGTCAACCATGATAGGATATTTCAGAATGACAAAAGTTCAACTTAAGAAGTTACAGCATTTCCAAATTTTTATGTATCTATAGCTATTTCTTAATGGCATCAAAAGATTTTAAAGTAAAATATTAACAGAAACAAAGAAACAGACAATGCTATACTTAGCACCAAGAGATTAAGTACACACATGTGGTCAGTGAAATGTAAATGTTACACAGATGTGCAGACTTTAGCAACTGACAAGTACATACAGCAAACTTACAAGAGTTGAAATAATTTATCTGACAAGGAAAGTAATTTAAATAAGTTTTCTGATAATGTGATAATGTAATGACAAAGAGGAAATGAAAATATCTAGGGCTGGAAAGCAAACTCAGTGGTAGAAACCTTGCTTAGCACGAGGGCCCTGGAGTTCAGTCCTAAGTACCTATCTCCCCCCCAAAAGTTCTCCATCTACATATTCACAAATTAAGAAGTAGAGTCTATAAACTCATCGGTAAAGAAAGCACACTAGAATTTTGGAAATATTTTGAATTAAATGACTGTATTAAAATCTATGTAATCTCTGCCTTTAAGTTACAAGCTTAAATACATTTGAAAGAGGGTAAGTTAAATGTTAAGAGGTGAATATCTATTTCAAGAAACCAAATAAGGCGCCATCAAGTAAATTCAAAGGAACAAAAACAAAGAGTAAACATCAGAGAAAAGAGGATCAAAACTTAAGTGGCTTTTTGAAAAACTAAAAATACAATTTAAAGTCCCAGCAAGAAGAAATCACAAATAAGCAAAGAAGGCAATCAGCTGATAGACACAGACATGAGAAGGACAAGAGGGAGCTGCCCTGGATAGCTTTAGGCCAGTAAATACGAGATAAAATCTGAGTAATTTCTACAAAAATATCCAACTAATTGTCAACAAGGAAATAAAAAATGAAAAAGAAAGAAATTTTATCCATAATCAAAACTTTTTCAGAAAGCTTTCTTCTGGAGTCCACGAGCAAACCAGAAATGACATGTAAATTCTTTCACAGAATTAAAAAATCTTATTCTCCAACTTACTTTTGACAAGTTAACAAAAAACAAAACAAAACAAAAAATACCTGTACACTTGAAGGACAAATACAGTATAATTTTACTCCTAAACACAGAAATAAAAAATCTTAAATGTATTAAAAACTAAATCAGGCAGTAAATAAAGTTTCAAGTCAGCCTATGTCACAAAATAATATAATCTCATGAAACATTCAGCATATGTATCTTTCAGAAATAAATATAAAATTCAACATTACATCACAGTAACAGCTCAGAAAACTAGGAATTAATATGCTTAATCTCATGAACTCTCTACAAAAATTCTATCACAAATATTATCCTTGATGGCAATCACCAGCATTGCTTCTACTCAGTACCATATAGAGGTACTGTTTCCACGAAGAACAATAGGAGGTACACGGACTATCGAAGAACCGAAACCATCATTCATGAATATGACAGTACAAATAGGAAAGCCAAAGGGATTCTCTTAAGTCATTAGAATAACTGAGGAACAGTCGCTGAATAAGAAAAAGTTAAAGTAACATTTTAAATAAAAAACTGTGTATATTAGTAACATAAGTAACTCAAAGTGAAGATGGGTAAATATTGACACACAAAATTATGAAACACGGGCTGGAGAGGTGGCTCAGGGGTTAAGCCTCCGCCTTGCAGGCGGAAGGTCCTGAGTTCGGATCCCAGATCCCACGTATACACGCCAGGCGGAAGCGGGGGCGGCCTGCGCTTCTGGCCCTGGTAGAGCGGAGCCTGTGAATCCCGGGGCAGAAGGAGGTGGAGGCGGCCATGGTGGTTCCCAAATTCGTCCGTGGTTCTACACACACAGACATACACACGCACATGCGCACAGTTGAATAAATAATAATAATAATAATAATAAAAATTTTAAAAAAATTATGAAACACTTGGAAGTAACTGATAGTATACATGAGTAAAATGGGTGGGAAAAATCAATACTGTCGAAATAGTTATTCTCCAGAAAGTGACTTTAAATAAAATTTCAATAAAAAGCTCAAGAGAAGTTTTTTAAAATGTTTTGAATGTGTGAATGTGTCCATGTATCCATGTATGTGTGGGTATGTGTAGTAGAAGGTATTTGAGTGTGTGTGCCTGCAGAAGTCCAAAGGTGACTTCAGGAATCACCCTGGATCGCTTTTCTTCCTTATTGCTTTGCCCTGGGTTTCCCAGGCTCCATTTTCCAGGGCCAGAAATGCGGGCCTCCACCATTTCTATCCCAGTGTTTTCACATGTGATTTAGAATCCAAACTCAGATCCTTTTGGCTTGCAAAGAAAGGCCTAACTCCTGTGGCATCTCTCTGGCCCCTCCTGGAGAATTTTTGTGAAGTGATTTTATATTGTAAATGGTCATATGACAAGTTTGGTAAAACACTGTTGACGAAGATGGGATGCTTTTGCACGACTTTTCAGCAAGTAAACAAACAGTGGTACTATCACTGCAAAGATATCTAGAACAGGGTGCCTGCCTGCAACGAGCCAGAAGGAGAGTTGAATGGCTCAATGGGTCTGACGACCTGAGTGTGATCCCTGGAACCCTTGTAAAGATGGAAGAATTCCACAAAGTTCACTGTATTCCACATACATATCATGGCAAGCTCCTGAACTCAGTTTCCTTTAAAGACTAGTCATTAAAAAAAAAAACAACAACAAACAAAACAAAAAAAAACTATTGATTTCAAGCAATCACTTGTTTTGTTTGCTAACAAAGTAATTGTCCATGAGCACTAGAGTTCAGTTTTGCTTATTTTTGAGCTTTATAATAAATGTAATCATACAATTCATATTATTTTATGTCTGACATTTCAGTTAGCTTTTTGTGTGTAATTATCTATATTGTGTTTAGTTGTAGCTCACTCTTCCAGTATGTATATGGACCACAATTTAGAGAGCCTAGCATTGATGGATAAGCATGTTTGCTACAGAATATAGGTATCTTAAATTGTTTTTCAAAATCGTTATGTAAGAATTGGCAGTGTCTAAGAATTTTATCAGCCCATCATCTTTCAGCATTCACTACTTGTACACTTTGTAAGTGGATGTGTCATTTTTTTCATTTGGCTTTCTGTTTGATGACCCTGATATGCATATACTCAGCATCTGGACGTATCTTGTAAAGCACATGTTCAGTGCATTTGCCCAGTTTTCTACTTGGTTGTCTTTTTTTCTTTCTATGAATTCTATATGTAAGCTCTGCATTAGCTAATTCTGTTGCAAGTATCTTCCATTTTATGGCTTTTTATTCTACTGAAAAGTGTCTTGTAAATCAGTTATGGTGGTACACTCATGTAATCTGAGCACTAGAGGATAGAGTAGGCTAAAAGTAAGAGCTTATCTCAAAAACTAAACTGTCTAAAAAATTCAAAAACTAAAACTGTCTAAAAAAATCTTTTTTTAAAAAATTTTTTACATGTGTCTTTATGTGTGTATCGGTGTATATCAGAGGACACTGTGTATGCCTGGGGAGACCCAAGGATGATCTCAGGAATCACCTTGGATATCCTCTTTGCTTTGCTCTTGAATTTCCTAGGCTCTGCCTTCCAGGTACAGGCTGCCACCTGGAGTGTATATGTGGGATATGGGTCCAAACTCGGAACCTTCTGTTTTCAAGGCTGAGGCTTCACCTTGAGTCATCTCTTCAGCCCTAAAAAATAAAACTACCATGATGGGCAGAGGTTGTCAATCTTAATGTCATCCAGTTTTATCTGTCTTAACTTATAGAAACTAATGTTCCCTAAGATTATGGTCTTTATTATCTTCTCAAAACTTTTATCATTTTGTCTTTCACATTTAGATACACAATCCAACTAAAGACAATTTCTGTTTGTGGTATAATGAGTAATCAATTATATTTTTAAAGGGCTAAACCATTTCACATCTTATTTACAGCTCAGTCTTTTCGTGATGCCCTATAGGTTTCCTTTTGCTATATGTCCAGTCTGTTTTCGAGTTCCTATTTTAGCTATCTTAACGTTGACAGTACCACTACTGTACTTTCTAAAAAGTACTGGTAGAAAAATTTCACCATTCCTGATTTGTCACATTGCCATAAAAAGTCAGCTTCACAGAAATCCCCTTGGAATTTTTAATGAGATTGCATTTCATGTATGAGAACTGTGACTATGATGATATTGATTTTTCCAGCACATGAACATTGGCAGTTATTGGTTACACTGGGTAGGGAGGGGGAGAGGGTTATGATAAGGAAAGAGTACTTCTTTTTCCAGAAGCAATAACTTATTTCTCTGCCTGGGGTAGTATGAGATGCTCATTTATACTAATTCATTTAGGTGCAGTTATTTTTCTGTTTTTCTGTGTCATATTTCAAAACATTAAGAATTTTTCCAAAGTCAGCTATTTGTTTAAATATACTAACATTATTTAAAAAGTCTACCTATGACACCACACAGACATTTCTATGCTTGCCTCAAAACAGAAACAGCTGATCTAGCCCAGCTGATAAGATAAAGAACAGAGTGTAGTAATGACATTCAGGTAAAGTCAAAGCTGAAACTGTAATGTGGTGAAAATTGGAAGAAATACAAGATTGTTATTCCACTTTCAATTTGAAAACCAAAATGTAAAGAATGTATTGAGAAAACAATCTCAAAAGGCCAATCTACAAATTGAACAGACGGTGGCAGCATGAACTAGAGGAAGAGAAGAGGTTTCAGAGTTGGCATCAGCTCAGTGCCAAGGTCTTCAATGACAAGCCAGTCTTGTGTTGTAAGTGACAGGATGGCATCCCATTCTACGTGATTTCATTCACAAAAAAAATCAAATGCATGAGTAAAATATATAAAAGCTTCAACCAGCTGAAAAGATCTGAGCTTACTCTATCACATCTCTCCCAGCATACAAGAAAAGTGCTGTCTTTGCTTATCAATTATGCCATCATTACCTAGCCACTGCCTTTAGTATACGAGGATGGGTCAGCTAAGATTTAGACACAGAGAAAAATGAAATGCTACAGATCTGGTCTCTTTTACAAAGAATTAAAGACAGCCCACATATTTTTTAGAAAGGTAAAAGAAACTTGAAAAAAAAAGTTGATTACACGTTAACTTAGAAAACATGAGAACATTTAATAATGTGTTAATGGCATAATCTTGTATGGACAGGTTTTTAAAAAAGTTCTAAAATAAGTTGAAATATAGCAAATAACAATTTGCTGACTGGAATTAATGTCTTTTATTTTCCTATAATAAGTATAAAGTTGCTTTGCTATTCAAATAATTTTATTCCGTCTGAGCAATGTTTTCTCAATAGTTTTACCAGAGAACTGTTTTGTCGTCGTAATTGTTGTTTTTTACTTATTTTGTTTAGAATCAGTGTAAATGCCTCAGTGAGAAGTCAAAATTTTTCTTGAAATTATCATAAAAATAGGTTTATCATGTAGACTTCCTTAGAAGTCCTTCAGTTTCCAAAGGCTGATTTGGCTATTTATTTGCTAGAGTTTCTCTTCATTGTCTCAGTTCCTGTGTGTCTTGCACAGTCGTCTTGGCATGCAGTAATACTTGACTTTTAAGTTGTTACACCTCTTAACTTTATTATTACTTTTTTAATATGAAGAAAACTTCCTCTACTTTTAAGATCGCAGTGTTATTGGTTCTGTCCCAATGGATTTCATGGGTTGTGACTGGTGTAGTCCACGCTAGTGTTAGAGTCTCAAAATTGGGTTAAAAAAAGTTTCCTTTTCCTGTTGTGTTTCAAAAAAAAAAGCACAAGTAGATTAACTTTAATGGAGGAACTGAAAATGTTAGAAACTTAAGTCTTTTCAAATGCATTTGTTCAAGCCTTCTTTTGTAATACTTGTAATACTTTTTGTGTAAATATTACACATTTCCTGATAAGTATATTTCTCATTTTATGCACAAATGGCATTTTTTTCTTCTATGATATCACAATTACTCTTTTTGCTGCTGTAAGACAACACTTAGACATAACTTAAGGGAGAAAGAGTAAATTTATTAGGCTTACGATTCAAAAGGGGAGACATACATTATGGTGGAAAAGGCATGACAGGTGCCAGAAGCTAGAGGTGGCTCAAATCATGTCCATCATGGAGGCAGAAGAAAGCGAGGAACAGACTGCAAGAGTAGAATGCTAGCAGGAAGCAGGATGGGGCTATCCATCCTCAAGGCCTGTCCCCTTAACATGTCTCCCTCCAGCAAGGCTCCTCCTCCTAAAGTTCCCATGACCTTCCCAAACATCAACACCAGCTAAAGATATAAACACATGTCCCCTATGAGAGACAATTCAAACCATGACACACATGAGTTCAACCAAATGGGTGCTTATATATTAGTTATTAACCATTAGTTGTATCCAGGCACCATATTATATTTTACAATTTTTAGTAATTTTAGATGATTTTTTTGGATTTTACATGCATATTAATTACCATAATGGAAAGTGACAATTTTATGCCTTTTGAACTTTATACCCCTAATTCTTTCTTCTTATATAACTGCACCAGTTAGTACTTCAAAATTAAAGTGAATTAACAGGCTAATGAATATCTTTACTATTTCTTGATTTTATATGAATATTTTCAGTGTCCCCCATTTAAGTGAGTGAATCAGTTAGATAATTAGTGTCAATTTGACAACTGAAGGCTGAGTTCTGTGCATATTTGTAATGAATTAGTAGTTGGAGTAAGTTCTGAGGACGCCTTCAGGAAAGACCCAGATAAGACGGAGGGAGCTGGTTCAGTAGTTTGGCAGACTTCAGCATACTCAGACAAACTTGCAGTCCACCAAGTGAAGTTTTGCCCCTTTCTAAGCAGTATCTGTGGCTATGGTGTGGCCATTTCTCTCGGCTCCTCGTACTGGCATGAACTCTCCTGCCAGGCTAGAGAATAAACTGTAAGGGACACCCATAATCATGAATAAACCTTGTTGCCCTAAATTGTTTGGTAATGAATTTATCAGCAACATGCACACAAATTGCAGCAAGATAGTAGCTTCTGGGCACAGAAACATATTTTTTTTATGCTAAAGAATATGTATCATATTTATTTTTTATGCTAAAGAATATGTACTCTACTATGTCATTTATACAAGATACTTGAACAATTGCAGATTTTGGTAGACTGAGGAGGATAAATGTGTGTGTGTACACATTAGGCAATTCTGGTACCAATTCCCTACAAATACTGGGTGAAGACAGCATTAGACCATTTACTGCATTTGAGACTAATGGTACTATTATATTACAGATGGGGAACCGAGGCACGGAGATTTAATGACTTGTCCGTATCTCAGTAGTTACTAAACAGCTAAGATTTTAAACCCAAAGTCTAGTCTACAGTTCATGCCTGCAGTACTACCTTTATTTATTACTTTTGTACACAACTTTCTGGAGAGAGAGAGAAAGAAAGAGAGAGAGAGAGAGAGAGAGAGAGAGAGAGAGAGAGAGAGAGAGAGACAGAGAGACAGAGAATGAGAATGAGAATGAATATGAATAAGAGTATGTGTCATAGAAACATAAGTAGAGGCCAGAGGACTAATGTGGAAGTCGGTTCTCTGCTTCTGCCATGCCAGCTTTCACAGATTTGAACTCAGGTCTCCAGATTTTCAAGCAAGCACCTATACTGAGCCATCTCGCTGGTCCCATTTTTTACTCAATTTTCTTTTGGGGATGTATGATACTCAATGTTACAATATGTCGTTAAAATAGATCTTTTTTCTTTTCTAGAACAGCTCAAATTATGTCTTTAAAGATTCAGTACAATTCTATGAAATTCTGTATCTCAGGGTTTCATGGGAAGAGACTCTTAGATGACTCTTCTTGGTAACCTGATTATATATATTCTCTTGTACAGAAGCAGCTTTGAAACTTCAACAAAGCCACAGCAGCCATCTTCTAAGATGACTCCTGATAATTTTTTTAAAGATATTTTTTTTAATTTTTTTTATTATTTGTTTATTCAATTGTGTGTGTGTGTGCGCGCGGTGTGTATGTAGAACCAAGGACGAATTCAGGAACCACCATGGACCGCCTCCACCTCCTCGTTTACTCTGCCCCAGGATTCACAGGCTCCACCCTACCAGGACCAGAAACGCAGACCCCCCCCCCCCCCCCCCCGCTTCTGTCTGGCGTCTATACATGGGGTCTAGGGTCCGAACTCAGGACCTTCTTCTGCCTGCGAGGCAGAGGCTTAACCCCTGAGCCACCTCTCCAGCCCCAACTCCTGGTAATTTTTATCTCTTGGTATTTACCTTTGTGTAGGCTTCTTCCACACTGAGTAGGGGTGACCTGTATGACTATTACACAAATGACAGTGACTTGTTTTGCTTCTCTGAGGTAGGGTCTGGCCAATGTAGGCCAGGCTACAACTCTCAGCTCCTCCTGTCTCCCAAGTTCTGGGCTTGTTGTATGTGTACACCACTATGGTTGGTTCAGTGTATAACCCTGAGGCTAGGGAATAAAAGGCAATTGTATGTGCTTCTTGTTCTTCTTTGGAACACTTGCTATGGAAAAGCTAGATACTATGCCATCTTGATGGCCCAGGTGACCATGAAATAAGGCTCCCTAGCAAGAACAAGCATTAGCAATCCAGCAATAAAGTAGTTTTAATTTAATTAAGGTCTTCCTTCTGTATGACATATTTGAGTTTCTAGCAATTATGAACCATGCACTTTTTTTAGAATGAAATCATATACTCTTTGTACCAATAGATTTTTATCAATGGATTAAGTTCACCCCTCAATCTAGTTTACATCTATTACTTCTTTTGCCTTGCTGGTGTCAAGGCAGGCTCAAGTATGCATTCTTTAGTATTCTTACCATACTTGGTAGACAGAATTCTCCGACACCTTTTTCTATCCTTCTGCTTGGGATATTCTTTCTAACAATCACAAATTCAGTCAACGAATGTTTTAGACTTGCTATCCTTTGTCTAAGTATGTATGTACAACTTTATTGCCAGCTAAGAACAATAATCTAAGACTATTGTTCTAAGAATAATTCAGAATTGGATGTGGTTGTGCACACCTCTATTCCTAGCGCTTAGGAGGCTGAGGCAGAAGGACTGTGGGTTCAGAATGCTATGAACCTAGTTCATAATAAGCTTTCAAGAGTAACAAAAAGATTAAGGGCCAAATGATCTAATGTGGAGGATTTAAATGAGGTCA
Source organism: Typhlomys cinereus (assembly GCA_023101885.1). NCBI lineage: Eukaryota > Metazoa > Chordata > Mammalia > Rodentia > Platacanthomyidae > Typhlomys > Typhlomys cinereus. Next base: position 5,254,036 of record JALPQD010000136.1, on the reverse strand, counting down.
TCTTTTAGGAGGTCAGCCTCAGTTGAACTAAGATTTCCATTTTTTCTTGAATCACAGGGAGATAATATGAGTAGAAAATACACAACAATGCTAAAATGACCAGGCCTATAAGGAGATTCTGATTTCTTCTGAAAATGCTGTATAAGACTCACAATGAAAAAAGAATGTCAGGAAGGAGCAACTGATGGGCACAGACACAAGAATCAAAGCAAGCCAATCCAGTTGAAGATCAATGAAGTCACTCTGGATGATGAAAAATGGATCTTATCACTTGTAGTAAACTTGATGAGTATGTAAGAAGACATTTCTCTTCACTTTTTGAAGATTCAGAGATAATATGTATACCTGGGATTTGTTCATGCATTGAATATATAAGAGAAATAACTGCAAAATGCTGAAGCACAAATCTCAGAATACTAGGAAAAAAATTAACCTAAATAAGGAAGAGATTGCTGTTGTCTTTTGTTGAGTCACGTAAACAAGAAAGAATTGAATTTTTGATAAGCAGACTTCCTTTACTGAAAGTTTTTCTAAAAGACAAGCAATTTTGTATATTCTATATGGCATCTAGTTATTAGGAATCTAATAAGATCTTAGGTATTAAAGTACCAGATACCTTAAGGTCTGAAAGTATGGTTTGCCACGTAAGTGTTAGTGAGGCCTTTAAACAAAGCCATTTTACGCTTACATCTATCTTCATCAAATATTTCTATGTAGTACAGTGACTGTGTATATAGATTGTAGTACAGTAATTCATCCTTATTCTTTCTGTGATAGGAATCAAACTGAAGGCCACATGCATGCTAGAACCAAGAATCCTACCACTAAACTCTGCCCCTAGTCTTAATGCAGTGGTTCTCAGAAAAATAGATGATTATCTCATGATGTGTATGTGGGGGGCATTCCTAAGACCAGCTTCAAAGATCTGCAATGTGGGCAACACTATTTTCAAAGTGAACCCTTTTCTACTTTCTGACATTTGTACCTCCCTACATAAAAGCAATGGTGGGTAAAAACCCTGCTGGCATTGCAAATGAATCAAAGCAATGATACAAGATTGTACTTCTGGTTTTCATATTTTTTTTTGCAGACATACATGCTCAAAGCTAAGAGTCAACTTCATGCCATCAATTAAGTAGTATAATTTTGTTAATTCTTAACTGCTGAGTATACACAAAATATCTCTGCTATAAACTGAGCATTAGCTTAGTACTAACAGTGTTTATGTAACTGTTAGATTATTTTTCTTGAAACACTGGGGTAAGTGACAAAGATTTGAATATTCACATTAATTACTTCATATACATTTTATTTGAAATGACAGGGTTATTTTAAGTGACAATTTGTTGCCAGTGATAAAATTTCGAGTTTTCTAACAAACATTAAAATTTTGGAAAACTTGTAAACTGTTTTGAAAATTTGACAATTTCCCAAATAGTGTCAATACCATTGTTTTCTTAGTATTTAGACAGAGGTTGTAGCCAAATGTTAAAAGGGACTGATGTTTACAGAGATGGCAAGCCTGACTCGAGTAAACTAAGATTACTCCTCATCTCTATTCAGATGACTAACAATGAGCCAGAACAGAAATGCTGAAATGATCAAGAGGACTGTCGCTCCAACACTCAAGAGCATTCAAAATTCTATCTAATCTATGACTCCTCCTTGACTCCACACTGTGAGGACAAGAGTTAAGAAACTACCTACTGATTCCACAAAGTTAAACCCCAGATTAAGGCCGAGTCTGTCAGGGAAGAAAGTAAGAATACTAGATAAAGCCTATGACTGAAATTTTAATATGAAGAACATTAGATTAAGTCCTGGAATAAGGTGAAGCACTTGAAAATTACTCATACTCCTGCATGAATGAGTGACAATGATGTGAAGTGATCGACACATTGCAATAGTAATAATATGCTATTGAGGAGTAGATATCCAATGGTAAAGGAAGTTGGATGTGGCAGAATAGAGAGATAATCACTAAAGCAATCTGGAGTTATCTCTCAACAAGTTAATGCTCTATAACGAGCCAGTTACACATAGGCAGGTAATCTGAAATTAATGCCCACATAACTTTGTATCCTTAAGTGTTGCATCTTCCCAGTCCTTCTTTGTAAAATGAACTGAAGATACCAACAGCAATGGAACCCTACTGTCTGACAAATATGTAGTAGTTAGGAGCCATACTTCCACATCTGTATCAGAGTCACAGTTTTGAATAGATAAGCATTACCTATGACAGGAAAATGCTGAAAGTAGTAATAGGCATTTCAAATAATAAAGTAGAGAAGATATCTAGGAACACAGTTTATAGAACAGAAAATTAATTTGATATCTCAATATCTTCAACTTTCACCTTCAAATGGCTCAACCAAAGAAAAAAATTCTAAAGTAGGATTATCTGACAAAGAGGAAACAATAGCATACTTGTAATGAACACTGTTTAACTGCACAGCACAGAGGAAGGGAAATAAAGGGAAATAAGAAAAGAGCAAGTGAAACCTCGCTAAGGAGGGGGACCTGAACTGGGTCGGAACATGGAAGTGATAGGAATGAATGGCTGACAGAGAAGAACAACTCCTGCATGAATGAGTGACAATGATGTGAAGTGATCGACACATTGCAATAGTTATACATACCGATACTGAACTGCGGGTAATGCTCATAAATCTAACTGCAATTAGTACAGGTTTCTGGATTAGGAAGGGCATGAAAAGGAAAGCAGAAGGTTAGAATGTGCATGTCACTGCCCCATTAAAAGAGAAGGCTTAATTTTTCAGGGAAGTGAGTATCACTGTCTTCTCCAGTACTGCAGGAGGAAAAAGCACAGTTTATATACTTTCTTTGAAAAGTAGTTTTGGAGTAAAAGCCTCTTTTTCGTTCCCTTCGTCTCTAGATGGGCACTACTAATAAATTTGGCCTCTCAGTACTGATCTGAAAATTTGTAATACAGAAAAGTTTATTTTTATTTATTTTGCAGTGCCAAGCATCAACTTTCTAGGCTAACACTCTATCAACTAATCTATATCCTCAGGCTCGAATTTCACTTTTATTTATTTTTGTGCTTTATTTTTAATTTCTGGAGAGACGAGTCAGATTATGCTATAATGAGCTTTACTGACTAAGGTCCTTTAATATCAGAAAAAAGGCTAGGCTTATATTTGTTTTGAAAGAACTTTCAATAACCCTATCAAACAGACCTTTATTTTAAATATTAAAGGAAGAAAGTTATTTCAGTGCCAATCTAAGCACACTCTACAGTGATGTGGAGAAAGCACTGCTTAGAAACTTCCTAAGGAACAAGTGGATAGCCACTGCCATTATAACTGAAATGAAAAAAACAGGCACTAATTAAACTTCAATGCATCACTTATTTTTCAGAACTTCAGATCCTATTAATTATTGACTGTTAGGGAGTTATTTATATAGTTAATAGTCACTGATTACAATGGAGGATACTAACTACGTAAGTGGGAAAAACGAAGAAAATAAATTATCATTTATTAGGCCTCTCAAAACATAATAAAAAATTTCATATAAACCTTTATATGATCACAATAGAGTTATAGAAGGCATTCTATTTTCATATGCATTAAATACAAGTTCAAAACATTTAAGTTTTCTACCTCCAGGAATTTTGGCAGAACCACCAAAAATGACATGGCCGAAGGTAGGAAAAGATGGTGGAAAGACAGAGAAAACAATATGTTTTCATAGAATGGATAGGAGATGTAAACAGAAGATTATTAAACCACTAATATTTTATCTAAATTCACAATTTAAAAAATTCTGCACATTTAATTGCATAAATCTACATATATAAAAGGTAACATCATACCCATACCACCCTGAAATCTAGTGTTTTTAAATAACTCGTTCGTTCTGAAAACATTTCTGACAATAATAATTCATATATCTACAGATATGTGATATATCTATAAATATATGATATATACAGATCCCAAAAAGGCTCCCATTTTTTGTCTATGGTTCTATATTTTGTATCTTACCATTGATCTGCGAATCAGCGACAGTCTGGTTTTTGCCTTATTTTCAGCAAATTCCAGGCTACTGATGTCTTTGAGACGAGCTTTATATTTATTCATTTGTTCCACAACAATCAGCTCCACACAGCTGAAACATGAGGAAAGAGAGAAAACTGTTAAGAATAGAAGTAAATCAAAGTGTAGTACCTCCAGACAACTTTTCAGCTGAGTGTCTATTTGAAAAATAAAGTCAGCATCTCTTACTTTATGAGCTCGGAGACAAGTCTAGAACAGTGGCTCACAACCTTGGCTGCACTTCCAAAACCATTTCCAGAACAGTTCCAAATACCAATGCCCATGGTATACTAAGACTAATTAAATCAGACTCTGTGAGGATGAAATTTAAGCCCTGGTATTTTTCAAATATTCCTTTTGTAGTCAAGAAGGAAAGTAGAGGTCCAAGAAAAAAGATTAGGGTGAAATATAGGAATACTGAGGTTTTGAAATCAAAGGGACTCTGAGTTACATAAGAACACCGTCAGATTGCATACATGACAGAAAGATATAACTTGACAAAAACAGAACCTGAAAATATATCTAGAAACTATAAGCAATTCCTCCATTGATGCAATACTTAGAACAATCTTAAAGACTTATAAAGTCATTCACTATGTGTGATAGTTGGATAGAAAGATGACAACTCAGTCAAAAGTGCCCGAGGTTCTGCACCGATGAATGTGGAAGGCCTTACGTGGTAGTTTTACTGATGTCTTGTACGCTTTGTAGTGGGTCGGTGGTGTCGGGGCAGCGCAGAATGCAGGGTGCAAACACAATTGCCAAAGCATTAGCAGACATTCGATTAGTGTCTTCCTGTAAAGCAATCCTAAGAAGCAAAATAAAATTAAGTGAAAAGGGGATTAAAAAAAGAGAATAATCAGCAGATGAAAGGAAAGAAGACAATTAACCACACAGGACTGGATGGATATCTCTATTAGTTGAAGGGACATAGCGAGCTCCTTTAAGTTGTCCCTTTGCCTCTGGAAGATGTACTTTCACTCTAGTCTCTGAAACAATAATGAAACAATCCAGGCTGTAGGTCAGTTTATATTTACAAAGAGAAATTTGTGTTGCCCATCTTAAACTAAAGGGAGAGATTTAAAATTTCAAAACATATGTTTAACCACTGCTGAAATTTACATACAGAAGACAGCTTACTCCTGAAATCTCTGATTAGTCAACTCCTGTGCATAATCTGAACCTACTTCCCACAAGATAAGTTATGAGCACAGGTATACATCCTTTATAATTCAGAATTAGGGATGAGGATAAGTGCCACTGTGAAGTGGGAGCTACTACATGACTCAAGCAGGACCAATCAGCTTACTAGATTTCTACTTGAAGGAAACCTAGCCACCTATTGGCAATACTCAATTTAGAAAGGCGAGTTTTTGTTTATTTTTTAAAAAAAAAACAGGCTAGGCTGGAGGGATGGCTCAGAGGTTAAGACTCTTTCTCAAAAGCAGAAGGTCCTGAGTTGGGTCCAAAGTTCCACATAAAAAGGCCAGGTGGAAATGGTGGCGATCTGCACTTCTAGCCCTGGTAGGTGGAGACTGGGAAATCCCAGAATAAAGCAAAAAGGAGGTAGAAGCAATCCAGGATGATTCTTGAAGTCACCCTTGGTCCTCCACAGGGACGCACAGTGCCCTCTGATACACACACACACACACACACACACACACACACACACACACAGGGACGCACAGTGACCTCTGATACACACACACACACACACAGGGATGCACAGTGCCCTCTAATACAAACAAACACACACACACACACACGTACAATTAACAAACAAACAAGCAAATAAATTAAAAAACCCCACAGAGGTAAGGATCAAACCAAGAACCTCATGCATACTAGGTAAACACTCCACACTTTGCCAAGACATTGAGTTTATAAAGTTCTTCACTTAAAAAGAATCCTAGAGAAACTGTTAGCTCTTGAAGTTACCTAACTAGATGAAAAATGAGGCGTTCCAGCGTATTGAGATGGGTTCTGGGAAGCTGATCAATTACAGAGTACACACCACGGATCATCTCCTTTCTCTCCTGAAGTCCTGAAAATGGTGAGAACAGCACATGAGACTGACCAGCCACTTATTCATACATTTCTTAGATAGAAACGGTACAGCAAGGAGGCTGGTTCTACTTTTGAGAGAGGAGGTGTACCTGCACAGAGAATAACTATTCATGGCTGCTTGGCTCCTTGCACTTGAGTGCTATGGTATAAGTAATTTCTGAGTTTTGGGCTATATTTCAGTAACCCTCAAGTACAACAAAAGATGCTCTGGTTTTTCAATCATTTATGGCGGACTGATTCTCATTAAAATTAACTAATTGTCATATATATTCGTATATATACATTCAGGTCCTAAACACTTCTAGGCAAACTTTACCAATATTCTACATACTTAAAGCACAAAATCCATTGGGCTTGTCATAAAACATCCAAAAGTTTTTGCCTAGATTCATAACTGAAATGAATATAAACCTACCCTTAAGACTAAATTTTAAATCTATATTATAACCCTCATCTTTCACTTACACTCAGCCACTTGCTGAGTGGCTCACTTAGCAAACTTTTAGAACAGTGGCATTCTGTGTCAATAAAAAGGCAACACATGTAGTTGGCAGTACATTGGCAGTTTTGTGTTGACTATCAAAAGCCTATTTTAGTATCCACAGGGCTAAATCCATTACAGAATGGCTTCATAATGGCTACTAAAAATGACACTGCCTTATCAAATGTAAGCCCTCTTTCCAACCCAAGAAGCCTGTGCTTACCCATGGCTCGAAGAAATTCCTCATATAGTTCAAAGGTCATGAGTGGATTAGGCAAATCTCGAAGCCATTGTTTGAATACACTTGCAATGACATGTATATTATAGTCGTCTAGGTTTACACTTTCAGCATCTAGATAACAAAGTCAAAACATGCAAAAACTTAAGCAATTCACTAAGTAGTATTACTGAAAGAAGCTTTTATGCATCTTAATTAAAATCACGTATTTCCATAGTCTAATCCATGCATGGGAACAGAGCTTCTAATTGGGATGAAGGGTCAGTGTTTTTGTGTTCCCCTTACTTATGAACAAATGCTGCAAATGTTTCTAATGCTTGTTTTCAATTTTCTCATTGGTCTTGTACTTAGTTCATACACCTCCGCCCTGAGTAGCAATGCTTTAAAAGGAAACCAAGGGGAAGAAGTCTGAAAGACTTTCCAAAGGCAAGACTAGTTGCATGCCATTCTTAGAGAGGAAAAGGCAGTGAAAAAGGAACTTAGAAAATGAAAGTTACTGACAAGACATTAGAGGATTAATTTTCACTTGTGCTGCTCTGAAGTACAAAACACAAAACTGAAAATGCTCTTAAAATGGAGCAGACCGAGTGTTGGTAGGTGAAACTTACTTTCATTTACACTTTCATTTTTTTAGTGATTTATTGACAAAAAGTTTTCTGGGTATTGAGGTTCTTAGCCATAAAGACAAGCTCTATGCCTATATTTGACTTAAAAATTCTAAAGAGAAGCTGAGAACGAAACAAAAGACAATGCCACGCATGCACTCCAGGACTTGAACTTGAACTAAACCTCGAACAGACAAATGCTCAACTCACTGTTATTAGTTTAAGTAACTATGTCTTTATTGAAGGTAAGCAAAAAGGTACAGTGGAAATACCATTTAAAAGTCAGAATAATGGGTTGGAAAGATAGCTCAGGGATTTAAGCCTCTGTCTTGTAAGCAGAAGGTCCTTGAGTTCAGATCTCACGTGAAAGCACCAGGTAGAAATAGCAGTGGCCTGTACGTTTGACACTGGGAGGCAAACAAAGCTTGGCAAACTCCAGAGCAGAAGCAAAGGAGGTAGTGCAATCCAGGGTGATCTGAAGTCACTTGGACCTCCACAGGCACATACGATGCCCTCTGATACATAGACACATATACAGAGGGGCCTCCACAGGCACATACAATGCCCTCTGATACATAGACACACACGTATGCAAATTTTTTTAAAAAGTCAGAATAATAGACAATAGTTTGGATGTTTAGATTGTGGATAAAGAAAATATGGATTTAAATTCCAACATGGTGATTTGGTGATAAAGAAATCTCTTTAAAAATGGTTTTTCTAAAGACTATAAAAATCTCTGATGGCTTGCATCAATAGTTCTGAACCTGAAGAGTAAGTCTTAACAGATTAAACAAGATCTTCTTCAGCAACCTAACAATACCATATACAAATGATACACATGTATGTTTGATGAATCAACTACATACAATCAAAGACTCAAAAATAACAAACTAGTACCACAGAAAATATTGCATTCTTGTGGCTCTAAGTAAAGGATCACTATATACCAAAATTTTTAAGAGCTGGCATACCTATTTAAAGAGAATTATTAAGTTTCCATTTGAAGAACTATCTTACCTGTATCTAGACCTTGACGAAGCTCCTTGATTTTGTTAGTTGAGCCAGACTTTCGGTAAATACCTTCTGTATAAAGTCCGTGCATTTCGATGTAGTTTATGAGCTTTTCTACTACTAAAGGAACAGTTCGGTCTTCACTAGTCAAACGGGAAAGTTCAACGCCAAACTGCCTAGATGACAGCTCTGGATCATACTAAAGGGAAGATAAACTTTGTTTCTAAATGCAATCAAACATCATAGAACATACTTAGTCAATACTTTTAAGAGAAATTATTTTTTACTTCCCTGTAGGGAGGAAATGGAATTATGGTTAAAAAATGCAAATGAGTGAAGTACTAGTTTCGATCTTCTCTCAGTGAGAAGCCATAGAAGAGAACAAGTGGAGAGGATAGGTACTGTAACATGTTGCTATTTTCCTTCCTGTTAAAAACCAATTACAGGGCTGGAGAGATGGCTCAGGGGTTAAGACTCTGCCTTACAAACAGAAAAGTCCTCAGTTTGGATCCCCGATCTCAAGTAAAAACACCAGGTGGAAATGACAGTGACCACCTACACTTCTAATCCCAGTGGGCAAAGCCTTGGAAATCCCAGAGTGAAGCAAGAAGGAGGTAGAAGCAATCCAGGATGATTCCTGAAGTCACCGTTGATCCTCCACACTATGTCCTCTGATACACACACACACATACACACACACACACAGAATGAATAAATAAAGTTAAAAACAGAGAGAGAGAGGTGTGCCAAATCCACAGAATATTATTTAAACAACAATGGGGGGGGGACGACAAAAACAATTACAAGGCTCAGAGAGAACACCTGTACACCAAGCATGAGAACCCAAGCTCTGGGGCTGGGGAGATGAGGGTGCAGACAGGAGGATTCCAAAACTCACTGCCTAGCCAGGGCAGCCAAACTGAATGAGCTCAAAGTTCAAGGAAGGCCCTCACTACATTTCTAGTGTATTTCAGAAGTTAAAATAATTCATGTTTAAATTTACATATGTCACTCCTTCATACACTTCTATGTTCATTTAAAACCATTTTCTTTCTGCCTGAACAACTCATTGTAACATTTTAGTTAATAGAGACAGGCCTGTGGTGATGAATTCATTTGGTCTTAAAATGTTTTCTCTTTTACTTTTTTTTTTAATTCAGCATTAATGAAGTTTGAGTTTGATACTCCTGCATGCACATTCAAGCAAGGATGTCATTACTAAACTACAATGTCAATACAACATTCTGACTTCTGAACAGTATTTTCACTGGAAACAATGAAAATTTTAGGTTAGCTTTTTTTTGTTTGATTGTTATAGTTCAAAGATGCTCAACTACTATCTCCTAAAGATTTCCTAATTCCCATTCAGAAATCAACTCTCAATGTTTTTACTGTTCCTTTAGGTACTTTTCTTTACCTACTCTTAAGAAATTTTATTTTCCCTTAAGTATGTCATTATGAAAGTTTAGAATTAAGTTCCATGTAAGGGGGAACATGCAGTGTCTTTCTGTACTTGGGATACTTTCTCGGTATAACTTCTTCCAATTCCATCCATTCACCAGCAAATTTCATTAATTCATTTTGTTCTGATGACTGAGTAGTATTCCATTGTATATATGTACACATTTTCATTATCCATTCACCAACTGTTGAACATTTAGGCTGATTCCATGACTTTGCTATTGTGAGTAGCACTGCAATGAACATGGATGTACTCATGTCACTATAGTAAAATGATGCATTTTCGGGGATTATTCCTAATAGTGGTATAGAAGGTCAATATGGCATTTTAAGAATTTTCTAGAAACCACCACATTGATCTCCAGAGTGGTTTTACAAGCTTGCATTCCCACCAGCAATGTATGAAAGTTCCCTTCTCCCCGCATTCTCTCCAGCATTTGCTGTTGTTATGTATTTTGGATTTTCACTATTCTGACCGGAGTAAGATGACATACCTAAAAGAAAAATCTCTGTAACACCCATTATAACCACAAAGGATTATAACTAGGAGGGCAGGGGAAAGAAGACCCCCCCCAGGAGAATGGAGACAAAGAAGCGTAGTTCAATAGAGAAATTAGGCAATGATTAAGAGCAGTCTGTAAGTAGCAAGACATCTGACACTGCCCATTCTCACTTTCTTTCCTGGTCACTAGTGTTTGGGTGAGTATGAGCAGCTGGGAAAGTTTCCCGGTCATGGAGGGTTGGTAGTTAGTTGTACTGAGTTGGCAACCTGGAGGCTGACCCCACTCGCTACTATGTCCTACTCCTATTCTTCCCTCTACTTTTAAACCTCTTCTTACATAAAGACAGCCTTTTTATCTTCAGTTAGGTGAAGAACTCAACATCCACACAGGATGTAGCCTAGTGTAGTTAAGAACAGCAAATTGAAAACCACAGCCAACCGTAATGGAGAATACCAATGATCCTATAATGTTCACCCAGAACTAAGCCAGCCAATCTCTCCCCTCCTAAAGTACAGGGAACATCGCGGAAGAGGGGGCAGTAAAACTATAAGAGGGTAAAGATAGGGAGGTCCACTGCTGAATAAGATCTTGTGGCCTCCAACTTACTATGTATCTGACCTTAAGGCAATCTTAAGACTTAAGACGGCTGTGATAGCCAGGACCCCACTGCAGTGAGACCTAGTTTTATCTGACCTGCACAATGTCAGACATGTCAACATGGACTATTGAGGATCTCACAGGAGATGGTTTTAGGCAGTAGGATCCTTAGGGGCAAGGGCTTAGACAGGCATAGGGGGAGTACCCACATTAGTGGGTGCCCCAAGGAAGGGCACCCTGATCTGTCACAGAGGTCTGAAACTCCACTTGAGTAGATGATTCCGAGGGAATTCTGGAGCCCATAAGCTGATGGACAAGAGGGTGGAACAGGTGGAAAATACCAAGAGAGGGGAGAGAGGAAAGGAAGGAGAGAAAAAAGAAAAAGGGGAGAAAGGAAAGAGAAAGGGGCGAGAATAACTACTCAATGAGCTTGTGTAAGTAGGTAAAATTCTCTTCTTTATATCTAGGTGTTTTAATTTTATTATCTTTCATGCTAATTATTAAGTTTCACACTTATAATTTGCTGTATTGGCCAGGACCTTTTAAAATGTTGCTTCTGCCTTTTTTTCTTCCTAGACTCTCATCACATACATTTAAGAATGACTCATAAACACCATGATGACTCACACCTGTAATCCCAACACTTGAGAGGTAAAGACAGTACATTGGATGGGAGTTCAAAGTCAAGATACAGAGTGAGTTGGAGAGCGTGCGTTCCTGTCTCAAAATAAAATAAAATAAAATAAAATAAAAATAAAAACCAAAAAAAGAGCACCTTACCCTTTAACATGTACTTCTGTATTTTTTCCATTCTTTTTATTCTCCTGCCTGGGTATCTCCTAAAACCTTTCATTAATTAGTCTTATGTGCAAGAAGTTGCACTCAGAAAACACTCATTTTCTGAGTTTAAAATTTCAACTATATATATATTTCAAAACCTGTACATGATTTTTTTCAAATACATACTTAATCATATACTTCAGTTGTTTGGTAAACTTCTCTCACTTTTTTAACCTATCATTTGAATATATCTATTATTTGATTACATGTATTAAAATTTAAAGACATGAAACTGGAAATTCAGTAACTAGTTATCTGAGTCTATTTTTATTGACTATTAATTAGTCCCATTTGTTTGTGTCTCATAAATGAAAATAATTATAAAGCTCTGGATGATGTTAATCTCTCTTTAGATAGGTTTCTACTTATCCTCTATGGTTTGCTAGCATGGAACATATCACTGTAATTAAGTAAACAACCATCATTCCTAAAGCTAGTTAATAGGGGCTTTTATTGGGGGGGGGAGGTCAGAAGATAGCGTTCAAGAGTTGGCTCTCTCTTCCTACCTTGCTTATACAGGGTCTCTCTTCTTTTTGCAACTCTATGTACACTCAGCCAGCTGGTCTAGGAGCTTCTGGACAGTTCTTCTCCTTCCATCTTCCCAGCTCAAGTTGATAGTTTTTGTTAAGCTCAATCTATCAATGATTAAACCCCATTCCTAGGATACATTCCTTAAGAGGTCTCCTTGAAAGATTGGGGAATTGATTTCTATTTTGATGGCTACAGTTCCCATTTCTCTTCTGATCACTGAGACCCTGGAAATTCTGTTTTAACTAGGTTCTTAGTTATTTACTCTACATAGCTTATGGATTAAAAAATGCCTTGAAGCAAAATACCTCTAAATTTCAGGCTGATTAAAACATGGTTCTTGGTCCCCTTTCGCCACCCCCCCCCCCCCCCCCGCTCCGCCGGTCGGGACGCGTACGCGAGATCCAGCCGGGCTCTCACCGCGCGCTCTAGGACCCCCCAGGTCAGCCCACAGGGACCCGGCTCCGACTCCCGCCATCCAGCCGGAGCCGCGCGGGGGCCGAGGGACGAGGAGGACCTCCCCCTGCGCCCGGGCCCCGCCCCAGCTGCCCTCGGGTTAAATAGCTCCACACCGACGCGCCCATCGTCCCCTTTCGCCCCCGCTCCGCCAGTCAGGACACGCGCGCGGTCCACCCGGGCCTCACCCCACGCCCTAGGTGAGTCCCCGTTCGGGCCCCGCCCACCAGTACCCCAGGCCAAATAATTCAGTTTAGTGAAATTGAGAGATCTTAAGAGTTAAAATGACAATGCCAAAGTCAAAGTGCAAATCCATGAGAAGCAACACTCAAGTAAACAAATTTCCCACTGAAGAAATTAATCCCATAATGTTAGATTCCAACAAGAACAAACCCGCGGAAAAAGGCCAAGAAAGCCTGACCCAGGATAACGACTTTCAAAATATGATCATTACCATGTTCAATACGATGAAAGAGGAAATCCGGGAGGAATTACATAATCGAATCAATCGCTTTGAAGAGGAACACAACAGACATCTGGAGGAGTTGAGAAAAACAGTGCAAGAAACAAAAAGTGGCATAGAGCAGTTAAAACAAACTCAAGCAGAGTTTAAAACTGAGCTAAAAGACAAGTTATCTTCAACCCAGAGCGCCACAGAGAGTCTTATCAACAGAACTAATGAAGCAGAAAACAGAATTTCAGACCTTGAAGATAAAGTGGGAGTACTAACCAGCTCAATGGAAGAGGTTGTTAAAGCCAAAAAGATACTTGAGAGAAATATCCAAGAGATATGGGACACCCTGAAGAAGCCTAACATGCGTATTCATGGAATACCGGAGCAAGAATCTCAAAATACCACCCCTGAGGAAATTTTTCAAACGATCATCAAGGAAAACTTTCCTCATCTAAAAAAAGAGAGGCCCATTCATATACAAGAGGCATTCCGCACCCCAAACAGATACGACCAAAATAGAAGCACACCGCGGCAAATAATAGTTAAAACACTCCACATTCAAGATAAAGAACTGGTGCTGAGAGCTTCAAGGGAGAAAAAACAAGTCACTTTTAAAGGCAAACCTATTAAAATAACAAATGACTTCTCAGTCGAAACAGTAAAAGCAAGAAGAGCTTGGAGAGACATACTTCAAGTATTGAATGAGCAAAAATGTCAACCCAGGCTGATTTACCCTGCAAAACTATCAGTCATGATCGAGGGAGAAAGAAAAATTTTCCAGCACAAAGACAACTTTAAGGGATACATGGCCACCAAACCAGGCCTTCAAAAACTGCTAGAAATGATACTCAAGCGTGAAGAAAAAAACAGGCATATCCAGGAGAACAGAAGGCAAATATAACACCATTAAAAGCGAAGCAATATACTTATAAAAGCTACTAAACATAATAAATGTCTGGAATTAACAATAGTTTCTCCATTATAACACTAAATGTTAATGGACTTAATTCACCGATCAAGAGACACAGATTACAAACTTGGATTAAAAATCACAATCCATCAATCTGTTGCCTGCAGGAAACCCATCTCACCACAAAAGATAGGCACGCTCTAAAAATAAAAGGCTGGTCAACAATTCTACAAGCAAATGGAAGCAGAAAACAGGCAGGGGTAGCCATTATGCTATCAGACAAAGTGGATTTCAAACCAAAAAAAATTATAAGAGACACGGATGGATACTACATTTTAGTCACAGGTACAATTCACCAGGAAGATTTCACAATACTGAACATATATGCACCCAATACGGGCCCCTCCACATTCATTAAGAAAACCCTACAGCGTCTAAAGCATGAAATCAACCCCCAAACGATAATTCTTGGGGACTTCAACACCGCCCTCTCTACATGGGATAGATCAACAGGTCAAAAGCTTAACAGAGACACTTTGGAACTTAATCAAACCCTGAAAGAAATGGACCTCACAGATCTCTATCGAACTTTTCACCCACGCACCAAAGAATACACATTTTTCTCAGCAGCACACGGAACTTTCTCCAAAATAGATCACATACTGGGCCACAAAATGAATCTACACATATACAAGAAAGTTGAAATTCTAACCTGTGCCCTATCAGACCACCACGGCCTAAAGCTGGACATCCACAACACATCTAACAAGAGAAAATACACTAACTCCTGGAAACTTAACACTATGATGCTGAATGAGAACTGGATTCAGGAAGAAATTAAAAAGGAAATTCAAGATTTCCTGAAAGTGAATGATAACGAAAATACAACTTACCAAAATCTCTGGGACACAATGAAAGCTGTTCTAAGAGGTAAGTTCATAGCTCTTAATGCCCACGTCAAAAAAATGGAAACATCAGAAATAAACAACTTAACAATGCAGCTTAAAGCTTTAGAGAAACTAGAGCAATCTGATCCCAAAAGCAGTAGAAGAGAAGAGATTAGCAAAATAAGGGGAGAAATATCAGAAATCGAGACTAAGAAAACGATAGAAAAAAATCAACCAATCAAAAAGCTGGTTCTTTGAAAAAATCAACAAGATTGATACACCCCTAGCTAAACTAACCAAAAGCAAGAGAGAGAAAACCCAAATTAACAAAATTAGAAATGAACATGGAGTTATCACTACTGATACCCAAGAAATCCAGAGAATTATAACATCATATTTCAAAAACTTATACTCTGTGAAGTTTGACAACACAAAAGAGATGGATGAATTTCTAAGTAAACACAACTTACCTAAATTGAATCAGGAAGTTGTGAATTATTTAAATAGTCCTATAACATATAAGGAAATTGAGGAAGTAATCTCGAATCCCCCACCAAAAAATGTCCTGGACCAGATGGATTCAGCACAGAGTTCTACCAGACATTTAAGGAGTTAATAACACCAATACTCCTTAAACTGTTCCATCAAATAGCAAAGGAAGGAACACTACCAAATTCCTTCTATGAAGCTAATATCGTTTTAATCCCAAAACCTAATAAAGATTCACTTAAAAAAGAAAACTATAGGCCGATCTCCCTGATGAACACAGACGCAAAGATTCTCAACAAAGTCTTAGCAAATCGGATTCAAAAACATATTAAAAAGATCATTCATGGGGACCAAGTAGGCTTCATCCCCGGCACACAAGGTTGGTTCAACATACGCAAATCAATAAATGTAATTCATCATGTAAACCAGTCCAAAGTCCAAGACCACATGATACTCTCGATAGATGCAGAAAAAGCTTTTGACAAGATCCAACAGCCTTTTATGATCAAAACGCTAGAGACAGTAGGAATGGAAGGAACCTTTATCAATATAATAAAAGCTGTATACAACAAGCCCACAGCAAGGATTATGCTCAATGGGGAACAATTGGAAGCATTCCCACTTCGATCAGGAACTAGACAAGGCTGTCCACTCTCACCACTTCTATTCAATATTGTACTTGAAGTCTTAGCTGAAGCCATAAGACAAGAAAGGGACATAAGAGGGATTCAAATCGGCAAGGAAGAAGTCAAGCTATCCCTATTTGCAGATGACATGATCTTATACCTGAGTGATCCCAAAAACTCCACCAGGAAGCTCCTGGAACTAATTGAGAAGTTCAGCAGGGTGGCAGGATACAAAATAAATGTGCAAAAATCAGAGGCCTTCCTATATGCCCAGAATGAAAGAAGTGAAAAAGCCTTGAGAGAAACAATCCCATTTACTATAGCCCCTAAAAAAATGAAATACCTTGGTATAAACCTAACTAAGGAGGTAAAAGACCTTTACAATGAAAACTTTAAAACCCTAAAGAAAGAAATTGCAGAAGACACCAGAAGGTGGAAAGACCTCCCTTGTTCCTGGATTGGCAGAATCAACATTGTAAAAATGACCATCCTACCAAAGGCAATATACAGATTCAATGCTATACCAATCAAAATCCCAAAGCAATTCTTCAAAGAAGTTGACCAAATAATCTCAAAGTTCATATGGAGGCACAAAAGACCCAGGATAGCAAAAACAATCCTGAGTAACAAAAACACAGCTGGAGGTATTACCATACCAAACCTAAGTCTATACTACAAATCCATAGTTATAAAGACAGCCTGGTACTGGCTCCAAAATAGACACACAGATCAATGGATAAGGATTGAAGACCCAGATATAAGCCCACAAAGTTACAGCCATTTGGTCTTTGACAAAGGGGCCCAAAGAATCCAATGGAAAAAGAACAGCATCTTCAACAAATGGTGCTGGCAAAACTGGATCTCCACATGCAGAAGATTAAAGCTGGACCCGTACTTGTCACCATGTACAAGACTTAATTCCAAATGGATCAAGGACCTTGATATCAGGCCAGAGACTTTAAAAACCATAGTTGAAAGGATAGGGAACTCCCTCGAGCTGATTGGGCTAGGCCAACACTTCCTAAACAGACATCCAATGGCACAATCACTGCTACCAACTCTCAACAGTTGGGATCTTGTGAAATTAAAGAGCTTCTGTTCAGATAAAGAGATTGTCACACGAGCTCAAAGGCAACCCACAGAATGGGAGAAAATCTTCACTAACCACATATCTGACAGAGCTCTACTGTCCAGAGTGCACAAAGAACTTAGAAAATTAAACTCCAAGGAAAACACTGGCCCAATTAAAAAATGGGCCCTGGAACTTCAAAGAAACTTTACCAGGGATGAAATTAAAATGTCTAACAATTATCTTAAAAAATGCTCCACTTCTTTCGCCATCAGGGAAATGCAAATCAAAACTTCCCTGAGATATCATCTCACCCCGGTCAGGATGGCAAAAATCCACAATACAAACAACGACAAATGCTGGAGAGGATGTGGAGAGAGGGGAACTCTCCTACATTGTTGGTGGGAATGCAGGCTCATACAGCCACTCTGGCGAGCCGTCTGGAGATTCTTAAAGAAATTAAAGATTGAAATGCCATATGACCCTGCTATCCCACTTTTGGGAATAACCCCCCATGCAGCAGAGGTTCGCCTCGATAGCACAAGCTCGACCATGTTCATAGCAGCACTGTTTACAATAGCAAAGTCATGGAATCAACCTAAATGTCCAACAGTTGACGAGTGGATAAGGAAACTGTGGTACATCTATACAATGGAGTACTACTCAGCCATCAAAAATGATGAATTACTGGAATTTGCTGGGAAATGGATGTCATTAGAAAGAATTATATTAAGTGAAGTATCCCAAACCCAGAAAATTAAGCGCCGTATGTACTCCCTAATAGGTGGCTCCTAGTACCAAACTCACCCAGCCCACATTGAGACACTCAAAAGTAAACCTATGAAACACAGTAATTGCAAGGATTATGAACAAGAGAGATGGGTTAGGAGGGCCACACCAGAAACAAGGAGAGAGGAGACCATGTTACAGCAGAGAAAATAGGCCTCCATCAAGGTCTGCAAGTAAGTAATGAGAAACCTGGTTAAGTTCACAGACGTTCTTTCCTGATCTCACCAGAAGGGGAGGGCATATAGTCTAGCAGATAAAAAGTAATCATTTTGCAAATGGGTGATGGACCCCTCCCTCAGGGAAGTTTCCTACTCTTATTACATCTACCCTTGAATGTGCTATTACAACAAGACTCCAGTTTAACAGCTTTTTGTCTCTGGCCAGGGGGTGACATACAGTGCCCAGCAGAATGGAGTGAAGGGAATTGCAGGAGCAGCAAAACTGCAAAAGAAAATCAACAAACCACAATCCAGAACTTCAGAGACTATATCAATCACATAGAACTAGGCCAGCCTAATCTCTCCCCATCCTGGAGCTCAGGGACATTTGCGGAAGAGGGGGCGGTAAGATTGTAAGAGCAAAAGGATGGGAGGAGCAACGATTTGCAAGATTCTCAACAACAGTTGGGGCCAAAGCAATCGTAATGGGACTTTGCATGCCCTGCGCAACGTCCAGCGCACTGTTGCCCTCATAAAGTCTAGCATCTGTTAAGGGCACCGAGACCCCTGGAGGCAAGGGATTGACAGCCATAGTAGTGATCTTATGCTTAAGGGGAACAAGAGAAAGGGCTTATGGAAATGCCACTGGGTCCTTATATGTCATCGGAGAGGAGGACCCAATGGAGAGTTAGGCGTATACAATAAAGGACTCTCTGGGAATTGGGGGGGAGGCACTGGGGGAAGGGGAGGGGGAGGAGAGGGGAGGGAGGGAACTGGTAAAAAATTTTAAAATGTATAATTAAATTTTTAATAAAATAAATAAATAAATAAATAAAACATGGTTCTTCAAGTCTCAAAAGTATTTTTTTCTCTTTAGTCTTAAGAGATTGATAAAAGTTCTACTATATTTTTTTGACTTTTAAATATAAGTTCTTTATGCAGAATACAGTTTTATTTATTTTTATTTATTTTATTTACTTTTTTATTATTTATTCAATTGTGCGTGTGTGCATGTGTGTATGTGTGTGTGTGTAGAAACACGGGCGAATTCAAGAACCACCATCGACTGTCTCTACCTCCTCCTTGTTTACTCTGCCCCGGGATTCACAGGCCCTTCACAGGTCCCTACCAGGACCAGAAACTCAGGCCGCCCCCGCTTCCGCGTGGCGTCTATACATGGGGTCTAGGATCTGAACTCAGGACCTTCTGCCTGAAAGGCAGAGGCTTAACCCCTGAGCCACCTCTCCAGCCCCAGTTTTCTTTTTTTAAAAAATAAAAAATTCTCAGTGGGGGAAAAGCATCTCACAGATACAGATTCACTCTTCTTCATTCTCTTCTAATATCAAATCCCTTAAATTTTCTCAGTAATTCTCTGATACTTGCCAACAAAAGTACTTTTTGTATTGCTCTACAACTACTTATTCCACCTTAGTAAGAAACAAGGAGTGTCAAACTTTGTTGTATTTTAGGTCCTGAACTAAATTTCTTTATATCTTTACCAAAATTCGGGTACTTATTTCAGGTAGATCCAAGTTTTAGACATAGACTGCAGAAGTATGCAAATGTATTTATGCAATAGTATAGGTTTGCATAGTCTTGTAATTGCACATGTGAATAAGAAACTGTATAATTATACATTGAGAGGTCTAGAAATTTTTTTTAAATTGTGCTTCCATTAAGTACCAAAAGATAAATAAATGTTCAGTATCTTTTATAGCACTGTGTAGTCCAGGTACAATAGTTTCAGGCAAATTAAGTTAGTTATAGATATACATTCCAACTTATATATGTATTATAACAAAAAAATTTTTTTACTGTGACTTGAGGGCAAGAAGTTTAAAAACCACTGCATTATAAAAAGCTAGCAGAAGTCATGATTTTCTTTTATAGTACAGATTATTACTGATAAGTGGTAATTTCTTACCTTCTTAGAGCACTTGGCTGTGGTTTTCAGACAACACTTCTTATGGCAAGCATACTTACACACTGAAAAATTAAAATATAGCATTCTTAGAAGTCTGCAAATCAGTGACAAGAAGTTTATGACTTTATTTTGATTTTTTCTTCAAATTTCAGATTGTTGCAATATATACTTTGCCTATAGGAATAACTAAAAAAGATTTTTAAAAAACTACTGGGAAATAAGTTGTAAACATGTCTTACATTTCTAGTCACTATCAATGAAAAGGTTTTATTCTTTGATTGTCCTGCAACTGCACTTATTCCCCACCCCCACCAACAAACCCAATTTCAACAATTTAGCTTTATAGTTTGATTCACACAAAATCAGTGTTGTTTTCTCCTAAGTGCTCTACAACCTGCCAAAATGCCAGTAGTACCTATCAAAAATTGTGACTATGAGTAAAAATAGCACTGCTGTCAAAGAGATGCTTACTGCAATGAAAGTAAGATGGGTCGTATGTTACAGTACAGGAAAGATCTTATTGTTATTCTTAATAGGCCCAGAACACAGAGAGCTCTGAGAAAAAAGAGAATATAAGCAGAGCTACCTATTATGGTAAGTTCCAGACAAAGTTCAGAGCAAAAATAATTTCTTGAAGTATCAGATAACAAGGGAGCAAAGCAGCTAGTGAGCAGGAAACACTTGACAGAGGATTGCTAAGTAGCTCTTGTGATGTGAGCATCCCTTAACTGCCATGAAGGGCTAAATCCCTTTAAAACTACGAACCATGTTAAAGCTCACGTTCTATTAAGTTGCTCCTGTCTGATATTATGGTCAAAGAAATGTAAAACTAACATAGAAAAGAAAATTAGTATCAGAGAAGTTTGCTTTGACTAAACCTGGCCATGTGGTTTTAAGCCTTTGAAAGCCTTTATTGGAGAAAATGAGAAAAACCTTTTTATAGGATAGAGAAGTCCTAGCCCTAGAAAACTGCAAGTAATATGTAATATTCTGGTGGAAGGTCAGAAAACTAGAACACGATCAGAAATGTGAAAAGCAAAAGCTAAGTTCTTGGAATTTCAGATGCAAACAACTTCTCCAGTGGGCCACTGTTTTCTGGGGGAAGAATTTGTCTGTTTTAATCTATGTCCTGAAAATTTTAGTAAGGCAGAATTAAAAAATAAGGGGCTAAATTTGAGAAGAAATTTTAAGATAATAGCACTGAAGTTGTAGTTTGGTTAGTGTTAGCTACATTTAGCCTATTTATACTAATAAATAGGAACAAAATAGAGTAGAAAAATGTACAGTTTGGTTAAGAAATGAACTTATTTAAAGGTATGCACAAAGAGACGTCTATTAGCAAAAAAGATGAATAGTTTGCAGTGGAGTCTTAGGAAAGGTTCCTTAAGGGCTTTTATAGAAGTGAGAATCTACCCATGATAGGTTCCGTAGTGGCATAAACCTGCAACTCATTTAAATTTTTTTTCTTTAAACAGAATGCCCCTACTGTGCTCTACTTACAGGTACCACCAAGGTAGTATTCCAAGTTCAGCTGCCCAGGCACTAAAAAGCTGCTGCAACCACAATTCAAAAGGAGCTTAACTATTGCTCCAGCTAGCTGTAGAGTGGGGCATCCATGTGGTCCTAGTCTTGCAGCCATGTGGACACAAGACAGGACCCTGATGCTTTCCCTCAGAGACTTCTAATACTTACATTTACAAACAGAGGCACGGTCCATTATCCATATCAAGGAAGAACAGTATTCACAATATGTAGGGATGCTATATTGGGTGGCCTTAAAAATATGGCCATTGTGCTCTTCAACCTGAATGAAAAAAATACAGCTATTTAAACTAAAGCAAATGAGGTAAATGTTGTTCTAACATACAAAGCAAATGGAAAACTCCTCGATCCCTTTTTAGGATCCTCTGAAAAAAAATGAAACTACAATATATGATCGTCCTCTTCAAAAAAGCTAATAATCTGCATGAGTGTGACCAACCTACATGAAAAACAGTACAACTCAGCAAACAGGTAATAGCTGTCCTATGCAACCCAGGTCAGCATTGTCCTTTGAGAGGCCACTTTCTAGTTTCTTGATCTCACACATATACAAATATATAAAAATCAGAAGTTAGAGTCCACATGTAAGAGAAAACATTTGTTTGTCTTTCTGAGCCTGGGTTGCCTCTTACTATTCTCCTGAAAAATCTCATCATTTCCTTTTTCTTTATATTAGAGTAAAATTTCAATGTGCACATGTACCATACTTTCATTATCCATTCATTAATTATGTCTAAGGTGGTTCTAATTTCTTGCTGTAGTGGTAGAACAGTAATAACTATAGTGCATAAGTTTCTCTGTTAGGATGTAGTCTTTTGAGTACATATGCTCAGGACTTTCCATAGTGACTATAACAGTTCACACTGCCATCCACAGCAAATAAATTCTGCTTTCCCCACATCCTTGCCAGCCCTTGTCATTTATGCTATTCATGATAGACATTTTGACTAGAATTCTGGAATAGTTTCAGTTTGCATCTTGCTGATGGCTGCAGATATGGTATACTTTTTAAATCATCAAATAAATAGATGATACTGAGTTCTTATTTTTTTTGACTGGGTTGTTTTATTTTAAGAGTTCTTAGTATATTATTTCTCTGTCAACATGCAGCTAGCAACATGAAGGATCTCTGCAGAAAGTACTGATTTTTACGTGTCAGTTTTGTATCCTGCCACTTCACTCAGTGTGCCTAAGTTCTGAGAGTTTCCTAGTGGAATGTTTAGGATCTCATATGTATAAAACTACTTCATCAGCATATAGGATATTTTGACTTCCTCCTTTTCTATTTGTATCCTTCTTTTTGTTGCTATAGCTAAGACTTTGAGTACTATATTGAGTAAGAATGTCTTGTTCCTGATATCAGAGGAAATGACTTTTTCCCCATTTACTATAACACTACCTATAAGTCTTTCATATACAACCTTGATTACAGTGAGACATGTTCCTTCTAGTCCATGTTTCTTCAGGACTTTTATTATGAAGGGATGTTAGATGCTATTTAAAGTTTATTCCGCATCAATTAAGATCATGTGATTTCTCCTCCAGAGTGTATTTATATCATGCATTTTTATTGATTTGCCTATGTTCAAGCACTCCTGCATCTGTAGAATAAAGCCAACTTGATCATGAGGAATCATCTTTTTGATGTGTTTGAAATTTGGTGTAAGTACTTATTTTGTTGAGAATTTCTACATGTATATTCATCAGGAAGACTGGTCCCTGATTTGTTGGTTTTGTTGTTGTATCTGTCTGGTTTGGATATCAGGACAATACTAGCTTCATAAAAAGAGATGGGCAGAGTTACACGCCAATGACTCCATCAGGGCCTGACTTTTGTTGTTGGAAGATTCCTTCCCTTCCTTCCTTTCCCTTCCTTCTCTTCCTTCTCTCCCTCCTTACTTATCTCACTGCTCGTTATAGATCAGTTTATCTTATCTTGGTTTTATTTTTCTTGTATATTGCATGTCTTAATGACTTTCTGAATTTCATTACCTGTCACAATTGGGAGACTACTGTTGCTTCATTCTTGTTGCTTTTTATGGATGTAATTGTTTATATCCTCTGGATCTGATCATAAACAATCTTTTAATAATTTGCTATTGTTTCTGGTATTTTGAGATGCAGTCTCAGTATGGAGCTCTCAACAATTTAGAATCACAAATTAATCCTTCTACTTCAGCTTCTTAAAGGATTTATAGGCATGTGCATCCTACCCAGTTGAATTTTCTGTTCTTCAAAGCACAAACATTAGGAATAAAAGGGATCTGATTTTACATTTCTGTAAAGCTCTTCAATGTCTGATTTAACAAAAGACACTTGAATTCTTAGACCCACATTGTCCTCACTCTACTGAAATACGCAGTTTAGACTGCAATATATGAAAGAAAATCCAACTTTTTATATGGATATAAAAGTGGAGGCATACCTATTAAAGTCTTTTCAAAAAATGATACTATAGGAGTGGCAACTTAAAAAAAATGAACTTTATATTTTAAAATTTAACCTTCAAAGATACTGTAAAGAAAAAAATATAATAGATCCCAGGCTCAAAATACTTCCAAATCAAATCTCACAAAGGACCTCTTTTCAGACTATAGAAAGACATGTTACAATTTTTTTTTAAAATGAGTAAAATACTTAATATAAAAGAAGTACAGATGATCAGTTGATCACATGAAAGGATGTTTAATAACCATGAGGAAAATGAAATTAAAATCACTCCATTTTATACTCACAAGAATGGCTAAAACAGAAAGATACATAACACAGATAAATAATACAACATTGGTGAAGATGTTGGAACTCTCAGAACACCGCTGAACACTGCTGTCACTTGGAAAACAATTTGGCAGCTGCTGAAAATTTTAACATAGTTACCATATAAAATGTACAGTATCGGGTATATACAAGAGAAATGCTAACGTACCCATAAAAATGGTACATGAATGTTCATAAAAGCACTACCTGCATTAGAAATTTGGGTTCTTTTGTATTTTTGCTATTAACTGGCAAATCAAATGTGATGGAAAGACTAGGACTGTAACAGTGCCAGAGAGCATGCCTGGCACTCACAGCATGCCTAATGTCCAGGGTTTCACCTTTGATACAAGAAGAAAAAGTGATACATACATGTAATGGAATTCTACTAAGCATTAAAATTAGCTCAACTACTGATGCTGTAACATGGATGAACCCCCAAAACAGCATGCTAAAATTCCGTAAGCAAAATCCACATGCCAAGCTATTCCATTTACATAAGATGTTAAACAAAACAAACGAACCCAGGTCTATGTAAACAGTACACAGGTTAGAAAAGAGATAATTATGCCATTATTTCAAGTTTTCTGACACTTCAGAATGCCATTTTATTTGCTGAAAATAAGTCTGCTCACTGAATTTAAGGGAATCCATCATTCTAAATTACTTTCTAAAGGATTTTTATCTGATAAACCTATTTTCAGATCAGTAGCTGGAAGAATATCTTTATAATATAAAAAGATGATCTTACCAAATCAGTCTCTTTTTTTCTTCTTTTCTTTCTTTCTGTTTTAGGGACCTGGTAGACAGTGGGGAAAATAAAAAACTGAGGTAAGGAGATAATGCAGTCTAAACATATTTTCTTCTTTGCACATGCTGACCTACTTATTCCACAGGTAAAGACAGCTCTTTGTTCTTCTAAGAGGAACTGTACAGTGCTACAGCAAATCTGACAGAATGTTTAAGAAATGTTTCAGAATGGTAAAATGCAATGGAAGAACACTTCCGAGATTATTCTTTTTCAACCAACCTTAGTTCTGTCAAAAATGCAAATCATTATTAACTGAAATGGTCACTTTGTGTTCAACAGAGGAGCATGTGCAGAGATCCACACTGGGTTATCTTTCCTCTATCATTCTCTGTTTTTTTTCACTTTATTTTTATCTATCTGTCTGTCTGTCTGTCTGTCTGTCTGTCTGTCTTGTCTGTCTATCATGCTGTTGACAATGGACTTTCTGCCCAACCTTCTCAAGTGTTGAGGTCACCGGCATGCAGCACCACACCCTGCTTTTTGTGTGAGCGGTGGAGATTTAAAATCAGGTCCCCACATGCATGCACAGTAAGTACTCTACCAACAACCATCTTCCCAGCCTCTAAATAATCATTCTAATCTTTAATGGCCAATTTTAAGGTTCTGTTATCTACATTTTGGCTCTTAGAAAACTGTCTACCACAGATGTAAGCACAAAAATGAATCATGTGAGACAAGGAACAGTTCTAACATATGACAATTCCTGATAACTGCAGAATAGAATAATTTGAACCTATTCAGTAACAAGGATAAGCTTAAAAACATTTATAAAACATCAGCATAAACCTAGTAAGAATCTTCAGCTTAAAATTAAAAACTAATCAGACTATATCTGATCAGTTAAAAAATGATTAAGATGTCCTACAAATATTTTCATTTTATTTTCACTTATTCTAGCTTGTGTGAGTATAACCAATACAAAGACTATAATCACATTCCTGGTATAAGCAACTGCTTCATTTAGATAAAAAGAAACCGACCCATGACTTTGTCTAAGCCTGATCTCCCTCCTGCTTTGAGTCAGTCATGTAGTCCAGAGTGTTAGGAAAGGAGATGCCCTGCCCTGCCCTGCCCTCCCCTCCCCCTGGGTCTTATGTATTCCAGGCTGGTCTCTAAATCTATGTTATATAGTCAAGATGACCTTAAATTTCTTTTCTTCTTGCATCCAGCTGTGGAGTGCTAAGAGTATAGGCATGCACCACCATACCTAGTCCATGCTGTGCTGGAGTAAAACTTGAACATTCTTGCATGTAAGGTAAGCACTCTATTGAACTACATCCCACAAACCCCTGCTATTTCTTTTGCAACATAGATTTCAAAATATTTACTTAATAGGATTTAAATAAAAGATTTAAATAAAAGAATGCCTTTCTTAGTACTGAATAGCCATTGAAAAATAAAAAGTGATTATTACTGCTTAGTTTTCCTAAAACACAAATCTTCCTAAAAACTAATTCAAAGGGAAATAAAATTTGTGGCTCCTAGATAAAGACTAACATACTAAATTCTGTATTAGATATTGATCTCCATTAAAGCTGTAAATATAATCTTGAAGGAACAATGCTTTTTGAACTGTGAAGGGTATATAAACTGAAGAAAGTTTTAAAAATATTATATAACAAACTAGTAAGACATGACATGGCTTGAAAGATGTAAAGTAATGTTCTTTAGTATGTTCTGCTGAGATACATGAGGTCCTAAACAAAAGGATGGCAAAGATGATTGGAATACATTACTTCATGCCTAGCTCAGGCTGGACTTAAACTCATGATCCTCCAGTATTTGCCTACTGGCATGTGCCACCACAACCAGCATGATCAGGACACATCTTACAGATGTGTGAAAAGAATTTTAACAGAAACCATTATTTTATAAACACATGCTTATTAAAAAAAATGTTCTAATATCAGCAAAATGATTCAGTACCAGTCTCTTGCTGCACAAACCTAACAGAACCCACAAGGTAAAAAGCAGAGAATTGACTACCAAAACTTGTCCTCAAACTTCAACTGCACGACCCATGTACACCCACACTCAGTACATAAAAGGTGTACTAAAAAGTTCTAATAAAGAATTCATAACTGAATTCTTTTAGAAATCAAAATATATTATTATTTACCTTTATGGCTGTGCTATCCAAAGTCTTGAATTCATTCATGTACTCATCTAAAAACACCTTAAAAGTGTTGACCCAAACTCTCACTGGAGATTCACTCCAATTGCGCTGCTCAAATCTCATGGTCTTTTCCAGAATCTGCTCAAACAGTGCGTACAGATCTTTATATCGTATGCTTTTCCCATCATCCATCTAATAAGAAAAGGGAAAAAAATATTATGTCTTACACAAAAATTTTTCAAACTTAACACTGAATTTGCATAGGGAATATGAGTTAGGATCATGATATACTTTATAAAAAGCCAACTCATGAGGTGCAATGTTTACATACAAACTTCCATGTTAGTACAGAACGCAGGGAAAATAAAAGTCCAACAATTCAAGCAATACAATAACTGAACAAGTCTTGAACCTTGCTCCGTTAGGTACAACTCTGTAATATTAATTAGGTGTAAAGATTACTTGCACTCCTAATTGTATCTCTCCATAAATAAACCTTGTTTTAATAGTTCTACTCTAAAATAATAAGAGTGATTCTTGGATCTTTGGCTAACTTTTGCCTTAAAAAAATAAAGATTTTATAAATAATAACAAATGCAATGTAAAAATTGTAAGGTAAATATGACATTTGATGATGCACCTACCATGTTTATACATTAACAGAAAAGTTATAGCTTACCAACAGAGCTGAAAGTCAAAATATACCAAACAGCTAATGTTATGAAAAATAACTTTGTCCAAAACACCTGAAACTGTTTTACAAAAATGGGAAAAACACCAATGCCCATGGGTAGAGGAAAAGATTCAAGGAAATTCCAAAAAGGAGCTATATGAAGCTATTCAGTATATATTTCCTTAACTACTCCTAAAACTAATGCAAGGAACTATAGAAATCTATAGTTGAATATGGCTTATGTAGTATCTGCTTTTCACATGTTGAACTATTAATATCTTTTAACATAATCTTAACTTACAGCCAGTGCAGATGAATAAAAACTGAAGATATTCTGCCGAAATTCTTTCAGGGCTTTCTTAAATACAACGTCCACTAGTGTATCCTTCTTGCTGTCTTCATTATCTAGGTCATTCATCTGAGGACCATGTAAAGAGATATGCAAATTAATTAAGGAAAGGCAAAAGGAAGGAAAAGAGGAGAATGCAACAGTGGTAATGTCTCTCCAGCAATGCCTATTTTAAGAGTCTCAGTCACGGACTATTTATTATAGGACTCAAGAAAAGGGTTACAAAAACAAACTATTATAATTACTACCAGATGACATAAACTTCTATTACTATAAAAACTATTACAAATATGTGACAAGAAATTCGACCTTTACATATGAAACCTAACATGATTATAAGTAGAAGTCAATGTTTACATAAATCCTGTTTTTCTAGTCTGACTGCACATTCTCTATCGTTTGAACTTTCTGATAACAAACCTGCTGTATAAGTTAGTAAAGAACATTTAACCTGCATTTCTAAAAGGGCATACATACCCTGCAACACATAAGCACTCGATATCTAACTCTGCTCACAAGTTAAACTCAGCCAAGTACAGTATACCTTTTTCAGAAGAAATTCATCCATACTTTTTAAATCGCTGGCACTTGTTATGATTTGGACAGAGTCATTTTGCCAATGCATAGAATCCAAAGCCACATTGCTAATCTTCACACCTCGCTTGCGTTTTGCCTTTGGAGAAGGCTCTTTGTTCTCTTTGAACTCCTTTCGGCAGCTACCAGGTAGTTCTGGGCTCAAAGGAGGTGTTGGATGATAATGTGCTAATTCTGTAATTCAAAACAGGGTAACCAAAAATATATATTTAGTAAAAAAATATTGATCATCTCCGTTCTTAATTTTGAAGTTCCTTTTCTAAGTTGCCAAAGAAACTATATATCTGTAAAGCAAAGTACACATTTGATATCACAGAAGCAATAAATCTAGATTGTACATTTGTACAGAAGGTATATTTCAGAACTACCACTTTTTCAAGAAAATCTTATTTCTCATTGTGCGTGTGCACTCATGTGCATACACATGAAGATCTGAGGACAACTTTATATAGAGTCGGTTTCCCACTTCCTTCTTTACAAGAGTTCCAGGGATATAATTCTCTTGCTCAGGCTTGCACAATCAATTTATTGGGCTATCTCACTGGCCCCAGAATTTAAAAGCACTTTTTAATAAGAAATGCAGTGTCCCAAGGAGCTGAGGTCTGATATCAGATTCATGGATTGTAGAACATGATCCTAAATACCTCAATCCCAAAGAAAAGAAAGGAGACTATAAAACATTAGCTTATTTAAATATTGTCAATCTAGTTGTAGTTTTGGTGTACTTGTCTTAACATTTTAACTATGTAATTCCAATCAGCTGTTCAATAATTACATTTTTTACTGTATTCTACAATCATGAACACTTTAGCATTATTTGATGATAGTTCACAACCTGTTACATAATGCATCCAGCTTGATTTTGCTTGACTATATTTAGTATGGGGATTTTCTTGTACATACCCTTTATTAAACCTCTGGATGCTCACAGAATTCATGGAATGAGCATTGCAATGTGTGTAACATGGAGAAGCACTATTTTTCTTTGTGTTAACAAAAGAGAGATAGATTTTATGAGGTCTATTGCAATTCAGAACTACAATTAGACTGAGCTTACCGAGCCCTACTGAAGGCTGACGAGGATGATGGCCTCTCACTCAAACATGCTCCTGACTAATTAATAGTTTGTCCTATTTTCAGATGAATGTTAATTCTAATAACGGAAGAAAAAAGTCTTCTCTGTAATAAATGCCTCCTCACGCAAAAATCGAGATTATCTTAGATATGACATCAGAATAAAGAATATAAAGATGCAGTATACAAGTATACACAAATTTATATAAATTGATTTTAATTTCATCATGTACCTTTCTACATCAATGACTCATTTAGCAGTATCAGTATCTTTCTTACAATAATGTATATAATTGTATGCATAATATAAAATTATATAATCTAAGTTTTAAAAACAAAGGCTATCTTAATTTTCTCAAATATAAAGGCATTATTCTCACTTATACTTTTTTAATTGAGATATCTTCACATACAAACAAAATGAATTTATATACTCCTTCTCTATCCCATCTTAACTTTTGTAAAAGTGACCATGAAGTGTCCTTATGTTTTCAATCAGTGAACCTTACACGTCTTTCTTGAAATCAGCAGTGAAAAATATATATCACAGAAAGTAATTTAAAATTACTGACAATCAGACAAGATATTAAGAAAACATCCTCTTCAATGTTTCCAAATTGAATTGTATCAATTAGTCAACTTACAGAACTATGCTAGTTGGATATAAGTATCAATTTATATCTGGGCACATCTGTGATGAATTAGTCATTGGGATAAGCTCTGAACAATTTCTCAGGAAGATTGTCTAATTGTTGTCATGTTGTACCATTCTCTGCGCAGCAGGATAACATGGCAGGAACTCATTCAGTAATTTAACAAAACTTCTGCAGACTCACAATCTGATAAGTGAGGTTTGTTCCTGTCATAGTTAGGCACAGGTGTCAACTTAACAGTTGCTGGTTTGAGCTCTGGGCACATTTGTAGAGAATCAGTGGTTGAGTTAGGCCCAGAGCAAACCTGCAGGAGATTGTCTAGCTGACGGGGAAGGCCCAGCCCATGGTGGGTGGAACTAGGCCCTGGTGTTGGTGCATGCTCTCCTGTCAAGCTGGACTAAGAACTGTTCCCTTAAGCCATTGGATGGTCATTTAACAGCAACCATGCAGGTGAACTGCAACAGAATTTGCTACCCAGCAAGTGGGGTGTTGCTGATAAATCTGACTATGTGAATTTTGTGGCTTTTGAACGGTTTAGCTGGACAAAGTTGGAAATGTTTGAAGATTTTCACTTTGTGGATTACAAATACCGTTCTTCAGAGTTTAGTGGGCCAATTGGATAATGTCAGTGCTGAGAGAGTTATGAATTGTTGGGCCCAAATTTGTGATGAGGGGAACAAGAACTTTGGCGAAGTTGAATTTGGAGATGATGGGCTGATTTGCTTGATGGAGGAGAGTTGTGTTGATGGCCGTGAAGGTCTGGATGTGGAAAGAGCAGGCAGAATAGCTGCCGTTGTTGGAAAAATGAATATCAAAGAAGGAACACCTAGTGACTTGCACTGGGACAGCAGAAAACATGAATACCACCGTATGGCAATTTTGTGATTTGAAAACCCGGATTCCTTCAGGGGCCGAAAGCCCAAGTTGAAGCCATTTCTTGCCCTTTGGAAGTTTTGGCTACTTAGAAAGAGGTTTTTCCAGAGTCAGCACACTAAAGAGTTGGTACAGCTGTAGCTCAAATGGACCAAGTTACATTTCAACCTCCTTTTGGAGTCTGGCAGAATCCCCCAAGTGGTACTGGTTTTGGTGTCCAATTATGGGGTTCATGGAGAGCAGCGGAAGCTTGGCACCAAGTCATCAGCACAGAGTTCCTGCAAGGAAAGGTGAAGCTTACAGCTGCAGAGGCAAACCCAGAGTGGTGGTGGAGATGCCAGAACCGTCGGGTGTATGCTGAGGATGGCTGTGAGTGGAGATTCAGCCTGGTTCAGAACTCTGCTTCCACAACTTTGATCTGCAAACAGGGACTGGGAATGCCTAGAACCTTTGAACCACCATGACTATGCGATGAGCAAAAAAAGATGGACACTGAAATACAAGATGCAGTATTTGATTTGCTGAACTTGATTATAGTTTGATTTTTCTTATTGTGTCAAGATGCTTTTATTTTGATGTTTTATTTGTGTTGGGAGTATTTAACTTATTTTGACTTGATAGACTCCTACAGTTAAAAGATTTGGATATTTAAAGAAAGACTTTCAGTTCCAACATTTTAATAATTGAACTTTTAATTTAATGACTGATATTTTAAATTGGATTATAGAAATTTTTAATTTTAGACTTTTAGAATTAATAAAATTAAATGTATTTATATTTTTAAGATAACTTTTAAATTGCAACCTTGAATCCTTGTCCCCATAGGTGTTCAAAGTGTTGTTTTTGTGTCGAGTTGACAAGGGGTGGAGTGTCATAGTTGGGCACAGGTGTCAACTTGACAGTTGCAGGTTTGAACTTTGGGCACATTTGTAGAGAATCGGTGGTTGAGTTAAGCCCAGAACAAACCTGCAGATTGTCTAGCTGACGGGGAAGGCCCAGAACATGGTGGGTGGGACTAGGCCCTTGATGTGTTCTTCTGTCAAGTTGGACTAAGAACTGAAACCAGATAATCGTAAGAGACGATAAACCCTTTGTTTCCTTAAGCTGTTGGATGGTCATGTATCAACAATCATGCAGGTGAACTGCAACAGCTCCTATCTGAAAAATTTCTGTGAATATGGTGTGGCCACTCAGATGCCACTGTTAGCAACGACTCTCCTGCCACACTGAACCAGAATTGTAGTAAAGTGCCATTAAGCAAGAATAAAACTCCTGTTCCCTAAGCTGTTGGTAGTAAATGCAAACAACATAAGACAGGAACAAAGTCACACTATACCAAAAAGATGAGGCTAATTGCATCTTTACCATCTTGCAAGAGCTAACTGATACATCCACTGTTGCACATTCATTCCTATGTAAAGGTTAGTGCTCTTTTCTCCTTATCTTTATCCTGGATATGAAAGATTTTTCACTTTTTATAACCGTTTGCTCTATTTTTCCTTAAAAGAGAATAGTTCTGGGGCTTGGGTTGGGGGAAAAAAAAAGAGAACAGCTCTGATCCCTAGGAAGTCTATTTAATTAATGCCAATATTCCACTTATATAATTACCATGTACCTATCTTTAACGTCCCTGTCCTCTTACACATAGTAGCTAAAAACTCAGGAATGCCTAAGAAAAGCTTGGCAAAAAGGGATAGTCATAGTGAGATTACTGGAATCCTTAGAAGGTAGGTAGTGCTTATTGTTGAGTACCTTCAAATGTGTTATTG
Source organism: Typhlomys cinereus (assembly GCA_023101885.1). NCBI lineage: Eukaryota > Metazoa > Chordata > Mammalia > Rodentia > Platacanthomyidae > Typhlomys > Typhlomys cinereus. The sequence goes on along the minus strand of JALPQD010000136.1, from coordinate 5,220,668 downwards.
TTCATGTCCTGAGAACTAAAGGAATACCTACTAGCATCTAGTAATAGGCACTGACATATATACTAGATGTGATGGTTAATACTATCAACTTGACAGGGTCTAGAATTACCTGGAAGACAATCTCTGAGCAGGAATGTGAGATGTTAACTAGATTAGGTTCACTGAGATAGGGAAATCTTACCTTGCCCTAAAGGTGGCACACGCACATCCTACGACCTGAGGTCCTGGGTTGCATAAGATGGAGAAAGATAACTAAACACCAACATTAGTCACGATCTGCTTCCTGACTGCATGATCAACGTAAACAGCCTCATCCTCTGCTGCCCTGTCTCACACTATGATGGACTTTTCAAACTGTAAACCAGAACAAATCCACTTTTCCTAGATTGCTTGGTTAACTACTTTGTCAAGCAATGAAGGGACAGTAAGTACCTAAGACAGTACAGTGGTTAAGAATATGAACTCTGAGCCAGGTGAAGTGGTTTATGCTGTAATTCCAGTAATAGGAAGGTTGAGGAAGGAGGATGCTACAAAAAAAAAAAAAAAAGGAAATGAGAATTCTTAAGTCTCGCTGCTGGATTCAAATGAAATCTGAGTTCTTTTGAGATATATATGTAATTAAATAACTTCTCTATGCTTTGGTGTTCTCACCTACACAGAAAAGCTATTCTGAAGATCAACTGAAAAAATATGTATGACATGCTCAGTATAATACCTTGAACTGAGCACTCGAATAAAAGCTGCTTGGATAAATTATCGTGAACAGTATCTATTGACTAGTGAATGAGTGATGGTTACATCACTGTAGTAAGGAAACACAGGCCAGCCATAACCAAGAAGGTTACTGCCACATATTTTGGAGCTTCTACAGAATAATGTAGCTTTATTATTAACTAATAAAACATTTAACCAACTTGGCACTGTCTATTAGAACACATTTCCAATAGCATTTCAGTATGAATAGGAAAGGCATAATGAACTTTAAAGGGTAAACACAATTTACGAAAACAAATTCCAACCTTCCTCCATTCTTACCGTCTGCAAAGGGATGGTCAGGAATTACATCTGAACCAGCAGTGAGTGCTGAAACCTCTAGATGGGAGGCAGGTTTTACTCTAGCAGTCTTCTTCTCTCCCTGTTTCCCTTTGGCCCAGAATCTCATCTTAGCTCTCTGAGGTCTGTTTTTAAAATAAAATAATCTTTATATATCTCTCATACACAGTAATCCACTTAACCTTCACATTTAAATTTAATCATATTTAGTCTTCACTATCTTCTCTTTCACATTTGAATTACACACAAAGAATTGTTTCATCATTTTTTCATTTGACATATGCTAGACAAACACTGTGTCTCTGAGCTACACTGTACCCAAACCCTCACCTTTAATGTAAAACATAAAACTCTGACAATCTAGGTAATTTGCTAAAATAAAATCTGCACAAAGCAGTAGGATTTATGGCTCCCTTACTGATAATCTCTTCACTGTTACCCCACATACAACTTACAACAAAGATAACACTTTTAAAGTCATTGTTAACTGTAACCATTCTAAAAATGTTATATCATAACCATTTCAGTTCTTACATCACAAAAATCATGGTGTCCAAAGAAATCTTTTTTAATGTCAATAGTGCTACTTATCTGAACTATTCTCTCATACCACGTACAATAGAGTAAGTATTTATATATTACTTTATTACTTAAAAGTTTTCAATTCAGGTTGAATATCAATTTAAAAAACTGAATTCCCACTGTTTTGCAATACAAAGCTTTTAGGTACTAAAATGAAGTCAGAAGTAAGAAATGCTACAATGAGCCTTAAGTGAGAGGTCACTGTCAAAAGAACTACACAAAAATTTGTATAAAATCATCTACAACCTGCATGAACAAGGTGTATAGGAAACATAAATGAATTGCATACTTATAGATTTGGATCCTATTCCCTAACTATCCCATTATACATATGTAAATGGTCCCTCAAATCTGAAATATCTGAACACATTTCTTGTCTTAATCATTTTATAAATGAAATATGAAAACTGAATTATAAATATTTCAACTAGTGAGAATCACATTTACTTTAACACAGATGTACATGATTTATTTATGATTGATTTAGTACTGGGAATTGAACTTAGAGCGGTGTGCATCGTGCATACCGTCTATCACTGAATTACATTCCCAGTCTTCTTTTTATTTTTCCTCTTATATAGAAACAATGTCTCACAAGTTGCCTTAATATCACTCTGTAACTAAGGGAGGTCTTGAAATTGTGATCTTGCTGCCCACCCTCTAAGTAGCTGAGATCACAGGGCTATGTCACTTGGCCTGCCAACCAATTACATTATGCTGTCTTTTCAATGCTTACATACTCCCTTATTTCATGTCAGATCATAGTATCTCACATGTACTCACTATATACTTTGCATTCTAATCATGTACTAGGAAGTTTCTACATTAACTTGTGAGTGAACATACAAATGAAATTTTAAAAAATCTATTAGGTGACAGGCACTATGCCTTATATATTTATTCTACTTCAGTTAACACGGTATTTAATTAATGCCAGAGTGCCTTACATTAGTATGTGTATTTTACACATGTGCAACTGGGATTCAGAGCTGATGGAAATGGAAGCTAGCCTATAATCTCTTACTCGTCATTTTTTAAATAAAATTACTAAATATATATTACTAAAATATATTCAAATTTCATAAGCAGTTCTACAGATGACAGCATCCTTCTACTCTTACCATTTTTGAAACTAATACTTTTAAATTGAGACTTTTTTTCTGACATTGTTAACATGCTTACATTGCTATCATACTAAGACTACAGACATTAAAGTACACTTCATCCATCATTCCTTTTCCATCTATACCACAAAGACTATATAATATTAGTAAGATCAATACTTGGTATTTAATTTTGGTTATATTCAGTATTCGTCGTTATGCAAACAGCATTCACAGTTGGAGACAACATTGCTTCAAGCACGACTAATTTCATATACAGTAATTTATGCCTACTCGTAAAAATTGCTCACTTTTCTCAATAGAATTCATCCCCAAGTACTTCCCCATATTTAAACATGCTGGACATGCTCATTGGTTCCACTGTCTTAAATCAACCAGTCCCAAAACTTTCTAATCTACTCAAAATCTAGAAAGGCATTCTTCACTGCTTGCTTCAAGGCTGTCTTGCTTTGAGGTGTCACTTTTTAAGCTACTTGCATTGTTAAAGTGATGACTCTTTTTTTTTTTAATCTATAGTTTATACTGATAATGTTTTTAGATATGTCCATTTTTATCCATTTTGTTATTTAGTGCTCAAGTGGGTTCTTCAGTCTGCTAAATTTAGTTAAACTCCTTCTTTCCTTCCTTCCTCCTTTCTCTTCTTGCCTCAATACATAAAGTGAAGAGGAATAGAGTCAGACACCATTGTCACCTCTGGCTTTCATATGCACATGATGCATGATGTGCTTGCATACCCCCACAAACATGTGAACATGCATACACACATGTATATACATCACATACGCATGCAAAACTTTTCTTCTTAAAAAGGTGGACAGCATCTGAGGAATGACGCTTAACATTCACCTCTAGCCTCTGCATATCTATATGCACATGGGCACCCACACACACCTATACCTACTCATAGGCTCTGAGGAGAAAAATAAGGAATAAATCTTCCTGCTGCAAATATGTGTAGTACACTTTTAAAGTATTTAGCGAACTTGGGAGCTCAGAAATCTGTTTTATCATTTTCAGAAAATGAATGTCTTATTTTCTGCTAAAACTGAGGTACGAAAGTTGGTTATATGCTTCTTTCTCAGCTTTATCAAGCTGATTTAGGATTCAGCTTTCTCTTACTTATTAAGACACTTACATTTCGTCCTGTTATGGGTTGGTCATTTTTAACAAATTTGGGGAAGGAAGTGAAAATTAAGTACATGTATATTAACTATCTTCAATCATATGTTCTCTAAACTGTTTCTTGTTCCTGAGGCGTTTTTTTTTTTTTTTTTTTAAATTTCCAGTATAGTTTGTTCTGGGTTTGGATCCCTTGGAAGTTCCTTGATAGTCTGTGAGAAAATACCTCTAACAGAGTCAAGAAATAAAAAGATTTCGCCATGCCTTGAAATCTTCAGTAAGGAATCAAATACATAATACAGAAAGACATGTTTATTTAAAAAGCAAAAATTCCACATTTCTCTTATAAAGAAATTATAATTTGAATCTTTTCATAAAGCACTCACTCGGAATAGAATCCAAATCCAAAGCTTCAATGTAACTGGTCTAATATGTCTTCTTTTACAACATAATACTACGTTTATAATAATTTAGAAACCTCTCCAAAAAAATCATACTGCTACAAGCATAAGATAAGGCTCAATACATGAATCTGAACTGTTCTGTATCTGTTGATATTGGTACTTATTGCTTAAAAGCAAAAAAAAAAAGGATTTAATTCAAAAGCTCAGCATTTAGCTAAATCATTAAAATATTAATTAACTACCCTTTGCTTAACCCTTCGTTTCTATATATACTTCATACCTTGTATCTGAAGCTGTAGCCTTCTGCCTTACTGCCAACTTTGTAATCTCTCCTTGAGACATTGTCTTATGAAGCTTTGCTTGTTCATCAAGTGAAGAAAATCGCTGTGATGTCTGTAATAATTACATACGTGAAAGACTTTAAAATCAAGCAAATATATGGCAGCACTGTAATTAAAACTCAAATTATGGGAGCCACCAGTTTTCTGACAACTTAACAAAGATCACATGAAGAAAGTTAAGAAAAGGGTTATAATCATTAAAAGACAAACTCAAAAGATTTATAATCTGATAATTCTAGAACACTAAGAATTGTTTTTTATACCACTTTTCATTTGTATCAAAAGGTACTAGTATAGATTATAGCCAGTCAAGGTTTAAAAGGGCTAGAATACACAGAAGAAAAACCAAAGAATCAATGGTTACTATTTTCATTTGGAATTTCCCCTCTCTCTCTCTCTCTCTCTCTCTCTCTCTCGCTCTCTCTGTAGGTGTAGAAGAGGTGACACTGGGAATCATCCTGGATTGCTCTGCCTCTCTACTGCTTTGCTCTGGAGTTTCCCAGGCTCTACTTTCCAGCGTCAGAAGTGCAGGCTATTGCCATTTCCACCTGGCATTTTTATGTGAGATCTAGGACTTAAATACAGGTCCTTTGGCTTCAAAGCTGAGGCTTAACCCCTAACCCATCACTCCAGCCCTTCATTTGGCAATTCTTATTCCACCCATTGTAATATGGCTTTCTAAAGAAAAACCATCCTGAGAATTCTTGCTGCTTATCCAATCATCTATAGTTAAATTATCTTTTATGCATTTGATCTGTTTGATATGGCCTTATTAATAAAAATAGAAAACATCCCAACTTGCTAAAGAAAGACTTCTACCTTTGGTCAAAATGGAGCATAGAACTCCTCTCTTAAAATTTAAAAACAGGGCTGGAAAGATGGTTAAGGGGTTAAGACTATGTCTCTCAAGCAGAAGGTCCTGAGTTCAGATCCCAGGTCCCACATAAAAACACCAGGCAGAAAAGGCAGCAGCCTGCACTTCTGGCCCTGCTGTGCGGAACTTGGGAAATCCCAGAGCAAAGCAAAACGAGGTAGAAGCAATCCATGATGTTTCCCAAAGTCACCCTTGGTCCTCTATAGGGATATCCAGTACTCTGACACACACACACACACACACACACACACACACACACACATACACACAATTAAAAAAAAAGCAAACAAATGAAATATTTTCTAAAAATACCACAGAGAAACTACTTGCCTCCAATTTACTATTATAAGATAGTATGTGGGCTATGATGTGAAAAGGAAGAATTCAAATAAAACTTGGTAGCTGAAAATATGAAGCTAAGACAACCAAGGTAACTGGAAACCAAATAGTAGGGTGCTAGTGAGAATAAAAAGATGCATGATGGAATCAGTATGAATAGATGCCCCCCACTGAGTATTTAACTGAGCACTAATCAATACCTGTGTACTGAAAAGCCATCTAAGACCAAGGGAGGACCACCTGAAAGAATTCAAGGTAAGGCCAAGAGTGATGCCCAGGCCATGAAGGAAATATGCAGGAGGACTTGACTCAGTAGTAAAGAATAATTAGCTTAAAACTGAGTATCATTTGGGTCTAAAAGGATCAAACTGCTTCCAGAACAAAGCTCTGGAACATTACTGGAAAACAGCAAGGTAAAAAGAACCAAAAGAAAGAAAACAATTCCCAGTAAACAACCAGACAAAGGTCACAAAATAAAAATGAGAAACAAAGTGGTTAGGATATATGATACATAAACAGAAGTAAAATAAATTATGTTTATTCAAAACTGACATGAATATTACTGGAAGGTTATTCTACTTGTTCAAAAAGGGAAGTGGAAGGGAAAAAAAGAGTATTAAAAAAAATCAAACTTCCCAAGATGAAAACTTGGATGTCTGAAGCCAAAATAGTAGATGGGATGAAAAGCAGTGGATGGATTTCTGAAGGGTAGTTTCATAAACAAAAAAGTGACTTCCAGCTGAAACATGCATCCTCCCCGGTCAGGAGCACTATGCCCTCTTCTAATCATCTCATACCACATGACTGATTATATCCAGCAACTTGAACTACATCTTGAACTTTCTAATTTGAACTACATCTACAAAATTCTATCACAATAGAAATCTAGATTTGTATACTAAAGTAGAGCAAAGAATTATGACAGACCATTGCAGAATTCTTCCAAATAAAAGAGATGCATTTGCAGTGATTTGAACATTACACGTGTTCATGTTTCAAAGCTTCACAAGGGGGCTGTGGATGTGAAGTTAGCAGAGTATTTGACTAATTTTACCCCTTGGTTTTACAAAAATAAACAAAAAGCAACCTCTTGATACCCACAAATATGTACCATTTGTGTCATTTAAAAAAAAACAACCCTTCCTATCTATCATGTATTAACTAATTATATTTTAAAAAGTTGTAGAACAGTGGTTGCTTTTGAGGCTAGAGAGAAAGGAAAAACATGAGAAAAAAAAGTAGTATTACAGAAGTTTTGATAGAAATGTAGGTTGTATATTTACATAAGAAACAAGCAAACTGTCCACAGAACACCAGTGCATTTTGCAGTATACACTGTACCTATGCTATAAAATAATGTCAATAAATCCACCATCAGGCCTGTAACGTTGCTCATATAATCAACGTTACAAAAAAGAGAGAAGAGAGGTACAGCCCTTCATATGATATAAAAGAACACAGTCTCCATCTATAAAGTATATTCCACAGAAAACATGAAATCCCAATATAAATCCAACTCTAGATCTATATGGGCATTTATCTCCTATACATCTGATAACTGGCAAAAATTTACAACCAGCAAATTTTAGGAATGCAGGAAACAACAGAACAAATGATCCTAATTCACCAATAAATTACCATAAGAAAATTTCAAGACAATCTTTATAATTTTTCCCTCCTAAAGCTGCATTTATACAGCAACATTCTGAAAGAGAGAGAAGAAAGAAAGAAAGAAAGAAAGAAAGAAAGAAAGAAAGAAAGAAAGAAAGAAAGAAAGAAAGAAAGAAAGAGAGAGAGAGAGAGAGAAAGACAGGGAGCAAGAGAGGGAGCAAGAGAGGGAGGGAGTAAGAGAGGGAGAGAGGGAGGGAGGGAAAGAGAGGAAAAGAGAAAAACAAAAGCATAAAAACCCCAGCAAAATAACTGGAAAGAATACATACAAATTTCAAATTACTTGTGGGCAGAAAAATGGACATATAAACTCTAGTTCTCTCTCACAGTCTCATCACAAGGAAGAATGTGCAGAAGAGGCAAGAATCAAATTAGAAGTAGCTGATTTAAAGAAACTGACAGAAAGAAAAGGTCTGTCTGAGTGTGGAAGCATAAAACATAAGCTGAGCATGTGACTCATGTCTGGAATCCCAGTACTGTGGAGGCTGAGACTGAGGGATGCTGTATGTTGAGGCATCTTAGCTGTAGCAGAGACTCTGTCAAAACAAACAAAACATGAACGATTACAGAGCTTTACTCCAAGGAAAGGACGAGGACTTAAAATGCAGGTTATTCAAAATGGTGTATTATTTTTTTAAAGAATTACGAGAGAGAGAAAGGGAGAGAAAGAAAGAAAGGGAGGGAGGGAGAAAGAGAGAGAAAGGGAGAGAAAGAAAGGAGGGAGAGAGGGAGAGAAAGAGAGAAAGGAAATAAATTTGGCTAATCTGAGCATGTGCAATTACAGCCATTAGCCATATTTGAAGATAAAAGCATACTATTAGTAAGCCATTTCTCTAAAATCAAAATTTTAGTTACACTGTGCTCATCTAATTTGGCAGTAAGTATAACTTAAGTGGTCTCTCTGATCTATTTCCAACACCCATCATGAATTCTAGTAAAGTCAGTAATTTTTAAATTATTGTTCAAAACTGAAAACGTATCTGTTCCTCAAAAAAAAAAAAAAAGACAGTATTTTAAAGTCACAGCTTCTAGGCAAAAGTAAGCTTATAAGGACTGGAGAGATGGCTCAGAGGTTAAGATTCTGCCTCATAAGCAGAAAGTCCTGAGTTTGAATCCAAAGTTCTACATAAAAATGCTAAGCAAAATGGCAGTAGCCTGCATTTCTGGCCCTGGTGGGCAGAGCCTGAGAAAGGAATTCCAAAGGGAAGCAAAAAGGAGGTAGAAGCAATCCAGGATGATTCCTGAAGTCACCCTAGGGCCTCCACTGGGACAGACAGACAGACAGACACACACACACACACACACACGCACATGCACACACACATTTAAAAAAAAAGTTAAAAACAAAAAGGAAAAAGATGTAAAAAGACGGACAGGTCAGCAAGATGTCTTGACTTGGTTAAAGGTACCTGCATACAAAGTTGATGATCTGAATTTGATCCCCTGGGCCCAAATACGGTAGGAGGAGAGAACCAACAACTTAGGAAAATTGCCCTGTGCTCTCAACACATGTGCCACAACATGCCTGTGCCACAGTGTTTTCTCCCACCCACTTCTATCTCTCAAATAATTTTTTTTTTAAAAGATGGGGCTGGAAAGCAGGCTCAGGGATTAAGCCACTGCCTAGTAAGCAAAAGGACTTGAATCCGGATCCTAGATCTCACATAAAAATGCCTGGTAGAAATGGCAGCAGCCTGCACTTCTCTGGTTGTGGAAGGTGGAGTCTAAGAAACTCCAGAACAAAGCCAAGAAGTAGCGCAATCCAGGATGATTCACAAAAACAGTTAGGTCTCCATAGGCACATGCAGTGCCCTCTGACACACACATACACACACACCTAAAAAATAAAAAAAATATATATATTAAAAATCTGTAGGAGATTCCTCTTGAAACCTGGTATAAAGAGAAAAAGTAGAACACAGAAATTCAGTATGCAGAAAGCTAAAAAGAATAGAATAAAGCATCACCTCTATCACCATGAAAACAAGAAATTTCCAGAAAGAAATTACTTTTTTACACTAATAGAAAGTTCTTGAATCTTTCATCTTGTAAAACAACCTAACAAACAAATTTAAATGTGCATACGTTTTTACAAAGATGCAGTAACAAAACAAATGGGCTGGAGAGATGGCTCAAGGGCAAAGTGTCTGCCTCACAAGCAGAAGGTCCTGAGTTCATATGCCAAATCTCCTGTAAAAATGCTATACTTTCGATCCTGAAGATCCTGAAATGTAGAGCCTGGGAAGTCCCAGAGCACAGTGAGTGAGTGAGTGAGTGAGTGAGTGAATGAATGAATGAATGAATGAATGAATGAATGAATGAATGAAATAAATATCCAGGATGATTCCCAAAGACACCCATGGGCCCTTCCATAGGTGTATACAGTACCCTCTAATACACACAAGGTACACACACATACATACACGCGCACAAAAAAAACCACAGTAAGAATCATAACAACCCAACAGATTAATGACATGCACAGACACACACACGCACATGAAGCAGAGTGAACTCTCAAAAGGAATGAAACATTCTTCATATGAAAATCTGTTGAATAAGAAATTTAGAAGTTAATAATGGAAATGAACAACAGAAAACCCATAAAGAAATTAAAATGCTGACTGAATTCAGTAAGGAAATAAAAAAAGGCAAACACTTATAATCAAAATCCTAAACAAAAAGAGGCAAAAAAATAATAGAACCTGGTCAATATTCAAAACTATAAACTTTTCAAACTAAGACATGAGTACAAAAGAGCCGAATTGGTATGTGGAACCATTAATCTATAATGATCAACTAGCAATCGCATCCTACACTGGGAATACAAAGGGAAAAAAAGGTATTCTACTAACAAAAAAGTCCTACAGAATAGATCAAATAATGTGTACAAAGGCGAGAGTTAGAAAGGCAGTAGAGACAACAACAACAACAAAACATGGCAGCATTCTAATGAAATAGTATTACTAGAAAACTCAGGGAAGGCAGTGTCAATCAAGGATTAATATTTAGCCACAATATGTCCTAAGTGCTTAGAGAACATTACAAAAAGAACTCAGACAATTCATTATCTATAAGCCATTCTGATTGCAACAAGATATAAATTAACAAAATCTCTATTTAAAAGATTTTCTTTGTAACTAAAATCTTAGGTAAAAAGAAGATAAATCAACTTATAGAAAAAAATAAGATCTTATAACAAGATTCTAGTTTAACAGCTTTTTATCTCTGGCCAGGGGGTGACATCTAATAGAACTAGGCCAGCCTAATCTCTCCCCATCCTGAAGCTCAGGGAAATTTGTGGAAGAGGGGGCGGTAAGATTGTAAGAGCACAAGGATGGGAGGAGCAATGATATGTAAGATACTCCACACAAGTTAGGGCCGAAGCAATAATAATTGGACTTTGCATGCCCTGCGCAATGTCCAACACACTATTGACCCCACAAAGTCTAGCATTTGCTAAAGGCACCAAGATCCTTGGAGACAATGAATTGACAGCCACAGTAATGTTCCTATGCTTAAGGGGAACACAGGAAAGAGTTCAGGGAAATGCAATTGGGTCCTTGTACGTCATCGGAGAGGAGGGCCCAGAGGAGAGTCTGGCATGCACATTAAAGGATTCTCCGGGGATTGGGAGGGGAGGCACTGGGGGATGGGGAAGGAGGGGTGGGAGGAGGAGGAGTAGGAGGGTCGGGGGGAGGAAGAAGGAGGGAGGGAACTGGTGTACCTATTAAGTTTGTATGAGCGGAAATAAAAAAAATAAGGAACTTTACGTATTATGAGATATATCTGAAAGAATAATTAAAAAATAGTTCAGACTTAAAACTCTGTACAAATACAAATAAAATACTATAAATTATATAAATAAAATTCTCAACACAAAACTCTAGGAAAAATAAACCAAAGACATTTTTTAAAAAAGATAAAAGCAGACTTTGAGACAGGATTAAAAAAACAGGTATGATTAAAAACTATGTCGCCTTGGGAAAAAATTAATGAAAGACATGACTACTGTTACAGTTTGGGTCAAGTTAATTTCCAAATATTTACAGTTGAGATCCCAAACAATATTCAGAGGTGGGATTTTAGAAAATGACAGAATTATGAGGGGTCTTGAGCTCATCAATGGTCTAGTTCATTGACATATTCACAATCAGACAGCAGGCCTCATATGAGGAACCGAGACACTGTATCCTGATGCCTCCTATTTTTTTCCTTTGCTTTCTGCTTAGCAGGACGTTACATGCGGCCTCACCACAATCCAAAGCAACCAAGTGACTTGTGTCTAAAATTGTGAGCCAAATAAATCTCTAGTCTTTTATGTTACCACTTCAGGTTATTTTACATGTATGAGAATCTAAAATTCAAAGTTAGCTAACTTAACAAAAAAATAAATAAATAAGAAATGGTAACAGTGAAATAAGCACCAAAATACTGTCACTTTAAAGGCCATAAGCAACTATGTCCCAGACTTTTATGCAAATAAATATGAAAAGTTAGATGAAACAATTAAAAAAAAGCTGGTTATAAAAGACCAATTTCCCTGGGCTAGAGAGATGGTTCAGGGATTAAACCTCTATCACGCAAGCAGAGGGGTCAGACTCAGGATATTATGTAAAAAATGCTAGGTGGAAATGGTGGTGGCCTATACTTTCAGCCCTGGAAGGTAGAGCCAGGGAAACTCCAGAGGGAAGCAAAGAGGAGATAGTACAATCTAGGGTGATTTCTGAAGTCACCCTTTGGTCTCCACAGGAGCACATAGTGCCCTCTGATACACACAGAAATACACACACACATGTGTATGTGTGCTCATGAGTGAGCCAAAAAGAAAAAAAAAAAAAAATCCATTTCCCTAGAAGAAAAATGAACTTACCAAAAAACTATGTCACTTTCTCCACCAATAGCAAACATGGTAAACGTTCCTAAAACTCACTGAACTTTCTGCAAGAAATGCTGCCAGCACCAACCCCATAGTAACGCAGTACAAGATGGGCAAGGACTCTCTGTGCCCAGGGAGACTGGCATTATGACAGAAAGCAGAGTGGCCATGGTGAGCAGACCAAGCCTATTTTCCAGAAAAAAGCTAAAACGACAGAGATCGTGCTGAGGCTGGAGTGTTGAGCCCAACTGCAGATCTGGGCGAATGACAGCAATTAAGAGATGCGAGCATTTTGAACTGGAAGGCAACAAGAAGAGAAAGGGCCAAGTGATCCAGTTCTAAGCAGATGTTACGAACACACATACAAAAAAGAGCTGATATTAAAAAAAACAAAAAACAAAAACACACACACACAGTCACACCAAAAGCATCACTCCTGGGCAGCTAAAGTCTGAATAATGGCATAAGAAACTATGTAAGGATATTTATGTATTCTATACTGACCTTACAGATAAGGAATATAAAATATTTTAATAAGTCATCATCTAAGAATGAAGACACTAGAAAACTAAAAAGTAAAAAAGTCACCTTAAAATATTGCTCTGTAAGACATACTATTCTTCTTGGATTAAATGTCAAAGCCTACACTTTCCTAAATCAGGTAACAAATAATTATTAATTAATCAACTCAAGATGCCGAGTTGGTTAGTCCAACTCAGTTCCCTTTAGGTAATTAATTTGTAATTTGTTATCTCATTATATCAGTTACTTCAAAGCTAGAAAGGACAGATGGTCATTTCTGCTAAGATTCAATGTCACATTTCCTATCAAATATTAGTGGTAGGATTGGTTCATCCAGAAAGAAAAAAAAAAGAAGTCTCTTAAAGCTCTAATCTGTTAAAAAAAATCTGGATTGTGAGAATGCAGTAGATTCCCCTTCTTAAAAGATTTCATCTTTACAATATCAGAAAACAATAAAACATTACATATTTTCAAAATAAACAGAAACACATTTAAAAATTCCTTCCCTTCCCACCCCCAACTCAAATAAGTATCTATTAGAAAATCCTAGAAAGCAAAGCTTTTTCATGCAAGCGTCCACCAGTAAACAGCACCACCAACTATTCCTAAAACAGCTAGAAAAGAGGACAGTAAGAAAACAAGAGGCAACTAACACACTGCAGAGTGCTCTACAACTACTGCATGCAGTGACTCAAGCAGGTGAACAGAGGCGCAAACACTTGAAAGGAGCAGAAGCTCCAAGCAGAAAGTCCAACTTCCTGGTTCATCTCATCAAGATTCCCAGTGTGAAGTATTCTACCACCAAAAGGACTAAGGGTTGTTGCAAAAGAAGCTCTCAGAAACAAAGCAGCAGTTATGAATTGCTGCTTTCATAAACAACAAATCTATGTAAACTAAAGATGTACTTTTCATCGATTAGTTTGTTTCATAAAATTTCATATTTAATTATGAATCATAAAACAGTATATTTCATTATATATGACTCAAATATAGGGCACCTTCATAACAGTTACTTAATTCTGTATTCAAGAGGTTTTTAGCTCCAACTGCTACATATGAACAGATAGCACAGAGAATCTCCAAATTCTATAGTCCTAAGGTAAACAAATCAATTTATTCATTGGGGAACATTATCCTATATTTTTCTGTCTTAAAACTATTTAACTTTCTATAAAGACAATGAGAATGTTCTACAAAAAAAGAATTTTTTAAATAAATAAGTTTTCAACATAATTCAAATATCTTACAATAGTTTAAAGGCAAAATATTTAGTGACTCAAAGATCATAAATTTTTCCATAATAGAAAGACATTAGAGACGACTGTAGAGTCAGCTGATACAAAGGGAAATTAAAACTCTTCATCATCAGTGATAACCTTAGTTCTTATTAGACGTACAGAGTCCCTAGATTGTGGATTTTCTAGAAAATTTCCAGAATGATGTATCCTCAGAATAGAACTCTTTGCTCTAACATATTTATAAATATACCCCTATTTGCTACGTATTCACCTAATTTTGGTTGAAAGGTTATTTTTAACCTGTTGGTACACAGCTTTATTCAAACATTACTAATTTTTTACTAATGTAAATTCACATTGCATATACTTTTCTATTTAGTTGTCCTGGTCCAGGATAACATATCTTGCTCACTGTGTGTGTGTGTGTGTGTGTGTGTGGTGTTATTTTGCTTAAGATCAAACACAGAGCCTTGTACATTCTATGAAAATGCTCTTTCTCTAAACTACATTCTCAGCTCTTGTTTTTTTTCTTTCTAACATTTATTTTCTTTTAATGAAAATTAGGTATAGGTAGAATTTTAAAGCACCTTCCCCAATTTTTAAATGAATATCATTTCATCTAAAAACAGCTGAATTATTTAATAGATATCTTATTCTGTATACCAGGGATCAGTAAATTATGACTAGGAAATCAAACAGAGTCTACTACCTATTTCTGCATATTCATCAGAACACTGGCCATGCTCACTTTTGTCTCTGATACTTTCACACAACAGTGGCCAATTAGCTTCAACAAATACTGTGTGGTCTACTACTAGTCTGAAATATTTATTGCCTAGCCTTATAAAAAAAAATTAAATGCAACTTTTTCGACATTTATTTAATATTGGTAGGCAGATATATACCATAACATGTATGAGAAGGTCAAAGGGCAACCTTCAGGACTAAGTTTCTCTCTTTCCACATTTGAGGTCCAGAATCAAACTCAGGTTGCCAAGTTTGCATAAAGGCACTATTATCCACAGAGACATTTCACACTCGCTTTCCCCAAAAACTTAAGGACCCTTTACTTTAAGCTTTTTAAGATATAATTTAAAAATTTTTGACATTAGTGCTGACTTAAACCATTTTAGTTTTGCCTAACTTATAATTTGCTAGATACTGTTAAAGTGCCCTTTATTTGAGTCCTAAATTGAGACTTGGCTTTAGTTGCTGTGTTCACTGAGGCTTCCCATGCACAAGCCATTACGTGGGAAGAAGCTGTGAAGGTTAGCTTTAGATTAGCAAAGACTATTCCCAGCAGATCTGCTTGCTGTTTATTTACTTATTGCTGTAAAATTACCATTTCGGAGTCACTGTGAGAGGCCTGACCCAGGCTGGATGCAGGCCCTAGCTCAGAGTGAGAAGCTTGGTCAAGGGAGAGAAGGGGCTCAGTAATGTCATCGTAATCATCTTCCTCTGTATCCCCCTCCCCATCGGCAAAAGTACCTCTAGTCAAGAAATCGGAGCGCGTCCGCGCCATTCGAGCTTTCTTTTTATGGGCCGGTCTGGCAACCTGCTTGACCAAATGATAAAACAAATAACACAACAATGTTTTGTTTTTGTTTTTTTGGAGAAGATGCCAATGAAAGAGGACTTACGAATGCGTGGAAACTTCCCTCCACCCCACCATGCTCTTTCTGCTAGCAGAAGTAACACAGATGACCAAACAATTCATACGCATTACTGTAGACAAAAGAATAGAAGCTAAATCTACACTGTTCTTTGCCATAGTCAACCTTCACTGCCATAAGCCACAACAAAATCACCTCAACAATTTTCATCTTTTCCTTAGCAATTTCTCTCTTGTAAATATAATCTGAGTTTTTTTCAGCACCATTTCTTGCCTTCCTAATTATAGCAGGCTTAGCTCACAGTTTCATTCTCTAAAAACATTTGAGGATAAATGGATGGGTAAGATGCTCTACCTGTAAGAATAACTTCCAAAATAGGATGTGCCTAGTTTACATAAAAGATACATAAATAAGATCCAATACTTACCTCTCGTTGGCCCAGCCCCACTAACTTAGGTTTCTGAGCTGGTTCGTCTTGTTTATGTACTTGAGGATTCCCACTGGTAACACTTGACAAAAAGAAAACAACCACATTTCAATTCCTAGTAGATAACAAATGAACATAGTCCTAAAATAAAGCATAAATTATGTTAACAAGCCAAATCAAGGAAATATAATATATTCTATAAATAATTACAGCACAGCAAGTGCTCTTACCCATGGAGCCATCTCTCCAGCCCCCAGATTTATTCTTCTTACCCAATGAATCCTATGAGCGAGATAATCCCTGGAGATAGTCTACTATAAATGATATATGTTTAAGAAAGGTAGCAGCAAAATTAGTTAAATAAAGTGAATTCAATAATGAAAAAAAGAAAAATCAAATTTCTCATAATCTGTAAGATGCTAGTCTTTAAAAGACTTTTTATCTAATCATTACAAAAATGTCTGTTAAGTGATGAAGACCTCCTTTTACTTTAAATGATTCCTTTGGTTAGAAAAAAAACTTTTCTCAAATATTCCTCTGCGGTTTTCATCCATTGTATTAATTTTAAAACTTGAGGCAATGTAGAATAATAGTAATGATAGAGTAACTGTCATCAAGCAAAAAGCATATCCAAACCATATACACTACAATGTTTATGTGTGAAAATTTAATTTTGCTCAAAAACTATACATGGCTGTTTTATCATTAAATTCTGTATAGAAACGATGGAAAGTTGAACAGAATTTAGACTTCTATGGCACTAAATACCTGCATTAATATCACAATACTATGATCTTAAAATTCATCCTTAACTAGACTACAAACTTCCCAAAAATCTTATCTACTATCATCTAATTCAAAGCAAACACTAACCTATAAAAGTTAAGGAGTTAATTATTTCATTAAAAATCTTTCCCTTAGGGCCAGGGAGATGGCTCAGAAGGTACAGCCATCTAGGCACAAACTTGGTGACCTGAAATTAATCCCCAGAGTCCATGTGATGGGAAGAGAGAATTGGCTTCCAACAGTTGTCTGTCGCTGACCTCCGCATGCATGTCACAGCGGGTACATCTGTTCAGTCTCTCTCCCTCTCCTCTATCCTACTTCTCTCAAATAAATGAAGTATTTTTAAAACATTTCATTCAATTTGTATAAATGAAGTGTAGAGATTATAAGAGGTTATCTTGTCTTTTGCCCCTACACAATAATCCACGCAAATCCAAAATAATAGTATTTACCAGGTAAAGGCTTCCAGGAGATCTCCATTTCTAACCAGTTAAAATCAAACCTGACAATCCTGGCTTGTCCATTTAATGGATTCTTTTCATTTTATTACAATCTCACTTGTAACAGATGACTGATCTTTCTCTAAAGAGAAAGACAATTACTAGGACTTCTACCACCCATTCTAACTACAAAATCTGAGCATTTTCTTCAGATATCTATTCTTTTTGTTCTCTCGTGAAACAAAAAGGTCACGATGTACTTGTCAGGATTATAATAAAGAAAAACACTAACCTTGTATTGCTTCCTATTTGCAAAACCTCATGCTGACTCCTAATTATGACATTCAAGTTCTAGTACAGCTATGTCTCTGGATAGGAGACCCTGAATAAGTCCCTTCAACTCTGTGGCCCTAGTAACTTCATCTGGAATATACAGGATTCAGACTGCATAATTTAGAAGCACCAACTTTTATGATTTTGTAAAGTGCTATGATATTTAATATTACTTAAAGAATATGACATTTAAAATAAAAACTTTTTCTGTAAGCTTTCATATAAACAATTTAATATATAGTCATATTAAAGATAAGCAATAATAAACAGATGGTAATGTTTGCTACATAAAGACAAATTAGATCAACAGGAACTAAGACCATACACTTAAGAAAAATGCTAAAAGGAATAATTTATAAGAGTAACTATATTTTTATAATCTACAAATAGACCTACAAGACATTCAAAAATCCAACATATACTTTATATGTACTCTCTTTCTCTCAATAAAAATCAAAAGATAGGAAATACATGCTTAATACTTTCTATCACAATGGTTTATTATTCTCTATTGTGCTACATAGAGCCTTTGAACTATGGGGCAACATCCAAGTTAACAAGAATGTCCATTTAAGCCATTATTAAATTAAACTATACTTTATAATATTGTAGAAACCCTCAGTAGAAAGATAAAAATCTATGTCTCCTGTCTAATTTTGCAAAGGGTTTCTATGAGGTATGTACGTAACTTTTTTTTGAGACAGGATCTCACGCAAGCCAGGCTGATCCTGGACTCATTATGTAGCTCAAGTTGGGTTTGAACTCCTGATCCTCCTATCTCCTACTTCCTTTTGTCCTCTACTTTCCAAGTCACAGGATTACAGATTACACCTGTCCCTCAGTACAATTTTAAAACCCAAAAGATTTTACTTTAAGTTCAGACTATGATGGGAAGAAAAAATGGAATTTTCATTGTTACTGTAAAATTTAAGTTTTAGGCCTTAGACACAGCCTTCTCATCATTTCGCCAACGATATTCTCCCATAAGAACTCAGAGAATGTACTATATGCAAAAACAAAACAAATATGTTAAATTTTTCCACTCTTTTATGTACCACCTAAAATATTCTTTTCTAGACTAGGGATATCGTTCAATGGTGAGTGCTAGAAAGTATTAGCATGTGAAATGCACCCAGGTTTGGTTATCAAGACCTAAAAAAAAAAAACAATGCTTCTCATGAATGTCATGAATTAAAATGATTTTCTTCTGACTACCAACAGCTAAAGCTTTAGAAAAAAAACTAAAAGGAGCACCCACTTATATTGATTTTTGAATGGTGGTTGACAGAGGCTGGGAAAAGGAAAGGAGTAGTTGTTTAATGAGTAGAGCTCCAGTTTTGGAAGGTAAAATTGGATCTGCTCTACAACAATGTACATAGCTAACACCACTACCCACACACTTAAGAACTGTTAGGATGGTTAAGTTTTTTTTTTTTTAATTTTTTATTATTATTTATTCAACTGTGCGTATGTGTGTGTGAGGATGGTTAAGTTTTATCACATACAAAAACATAAATTAATGAAGATCATAAATATCCAATGTGACAAATATTAACTTTTTTAAAACACCACATTAACCAGTTCAGGCTACTATATTTTAGACCTTAGCACAACCAGCATATATTGGATGCTTACTGTTTAAGTGAGAAAGAATAAAAAACTTTATTATGTACATTCAAAAATTCTTAAGCTGTAACTACCTCCAATTTCAGATGGCTAACAGTCTACAAAGAGTAAATAGCTCATGTGAGCTCTGTGCATATAAAGAGAGCAGAATAGAAGGCACCTTAATATTCTGCTACATGAAAATCAGCATGTTACTTACGGACGAATATTCGTGTTGTCCTTTGGCATAAAGAAAATGGCCCTTGTACTTCCCTCTCTGGAAGGGTCATCAGAATTGTGGTCATAGTAAGACTGAGATGGCCTGAGGTGTTCTCTTTCTGAAATGCGATTACTAGAAAGTTTACAGGATACATTCTGCTGAGTGCCCATTTTTTCCGTCTTTAATATTTCCTTGACAGCACTAGATTGGCATGGGCTTCCTTTTCTTTCAAAGAAGAGGGTAACAGGTCGGTCCTTTGGAGGTAAGTGAGTAGAGGGATTGTCTTTTGGGGCAAAAGCTGCATCTCTTTTATTTATTGATGTTGAGGACCCTAGTAAAGTGGGTTCTCCTTCACTTGGGATGTTTAGGATATGGAGAGAGGATGGCCTCTCTACTCTGTGTTTTGACTGATAGAAAGCTGGTGCTAAGAGGGATTCCGCAGCTTGTGACTGTTCAACTGTCTTCAAGGCTTTACGCTCCTTCTCCAAAATATCTGTTTGCTGTCGAATCTGTTCCATCATCTCCTTTTCATTCTGCTGCTGCAACTGCTTTTGCCTTTTTTCCTTTTCAGTGTTTAACTTTTCTAATTTCTTAAGAACCATATTAGAAGACTCTGTATTCAAAGGAGCCACCTGATCTCCTGAAAAGTGATACTTTCTAGCTTCTCTGTTGCCATCTAGAGTCTTCAGAGCATCTTCTCTTTCTGGTAGTTTGTTTCTTTGGATACTTGTCTCCAGTTGGGAACTTATTTTCAAAGGGTCTTGGTGGGGAATATAAAAAAAAGTAGGAAGACTATTTGAAATGAAAGAGTCTCTCAGGTGGGGTTTACAAGTAATAGGTTCAGAACTGCGGGGTAGCTTTTCCTTCATAGTCCCATTCTTGAGGTGCTCTGAGGAAGAGGGCGCTCCCTGTGGAGCTGATGCACAGTTAGTCTTTCCTGAGGCACTGGGGGTACTGCCTTGTGGATCGAACTTTGAACTGACAGATTCCCCAGGTGACAGACCTTGCAATTCTCCTTCATCTATAACTAGGGATTCTAGTTTGCTCTTCTGACTTTCCTCACAGGTCAGGAATTCCAAGCTTCCTTGGGAGCTTTCACTATCAGGTGTGCCGTGAGGAGACTGAAGGCCTCCAGGCATCAATTCTGTAGACCACCTACGCTCCTCTGAAGGAGACGCACCACCAAGAGAACGCACTTTCAGCAGTTCTAAGCTAAATATTGCTTGCTCAAGTTCTCTCATTCTCCGACTTTCTCTTTTAGCCCGGCCTACTTTTTTCTGATGGAGATCCTCTAAGGACTTGGGCCTCTGTCTCACAATCACATCTTCCTGCAAGTCCATACCACTTTGGCTTCTGCCTCTCTCCTGCTGTTTGTCTGGAGATGCCTTTGAGAAGTCAACTGAACTTTCACGGCTAGTTTGATTACTCTCTATTACAGATTTACATTCCTTTATGGCTCTCACTCTGTTGTCAAAGGAACAATCTTCCCATTCTGAAGGGTCTGAACCATGAATTTCCAGAGCTCCACATGTCTTGATATGTACTGATCCATGGTCTACTTTTGTTTCTTTTAGCCTTTGTTCCTTTAAAGTTTTAAATCTATATAAAAAGACAAAATGGATTACAGATAGCTCTAGGTTATCAGTGAAGATATTTAACGTTTACTAAGTATCATTACATTTAGTTACAATGGATGAAACAGGTCTTGGTGTACTCAATTACATTCAAGATTGGTCTTGAACTCTAGGCTCAAGCAATTCTCTTGACTCAGCCTTCTAATTAAGGAGGACTAGTATGAATTGCTACACCCATATATATTTAAATTTCTTTTTGAACACCCAATTATTTCTTAAACTAAATGATTACACCATTTCAAATTATGCTTTTTCATGAGTCAGATATTTTAAATACGAGCATCACTTTCAACTGGATAGCCTAGACAAAATGGTAACAAACTTGAAGTAAAGCTCTTTCAATAATATTTCTATTTAAGGTAGAATGTAAATATGATATCAAAGTTTCAAAATGGAAAAGTAGTGGATTGCCAAATTCATAAGACCCAGACTAATTTAAAAAATAATTCTTGATAGAATATTGAGTTTTCCAAACAACTTACCTAAATGAGTACTCGTTCAACCTCTATTAATGCAAGTTAGAATTAGTATAAGTATCAAAGTCTAGTAAAGGAAACCAAGTGAATATAACCAATAATGATAAAACAGCAGGGTTTTAAGCAAAAAACATGAAAAAAGAGGGAATAATTACATTAATATTACCTTTGTCTTGCTCTGAATCCTCTGCACACTGATTGCAAAAGGATAATTTTGTTCCTCTGTTCTCTGAACTTCTTATTTTGTCTGTAGCACTTCCATCTTGCCTGTATACAGGTAGCAGCCACATGCCGGCGTCTACAGAGTTCCCTCCATCTCTGCTGGATGATGATTGCTGCAGCTCGTAACTCCAAGTATCGCTGCCTCTCTAAGTGAGCACGCCAGGAAGCTTGGAGAACAGCAGCTGCATTAGCCATAACAAAAGCATCTTTCTCCACAGCTTCATGTCTGACTTGCTTCAGATGTAGGTAATTCCTCCAGAATCGCTATGAGAAGAAGAGAGGGGGGAGAAGAGAGAAACTGGCTGTCACTTTGCCACCCATTTTCAAAAGTTAAAGGGGCGGGGCTTTAATTAGCTAAGCAACTAACTATTGGTGATTAAAAGTACAAGATCTGGATCTTTCGTTGTTGCCAGTGAACTGCATGATGGCTCTGATACAGTCAAGATTTATTTTCATCTTGAATCCATTGCATAATCACCTTATTGTCACAAGAGAAATGGAAATCAATAACTGTTTAAAAGAGGTATTGAAGCCCATCCTCACCCATTTGAAAAGTTGCCAAAGTCTTAAAAAAGCAGCAAGTTCATCTTTGTACTCTTTAACAACTGAAGGGCCTACATATGTCATTAACAGAGGCCCCTTATAGTAAGCACTAATGAACCATATCAAGGTTTGATGATAACAAACTAGGAGAATGGAAAAGCTGCTCAAGAGGAAGAACCTCACAAAGCAGTTTGTTGTAGCTGTGTGATGGTTAAGGACATGGCAAAGAAACTTAGATGAAGGATGTTATGAAAAAATACTTCAAATGCAAGATATTAATAAGAAAATTAATTCTGAAAAATAAATAAGACTTTATTTTCCAGATATGCTTATATAAAACATAAAAATGTTATATGTTATAATCTTGATGAAGTTAAATTACACAATTTTAATATTTTTGATGCTTTCATGCCACAAGTTAGTTCAAACAAACAGTATTTTCTTGATACAATTTGCCCAAATAACATAATTAAAATTTAATATAACTAAAGATGGAGATAAGAAAATTTTAAACAGAAAAAGCTTTTAAACAAGAGGAGATAAAAGAACTGACAAATGTGAAATTGAGGGACTATAATTCAAAATAAGTCCTAAAGTTTACATATGTATAACTCAAATGTCACTCACGAAACTATTAAACTAAAAGATCTACTTCAACAAAAATCAAAGTACACATCTCCTTTGCACTTGGTCATATCAACTATACCAACAAGATGTTTTAAGTATAAGTTCAATTTGATTTAAATTCGATGCAATTATAATTAACATGAACAGTTTACTCTTACATGCAAAGTAATCTGTTGAGTGACAAATGTATTTCAAAAATGAATTTAAGGGTGAAAACTAAAATTTATTGTACATATTATATATGTAAATTACAAAATTTATATATATGGAAGTATGTATACTATGTTTGTATACATACAAAACTGTCAATTTAAAAATTAAAAATGAATTTAATACATTTCATTGTTATTGTTACTTAGATGTTTCAAATTCTAAACAGTTCTGGTTAGTAAACAAAGAAAAAGTAGACAGTTTTATGCAAAGGATCCTTTGCTCATCTCACCTGGATAACAACAGATGCCTGTTTCAAGTTCAGGAAATGCTGTCTACACAGCAAGACCCTAAACCACCGCTGCAACAATATGATTCTGCGAAGCACCTCTTGGTGAAGCAGATCTTGTAAGTGCTGTCGTTCATGCTCCTTTAGGAAAACCTATTAGAAGGAAGAAAGAAAAAGAATGCAGATTAGGAAGCAGTAAAAATTTATTTCATCAATTATCTTTTTTATGGTAAGCTGCAGGAGAAGAACACAAAGGCAGACACATAAATAAAGGGTATTGATATTTCTACCAACTTGTCTAAAATAATCATCCTCAAACTGACAAAAAGATACTAGAGATGAAAAAAAGTATAAAATTTCCAGTTTAAGAGATTATGATCCACTATTGCCTCCCCTTGGGAAAATCATCAATGTAGTGATGTACATACTGCAGGTATATGTTTGTTTGTTTAAAGTTGAAATAAGAGAAAAACTGAAAACTAGTCTGAATAAACTAAGGATAACTATCTTTTTGAAATCTATCATGCACTGAATACTTCTTACTTTCCAGTCATTAATCAGGGGTATACAAGAGCTCAAATAAACATATTAGACGTATGTCTTTTGAAAATAGAATTTGCAATTCATCTTTAAGAGTTGGTAGATATTGTGTATCAAAAATAAGCACTCGAACACATGAGTTGGAAATAATAAATAATCAAGGCAAGCACGTGAGTTGATGAATCTTCATAAGACATATGGAGGTGGGTTTTTGTTTTTGTTTAGGGAGACAGGTTCTCATTAGCCCAAGCTGACCTCACACTTATCATACAATGAGGATGATGGTAATTTCCTGACACTGCCTCCACTTCTTCAGAGCTGGGATTAAAGCTCTTGTGCACTAACGCTACCAATGTGAAGTTCAGCAGTCACCAGAGGAAGATGCCGGAAAGTACCAAGTGAATTGTTACAAAGGAGAAGGCCAGGGCTGGAGAGAGCGCTCAGGGATTAAGACTACCTCGCAAGCAGAATCCCAAATTTACACTTGGAGCCCTGTGGACAGAGCCTGGGAAATCCCAGAGGAAAGCCAGAAGGAGGTAGAAGCAATCTAGAATGATTTTGTCATCCTCAGCCCTCCACAGGGACACAGTGCCCCCTACCCCCACCTCACATTCTCTCTCTCTCTTTCATAAACACACACAGTCTCTCTCTCTCACACACGTAAGAAATAACTAAAGTTAGAAAAGATTTTAAAAGGCCAATATAAAATGGTAAATATTTAAGTGATTTTAATGCTATGGGAAGAATAAGTTAAATGGAATGACTACAACAGACCAGAAGAAGGACAGTTTATTGTCAAAGTAATGCGGATGAAAAGAACTATGGAACAGATACAAAATGGGATCAGTAAAGGAGCAAAGGGGCAAAATGCAAGAAAACTTCTAAGAAAACAAAAAGAAAAACCAGAAACAATATTTGTGAAAGAATTACATGAAAGGGTAAACCAAAGATGATCATGGTTTCCAACTCCAAAAACTGCAAAAGAAAAGGTAATAATAGTTGATAAATTAAAGTCAGTAGAGGAATGTTAATGTTGGATAAGCTGTGTTGTGATAATAGTAGAAAATCTAGTCTGATATGGCTTAAATTACAGATGAAGTTATAGTCAGAACTAGAACATTTGGCCAGAAGTTCTGTGATTAATACTAATTATTAAGGAAGAGACCAAAGTAATATATAAACTAGCCTAATCAATTTCCTTACAATAACTGATACACACTACAGTTTCTTAACAATTACCATAAGCAAAGAGTGACATTATTATTAAAATACAAAAAATGGGTATAATTTTGACAAATGTTATTAAGCATTTACCATAGTTTTTCCAACTTGATAATTATCAGGATTAGTATTTATTTTCCTGAAGAAATCTTGAATGTTAAATTTAGATGGAATAATGTTTCGGGGAAGAAGAACATGGAAATGGCTCACGAAATCCTGAAAAGCAAAAAGAAAGTGTCATAAAATCATGACGGAATTGTATGGAAATAAGATCCTAAACTCTTCTTTAAAGGTACAGTAAAAATGAAAAAGTGCTTGCTAATTTAAAATAATATAAAAAGCTACTTTTAAAGATGCCCTGTTTATAGTACTATCTAATGAAAATTGAATTAGACTAGAAGGGCAAATGTTACTTATCTATTTAGAAAAAACAGCATCAAAAACCAAATAAAGTTACTGTTGCAGTTCACCTGTATGGTTGTTGATAAATGACCATCAAACAGCTTAGGGAAACACAGGGTTTATTTCCTTATGACAGTCTGGTTACAGTTCCTAGTCCAGCTTGACGGGAGAGCATGCACAAACATCAGGGCAGAGGGAACTGGCCACACCACCACCACATAATGCTTGAGAGAGGAACAATCCTTACTTGCCAGAGCAGCATATCTGGCCAAGTGTACACAAGGATGCCAACTCTCTCAACCAGCTCTCTGTGATTTATCCAGGGCCTAGTCCCACCCATCATGGACTGGCCCTTCCCCATCAGCTGGACAATCTCTTGCAGGTTTGCTCTAGGTTAAACTCAACCACTAATTCTCTACAAATGTGCCCAGAGCTCAAACCCTCAACAGTCAAGTTGACACCTGTGCTTAACTATGACAGTTATTTAGCAAGAACCCAAAATTTTTAGCTGGGGAACAAAAAGCAAATATACCTAAGAATGCTGTTTTCTTTTTCCATACAGCCCCTGAGGAGCTCCTATATAATTGCTACACACTTGGCAGTAGTAGTTGACAATAAAAGTTGTATATTTCTAGTAGCTTCTTATAAAGAAAATTCTGCTGAGAAAAAAGTTTAAGGAACACAAAATGAGAATGTTTTCTTTTGACTAGATCATTCTGATTGATCTATTTCAATTACGGAAAAAAAATCAGTGTGAAGAATTGCTGTTAGAAACAAACTTATCAGCAGATACTCTAATCAAATGAGAATAGACAAATATTAATAAGACTGCTATAATTCAAAGGAAGTGAGTATTCTTAAATGCTTTCTCAATTTTAAATGACAGGTTTGACAAGAAGGAAAAAGTGAATTGAAAAGAAATAGTAAGCAAAATATGTATGCATGATTTACTTGATGTGAATATATAATTAAATATCATATAGAAGAAACCATATTAACCTGGAAAGAGTATTTGGAGCTATATCCTGACTGGCGAATGCGTACTGTTTCCAGCATTCCAGTGTATCGCAGTTGTCTTAACACCAATGCATCACTGAATCGTAACGGTAGCTAAAACAAATGGAGAAAAAGGTAAGAAAACCAATTTACGATGTATCTTCTGAGCATGGTTAACGTTATGATATTTTGGGAAAAACTCAAGGTTGTTAAGATACATGTGAGTTAATAAACTTATCTCCTAGTTGGTGGTTTCTCAAAGGACTGTGTAACCCTAGCATAATGGGGGAACCATGTTTTTAGGGTCCTCTAGTTATAAAGGCAAAGAACTGTAAAAGTTAACAAGGATGGCCTAACAGGTAATACCACTTACTATATAACCCTGATGACATGAGTTAGACCCCTGGAACCATTGTAAAAGGTAGACAGAGAGCACCAACTTCCAAAGTTGTCATTTGACCTTCACCTACATCTTTGTATGTATGCACTGCCATCCCACATATACATAATAAACAAAATAAATTTTAAAAATTAAGCAAAATTTTTTAAAAAAATGGACTGTAGTTACCCACAGAGGTTTCTACAAACTAACTACAAACTAATGACATCAGTGTACTTAATTAAAGTTCTCCTTTCACTACGATTTTTTACTTACAAGGTCACTAAGAAAACAACTGACCCACTGAGTCAGTTAACTGAGAACTGACAAAATCTTTCTAATACAAAGCCAAGTATAGCTTATTTTCATAATACTATTGTTGATGGCACAGGTTTTGAACACAGAAAAATAACCATAATCCCTCAGAATTAACTCCTACATTATTTTATAGAAACACTCACATAAAAGAGGTTAATGAGAAGTAGTGACCCAATTCCATCACAACACCCTGTCACATGCAGGGATCTCATTAGTTTCTAGATATTCTAATGGAAATACATTTGGAACTTCTGATATTACTTCCTGGTCTATTATATTTTCGGTGACCTTCTAAGGCAATCCCAAGTCTTTTCCCCATCTATTTAGTACTGTATGCCCTGAAATACTTTTATCAATATTTTGTGTAACAACCTCTCAATTAATAATAGGAATCCAAATTTCTAGATAACTACAGAAGTTTCCTTTTGGGTCATTATAAGAGAATAGCCAATATTTATTAACTACTCAATAGGAGCAAAACAGAACTAAGCACTTCACAAATGTTAACTTTGTATAATCGTTAAGAACTGTAAGGTTAATACTATAATTACAGAAAATCATTATGTACATGAAAATATTTAAGCCACAAAATAATGAAGTAACTTATCTAAAGTCAAAAGCTTTAAAGTAAGAGTTGCAGATGGGTTATTAAAAATTAACAAAGATAAAGGTAATTTCTACGCATTTCAGCTGTTTGGATGGGAACTAATTTTCCCTATGATGAATATAATATATAAAAATGACAAATATTCACACATTATACTTTGACAAGCTCTAATTAAGGGTATGCATATAGAAAAGACAAGAGCAAGAATTTCCAAACGTGAAAAATACTGAACAATTTATTTCAAATCAATAGAATACCTTCAAACAGGAGCTATTATTAGCCTTTAGAGTAACAAGTTTCATAGAAGAAAACTTTTTTTTTCTGATGGAATTTCAAGAGGCATTTGCTTCTAAAATCTGCTGAGTCAAATCCCCAAAAGCATTATCGACATTGCTGGCAACCAAAAATATTTATTTTCCCTCTAAAAAAAGAATAGATATTCTTTCCCATCCATTCTCTTTCACAAACTGTAAACTTTGAAGTAAACATGTGATGCACTGTTATTTATTTTTACCTTTTCAGCGTTAGAGCGAATGCATTTTACGAAGTAGGGCTCTGCCTGACCAAGTGTCTCCATCAGCTTGCTCAGTGATGCCTATAATATAAAGTAATTAGTATCCTCTCCCATTTCCAGCCGGTAACAAGTAGTTTAATAAACAATTAATGTTGACAAAATATGTAAATATTTTCTATGCAGAAATAGGAAGGGTTTCAAGAATACAAATAGTGTATAAATCCAAGAGAGTTTAAGAGTAAAGATTACAGATAATTTTAAAGCTAAAAGGCTGGCAACAGTAAATATCACAGATACACTGCAGAATAATCTAGGTTTATAATAGTTTTTCCCACTTCCTTAAACAACTTTTTGCAATAGTATGATTTGGGGTAGTTTACATGTTTGCATGTGGTGTATTCTGAGATAGTGTCTTGATACTTAACCAAGAATGGCCTTAACCAAGTTACATATTTTAGGCTGACCTTAAATATACAATGCTCTCGCGTCGGCCTTCTGAGTAGTAGGATCACAAGTGTATGCCATCACTTTCCCATTATTTTTTTATGCTTTCAATTTTAATGAATACTGTTATTTCCTTCCTCTTGCTTGCTTTATGTTTAATATATTCTTCACTTTCTATTTTATTAAGTAGGAGTTTTCATTCTTGACATAAACCTAACTTCTTTCTATAAAAGCACCCAGTACTTCAAAGTAACCCTGGATAACTGCTTCAGCTACATTTAGTGTATGTCACTATTTAGCTGCATTTAAAATAATGTATTTTTTTTAATGCTTCATATCCTTAGCCATCAGGGAAATGCAAATCAAAACCTCCCTGAGATATCATCTCACCCTGGTCAGGATGGCAAAAATCCACAATACAAACAACAACAAATGCTGGAGAGGGTTTGGATAGAAGGGAACTCTCTACATTGCTGGTGGGAATGCAGGCTCACACAACCAATCTGGTGAGCCATCTGGCAATTCTTAAAGAAGTTAAAGATTGAAATGCCATATGACCCTGCTATTCCACTTTTGGGAATAATCCCCCATACAGCAAAAATTCACCTTGATAGCACAAGCACAATCATGTTCATAGCAGCACTGTTTACAATAGCAAAGTCTTGGAATCAACCCAAATGCCCAGCACTTGACGAGTGGATAAGGAAAATGTGGTACATTTGTACAATGGAATACTACTCAGCCATCAAAAATGATGAATTAATGAAATTTGCCGGGAAATGGATGGAATTAGAAACAATTATATTGAGTGAAGTATCCCAGACACAGAAAATTAAGCACCTATGTATTCCCTAATAGGTGGATCCTAGTACCAAACCCACTTAAAGACGCAAAGATAAATCTCTGTAATACATAAATCTCTGTAATACCTACAATAATTGCAAAGATTACAAACAGGAGGGAAGGAGGGCCCCACCAGAAACAAGGAGAGAGGGGGTCATGCTACAGCAAAGATAATAGGCCACCATCAAGGACTGCAGGTAAGTAATGAGACATCTGGTTAAGCTCACAGACTTTCCTTCCTGGTCACTTGCAACTGATGGGGTATGATCTTACCAGAAAGGGAGAGCATACAGTCTAGCAGATAGAAGGTAAACATTTTGCAAATGGGAAACTGACCCCCCCCCTTCACCGCGGTCTCCTACTCTTATTCCATCTACCTTTGAATCTACTCTTATAATAAGACTATTTTAACAGCTTTTTATCTCTGGCCAGGGGGTGACATCCAATACCCATCAGGATGGAGCCAAGGGCATTGCAGGAGTAGCAAAACTGAAAAAAAAAAAAAAAAATCAACGAACCATAATTCAGAACATCAGAGACTCTATATCAGCCACCTGGAATCAGGCCTGCCTAATCTGTCCCCATCCTGAAGCTCAGGGAAATTTGCGAAGAGGGAGTGGTAAGATTGTAAGAACCCAAAGATGGAGAGGAGCTATGATATGCAAGATACTCCATGCAAATTAGGGCCGAAGCAATCATAATAGGACAGATGATCTGCGCAATGACCAACATATCACTGACCCCTCAAAGTCTAGCATGGACTAAAGGCACTAGGATTCTTAGAAGCAAGGGATTAACAGCCACAATAGTGTTCCTATACTTAAGGGGAACATAAGAAAGAGTTCTAGGAAATGCCACTAAGTCCTTACACCTCATCAGAGAGGAACACCCAGAGGAATGTTTGACATATACATTAAAGGATGTTCCAGGGATGGGGGAGGGGGCACTGGGAGAAAGGGAGGGAGGGGGAAAGGAGGGGGAAAAGGGGGAAGAGAACAGGGAGGTTCAGGGAGGGGTAAAGGGAGGGATGGAAGGAGGGAGGGAGGGAGGGAGGGAGGGAGGGGATGGGGTACCTATTAAGTTTGTATGAGCGGAAAAAAAATACATTATTTAAAAATAAATAAATAAATAATGTATTTTTTTATTTTTCTCTTTTATCCACATATTATTTAGAAGTCTTGTTTTCATTTTATACAAATTCAGGTACTGTTACCTTTGTTTAATTTTTAGCTTAATTCCTCTGTGATTTGAGAAAAATAGAACAGGTAATCAGAAAATACATTTAGAAGTTAGTTTAACATACTTATTGTAAGTGCTAAAAAAAGAAATTAATTTTGTGTAGACAAAGTAAGTTAAATACAGAAAAAAATCCAATAGCATGAGATTAATATAGAAAAAAAAGTACCATTATGTTAACAGTAAGTATAATGTAGACAATATAATGATTTTGTTAATATTACTTTCTTTCTTTTCACACTGAAAAGAAGGAATTACTCATTAGGAAGTCCATATTCACAGACACTGGATAAAAAACAAAAAAGTAAATAGTTGATTTTCAATCCCTGCCACTTCCTTCTGAAATGACCACTGAACTATGCCATGTTAGGCAATGAATCATATTGATTATTTGATAGATGACTTTGGTCACTCAAAGGCAATCTGAAAGAAAAGGATTCTTATTTCATGTAAGCAAAATAGAAAATCACCTGGAACTGGGCACTGATGCTGGGAGGTTTTTTCTTCTTGTGCAAATGAAGAAGTGATTTGGTGATGCGATCCTGTAGGGTCAATCTTGAAAGATGCTTCAAAGAATTTACTTCCAGTAAGTGCTGTAAAGAAGGGGAGATTTTCTTTACATACATTAAAAATAAAATATCAAGTTTTCATCACTTCTTCTCTACATGGGCACCTTTCGTATAAACATGAAAATGGAAAATTGCCATTTAATAATATCCATTCTACCCACCTCCTTCCTTCTTGCAAAAGTTAGGGAAAGTATGAGTGAAAACAGACTCTGATTAACAATTCCTGCTGGCAAAAATGTGTATCAAAGTACTTTCAAGTCTTCTTGGGCCCAATCTCCACGCAGTAGCTAACAGGCAGAGTGTATTTATGTTGTCAACACAATTATAATAAAGTACATGTAAGTACATGTAAGCCCTGAAGCAAGGAGAATTACACTATAAGTAGTGTGTGCCTAAAGCAGCAGTCTCACTGGGAGGTTCCTGCCGATTTTCTAGCATAATGTGACAACGGTGGTCACTTTTTTTCTGTTCTTTTGTGACTCTAAAGCTTTAAGTCTTTTAACAATTGTGTAAGTTCCCATTCAGTTAAGCCTTACTCTACTTAATATGACTTAGAGTGACAAAAAATATTAAATGAAACCTTCAGAGTAAAGAAGATATAAGAGGGAAACACCGTTCTCTGGAGTCCTGGGCATGTGATGAAAGTACTTAAACTACCTTAAAAATCATTATTAGGTCTTTAAGGTTTTTTTAAAGCTTGTGTGTGTGTGTGTGTGTGTGTGTGTGTGTGTGTGTGTGTGTATCAGAGGGCACCATGTGTACCTGTGGAGGCCCAAAGGTGACATCGAGAATCATTCTGGATTGCTCTACCACCTCCATTCTATTTTGCCCTGGGGTTTCCCTTTCTGTTTGTGAGGCAGAGGCTTAACTCTCCAGTTCCAGTGGTTTTTATTATACATACTGCTTCTGGTGTTCGTTGTTAAAGTCTAACCAAGGAATTTTTAGGTGAGACAGGACTCCCTAATTAGCAAATGCTGCCCTGCAGACCTTAAGCAGAGTAGCCAGCCTCACTACTCTGGAGTTGGAGCATTTCAAGGACATCTTGTGAAAATTACCTAATGAATGTCCTAGCTCCAGAACCTGCAGCCTCAACTAGGAGTGCTTTAGTTTGTACCAGACTTTTTGCTACCTCAAGCCTCAACTCCAGAAATCCCTGCAACCATTTCCAGATGAATCAAAATGGCAACCCCTCCTCCACAGGCCTAGCAGGAGGATTGTTGTGACAGGTACTCAAAAAGCCATGATTTGGGCATATACAAATCTCCATTCCTCTGCAGATTAATTGGTACAAACCTTCGTTTGCATATGAGGTGATAATGCAAATGCCAAGCCCTCTTCTCTCTCTAAACTCTAATTCCAAGCTCTCTAATTCAGCTCACAGTGAGTGAGCAGGGAGACACTGGCCTGTGCTGTCTCATCTAGTGCTCAACATTAGGCCCAATAAAGTGCCTCTCAAATGGCCTTTTCTTGTCTACTTTTTGGAATGGGGGCTAAATTGGTAAGATGTTGAAACAGCAGCTGAAACAACAGAATAATAGCAACAGCTGAGCAGTTGGCAAAGCAAACTAAAAGTGCCAAGTCAGCTGACTGCGCGCCAGCTGAAGATGATGCAGAGCGGAGAAGTGAGTCGGCCAAGCTGCAAAAGTAGGGGACTGTTCTTGATAAAAGAGGCCACTGAACACTCGGAGAGAGAGGACGGCAGAAACAAGAGACGCAGCAGAAAACAGAGAGATGATATCGAGAGATAAGTGTTTTTGAGGAGCCAAAGAAAAACTTGAGGGAAAGGGGTCGTAGATAACATGGGCTCCTGTAATGCTGGCTTCTATCAAGTGTCAAGAAATCCTAACACCTAGGTACAATGGGAAGCAAACTTCTGCCAAGGGCTAAGGAATTCCTACTTCTTAGGCCCATATGGAGCCTGTAGGTCCCATGCCTGAGACTTAATGAGAAACTAACACTGAAGGGTACGTCTGCTGCTGTTGCTTTTACCCACCTGCTGCCACCCACTGCATCTGAACACCAAGAGACAGAAAAGCAGCCAAAGATCAGAAATTGAAAAGTTTGTCTTTTTTTAAATAAATGACTTCTATTTGGACAGACCAAAAGGAAGGCAGTGAACTGATGAATAGACACATAGAAGGTGTTATGAAAAATCTGTTATCATTGGACATTAAATCTACTGGCATGCTGGTGATCTTGAAGTTCCTAGTGTCCAGAAAAAAAAAAAAAAAACAACAACAAATTTTTGTTGTTTATCGCCCCATGGTATTTTTTTATAGTAGCCCAAAGAGACGAAGGCATTTCTTATAGTTAAGAATGATTAAAATCAGCAATATAATTAACTTGAGTTATGTGTCCAAGTAATTATGAAAATTTATTAAGGAAACCATGGACTAAAATCAGTTTGGGCATGACCACAAACACAAACAGGTTATCAAAGTAGAAATGGGGCTGGAGAGATGCTTTAGGGGTTAAGAATCTGTCTTATAAGAAGAAGGTCCTAAGTTCAGATACCAGGTACCACATAAAAATGTCAGGTGCAGAGCCTAGAAAATCCCAGAGAAAAGCAAGGAGGTAGAAACAATCCAGAATGATTCCCAAAGTCACTTTTGGTCCTCAACAGGGACACACGGTGCCCTCTGATACACACACAAACACACACACACATATAAAATACAAAAAAAAATTAAAAAATTAAAAAACGAAGTAGAAACACACTACGGAGCAATGCAGCTATCAGTGAAAGAACAAAGCTATAAAAACAGATCATGGGGGCTGGAGAGGTGGCTCAGGGATAAGCCTCCGCCTTGCAGGCAGAAGGTCCTGAGTTCGGATCCCAGATCCCACATATAGACGCCAGGCGGAAGGGGGGAGGGGCGGCCTGCGCTTCTGGTCCTGGTAGGGCGGAGCCTGTGAATCCCGGGGCGGAGGAAATGGAGGCGTCCATGGTGGTTCCCGAATTCGTCCATGGTTCTATACACACACACAGACGCGTACACGCACACATACATATGCACACATGCACAATAAAATAAATAAATAAAAAATTAAAAAAAACAGATCATGGAAGGATATTAAACAGAAGTGACAATTTTAAGTTATGAGAGGAAATAAATTCTAAGGAGAAAAAGAAAGTACTATTAGTATAGTTATTATCATGAGGAAGGATAAACTTTAACCCACAATGGTTGCCTCAATTTAGGTGGATACTTCTCTGAAGCAAACTGAGCTAACCTGTTATCTAAGCAGGTTATAAGCTTAGAATGTGTGAGATGTGACTTGACTCTCTAATTAGCAGATGTTGGACTCTCCCTTGCTGCCCGCACTGCCTTAAGCAAAATAACCACCAGTCCCACTGTTCTGGACCACTTCCAGAACACTTATAAAAATTACCCAATACTGCAACCAGTTACACCTCAGCTCCTGAATCACCTCACCAGTGTATCCAACCTTTAAGGATGTCATCACCTGCAAAGCTCATGCTTGAGAGCTGTGCAACCAAGTCCTCCCCCACAAAAAAATTCTCCTGCTTATAATCTTATGTTGGGCTGCAGCCCTAACTATTCTTCACTGCAGGCAGTCCATGGGTCAAGGGCATGCTCTTAGAAATTGGGAGGGCATTGTCTGGGGAGGATCTGTGAGGGCGTTTCTAGAGAATTAACTGAGAAGAGACCTAGCCTGAATACAGGTGACAGCATTCACGAACTGTTGATTTTGTAGGACAGAATAAAAAGGGTAAAAAGAAGGCCCACATTCTGCTTTTTTTCTGCTTCTGGGCATGGCTTAGCATGGGGTGACAGCTCTGCTCTCCAGTGCCGTCTCTGTGGACAGACTGTTCTCTCGAACCTGAACTTACAAACCTTTGCTTTCTTTTGTATGTCAGGTATTGTCATAGTAATCAGAAAATTAACAGACTTGAGGATCCTCTACATTTCTACGGTATGGTTTTGATGTCCCCTCTTTCATTTATAATACTGATTCATTCCCTTACTCCTTCTCTTCTTCTTTAGTAAATCTAAGTAAGTTTTGTACTCTCAAACAGCTGTTAGTTTGACTGATAATTTTCTAATCTACACCTCATTTTTTTCTATACTTATTTCTTTTGCTAACTTCAGATTTAATTTATTCTTTTCTAGTTACTAATATATAAGGTAGGTTTTTCAAGTGCCTCTTTTTTTCTTGGGAGGGAGGGGAGATACCATTATACTTGTCATAAACTTTCCTCTAAAGAAGGTTCTGGTGCTTTCCTTAAGGTGAAGTTAGGTTGAACTTCATTTTCACTTGCCTCAAGACTTTTTTTTTCTTTCTTTCTTTCTTTTTTTTTTTTTTGGAGGGCTGAGGATACAGCTCAGGGATCAGTTACTTAGTATATATCCTAGGCCACAGATTCAAATCCCAATTAAATTTCCCTCTAACTTCTTTGACCTAATACTTACTCAAACATATTGCTTAATAGCCACAAACAGGCAAATTTTCCATGCTTCTGGGTTTTTCTTTGCTTGCTTGTTGGAAGAAAGTTTGGGTTCATTAAGAAAAATTTTAAGGTAGATTTAAGCATGGAAATCAAGAGAGTAAGCAGCAAGAATGGCACAGCTTCTCAAGAGTCTTCCTGGTTGTTTTTGATTGTTAGCTTGTTATCATTGTGATTGGAAAAGATGATTACTGTAACTTCAGCGTTTTTGTTTTTTTTTTTTTAATGTATCTGTCCTGAAGACTACTTCATATGAGTTTAAGAATGTGCATTCTGAGGGAGATGGCTCTGTGGTTAAAACCTTTCCCTCAAAAGCAAAAAGATCTGAGTTCTAATCCCTAGATTGTACATAAATAATGCCCAGATATGGCAGCAGCATGTAATTCCTGGAAACCTAGGAAGTAGAGCCTGGGAAACCCCAGAACAAATTAATAAGGTGGAAGAGCAAGCCAGGATGATTCCTGAAGTTGCTTTTAGGCTCCCACAGGCACACACATTCAACTGCTTTCTTCTACACCCATCCACATTGAAAAACACAGACATGCAAAAAAATTAATAAAAAAGAATGTGCATTCTGGTGTTGTTATTTTCAATGTTTCTTTACTGATTTTCTGACTATGTTCAGCCCATTGTTTCAAGTGAGGTAGTAAAATACCTTGTAAGTCACTATAATGTAGTCTCTCTCTCTCTCCAGATCTCTAAATAAATAAGTAAATAAATTATAAATGCTCTGTTCCTAGGTTATAACCAACACTGGGCTTAGAACTGCTATATCCTCTTGAAGGATGGAATGATTTTTGCTTTTGTTTTTGAGACAGAAAGGCAAAGTTAGCTTCCAACTTGTGATCCCACTTCTTCAGTCTTCCAAGTTGCAGGAAAACAGATGTGACTCCACACTAGTCTTCTAAAATCCTCATTTAATGATCACTTTATCATTAATTATCTTCTTTATCTTATTTTGGCTGATGCTGTTTTCTGTGAGGTCTGTACAGTTACTCTTTGCTCTTTTGGTTTCATTTGCATGAGCTCTTTTTTGATCCTTCAATTTTAGGCAATGAATGTTCTTATACAGACAAGATGAGTCACTTATAGACATGTCTTATTTTTCAGTGAGTTCAGACACTGTCTTTTCATTAAAGTCAGTTATTTGTGTTCAAAGTGATTACAAAGATTTAATACTGCTATTCTGTTAATAGTTGTGGCTTTTTGTGGATTCCTATTTTGTTTTCTTTCAGTGTCTGTAGTATGCCTTGCATTTTTTCATCTTTTTTTGTGTGTCTCCTAAAAATATTTTTTTTCATTGTTACCATGAATTTACGAAAGTCTCCTATAATCTAACTGGATATTTTGGCCTGGTAATAATTAACTTTGCATACACTGAACTCCTGTGCTCCGCATTTTGTATTTACCATCTATTTAAAATATTTAACCCCCCCCCAAATAATTACAGGGCTAAAAGAGATGACTCAGGGGTTAAGACCCTGCTTTACAAACAGAAGATCCTGAGTTTGGATCCCAGGTCCCACATTAAAAACTTCAGGGGGAAATGGTTGCTGCCTGTACTTCCTGCCCTGATGGACAGGGCCTGGGAAACCCCAGAGCAAAGCAAAAGGAGGTAGAAACAATCCAGGATGATTCCCAAAGTCACTTTGGTCCTCCACAGGGATACACACAGTGCCCTTTGATACACACACACACACACATTTTGTCTTTCAACCTTCATATTACATAGTTAATTTGTGCACTGCCATTTCAATATCCCAGTGTTTGGATCTAACAATTACTTATACCCATCAGTTTTATATGCTCATATTACAAATTACTATCTTTTACAACTATCTTTAATATTTCTAATAAGGCCAAGTATAGCATGCACTAAACTCCCTTAGCTTTTATTTGAGAAAGTATCTCCCCTCCACTTTTGAAAGGCTGGAACACTGGAAACACTATTTGGAAAGATGAACTAAAAGCACAAGTTGCTTTTTTGTTGCTTTCAAAATTCTGTTGTTCAGCTTTTGGAAATTGCTGTTGTATCTTGGTGTCAGTCTCTCTGGATTAATATCATTTAGTGTCTTTTGGACTGTTCTTTCTTTCCCCTGGCTTGGGAAAGTCTTCTTTGAACACACTTTCTTCACCTTTTTCTCCAAGGTACAGCAATAATGCACAGACTCACTTCCTTGATAGTAATCCTGTAAGTCTTATAAGCCATCTTCAACCTTTGCCATTATTTTTTTTTTCTTTTTGCCCCTGTAATTGGATTGTTTCCAGTTACTGGTCTTCAAATCATGGATGTTTTTGTCTGCTTAATCTAGTCTAATACTGAGTCCTTCTAGTTATTGCATTTGCTAATTGTGTATTTAACTATATCTATTTATATTTTCTCTTTTAGAAATAGTTTGTTCTCCTTTGCATGGTAAAAGTTACAAACATTCTTTTCTAATAGCCTGTTATGCAAACTTGCATTATCTTCACTTCATTAAGAGCAATTCCTAAACACCTCTCTTTTTTATTAGGAAGATATTTCATTATTTTCCCATTTTCCTTGATTCTCTAAGATGGTTCCAGAACTCTCTTCATCCTGTCAAAGGAATTTTTTACAGGAGAAGCTCACCAATCATTTTAACCACATATTTCACGGAATTTCTCAAATCTTTGTGGTTTTCTAAACTGCTGTTCAAGAGAATAGGTTGTACCAGATTCTGTTTAAGTAGGTTCAGACAGGTAAAACAGAAGCCAGTCCAAGCAGGGAAGGGTGGTGCAAGTTCATACATAACAAGAACACTCAGGAGGAGGCTAAGGCAAGATCATAAGTTTAAAGCCACCATGGCCTTCAAAGTAAATTCCCGGCCAACATCACCTACATAGTAAGTTCCTATCTCAGGGAGGAAAAAAGTGACACTCAATTTTTGTAATTTAAAACACTACTGCCATCACCAGGAGTCACATCAGTAACACATTAGATTTTGGGGGTCGGGGGGAAGGTGACCAGCGAAGTTGTAAAATACTCATTTTCTTTTTTTCTTAAAATTCAAAGTCTTAAGATGATTCCTCTTTGGAAGGATACAAAAGAATGGAACACTTTTCTTCTTTCAGTAAATTTAATAAATAGTTTGGAAATGTCCTCTCTGCATAAGATTTAAAAAAGACAGCCCGTACCCAGTACTTTCCACTGTTTTCTACATGACAAGTTGTTTCTTTTGGGGAGAGGAACTTAAAAATTATTTCAGGACTTGCCCTCCCAAAGAGTTTGTGTTATATTTATTAATTTGCACTCACACCAACAGTTGAAATTAAGATTTTTTTTCCTTCTAATGCTAGGAATCATGTTTTTTGTTTTTTTTTATTTTTATTTTTTTTCTTATTTATTCAATTGTTTTTGTTTCTACCACTCTGAATGGAGAAAAGCTGCTCATTGATCAAACTTGAATTTCTCTAAATATTAATAATTTCTCCTCTTTTCTTTCATTTTTGTTTCGTGTGTGTATGTGTGTACCAGAGGATACCATGTGTCCCTATGGAGGGTTAAGGGTGACTTTGGGAATCACCTAAGATTGCTTCTACCTCCTTTTCTGCTTTGCTCTGGGATTTCTCAAGACTCCATCCGCCAGACCTGTAAGTGCAGGCCACTGCCATTTCCACTTGGTGTTTTCTATGTGGGACCTGAAATCCAAACTTAGGATTGCTTGCGAAGCAATCTTAACCCTCAAGCCATCTCTCTTCTCCAGCCCAGTAATTTCTTAATATATCACGATCCATTTATATCTTACTACTTTTAAAGATTTTAAATTGGTTACAATGTAACATACATTTTTATCTTTCTAAATATTCCTTTTACATTTGATTAAATGGGTATTTGATATTTTATAAAATAAAACCTATTGAATTTTCTCCAAAAATTTCAGAATATATAGAAATTTTATGAATTTTAAATCTTAGTATTCAG
The DNA here is from genome assembly GCA_023101885.1 of Typhlomys cinereus. Classification (NCBI taxonomy): domain Eukaryota; kingdom Metazoa; phylum Chordata; class Mammalia; order Rodentia; family Platacanthomyidae; genus Typhlomys; species Typhlomys cinereus. The sequence goes on along the minus strand of JALPQD010000136.1, from coordinate 5,180,677 downwards.
AGATGTGGCATTATAAGAATGTAGACATACTTACTCAATTACATATTATTTAGAGCCATGGTTATGCTATACCAGTAGAGCTGAACAGTTATATCAGCTCACAGGCCCACAATGACTATTTAGCTCGTCATAAAAACCTTCCATAACAGATGATAAGGAGCAGATAAGAACTAAAAATGTTTTTAAAATTCAGATTTTTATCTAAATCTCATTTTATTTTAACATCACTCAAAGAGAAATGAAAAGATCTTAAGTAGCAATTTCTCAAAAAATTTCCATTTACATTCAAGAAAACTAGAAATGATACTTATCTCAAGTTAATATTTATCTGAAGTATTAGACTTAATCCATGTTGTAACAGACCTTTTATTTCTAAAATGAATTCAGCTAAATATATACAGTCCATATCCTTGACATAAATAAGGCTTTTTTTAAGTTTAGCTTATAAAGAGTGGTTTTATGAGTAGTAAAAAATAATTACTTGATTGGGCACTAACGGGAACTAACTTTTTTATTCTGTAATACTCACCTTTGGAAGGGCAGGCTTGGGTTTGAAGTTTTTGTTTCTCCTATAAAGATAAACCATCCATTAAAAAAAAAAAAAAGAATTACTGCAGAAATCATTGATTTCAAGATTTCTACTCAACCTGATCATATGTTCATTTTGGGCAACACAGGTCTTCTGTATAAAAATGTAAATGGATTCAGTAAGTGGCACATTTGAGAAAAAAGGGTAAGCCAAGAAAGGAACACCTATTTTGTAATACAGGCAGCACGAATAGACGGAAGGTTGGTGACTAATAATGTGTACATTCTAAGGTACAATTTCATTTTCAGGAAGGTGGGTAGGGCCCTGTTTGCTCACAACTACAAAGATTTATATCTGTAGAGAACCGTGATGGGAAGGGAGGGAATGGAGGAGAAGAGGGAGGCAGGGAAACTAGGATGAATACTCAATAAGCTTGTAACAGTAGAAGGAAAAAAAGATTTTTGTCTATTGTTGAAAGAATTGAAATGGTAAGCGTAGAATTCATGAATGCTTAAAAATGTACTTTTCAGTGAAACATAGTTTTTCATTTTGGAGAATTAAAAAGTCTAATTCTTCTTTATAACAAAAGTTAATTTATGTTCAACTTTTATATGGTTTCAAAAAGAGACTAGAACTCAATGTTTATAAACATGGCTGAGAAGTTGGATCAATCAAAAGTATACCCAAAAAAATCATATTTCATTTCACTTTTTTTCAGTCAGACAACTCAAAGTCAGTAAAACACATCTACCACTAATCAATACTGACGTAAGAATTCCATGAGCTCTTTCCAGGAGTTTGCTGCTTGCTGAATTAGCAAATATCCCATCTTTATCAAGCAAGGAGGTGCTATTTGGCAGTCTGCTCTGGCGAATGCCAGTTCTGACATTCCAGGCAATATCAAATGTATCACTGTAAAAAAAAAAAAAAAAAAGTAGAATTTGATTTAATTATCTTGAGCACTCTCTACATTGCTTAAATAACTGAATTGAAAACTAAAGATATTTTTACATTCTAAGCATGAAAAAATGTTTCTTCACCATGATAACCAATCATTTTGTCAATCAAAAAAATACAGGTGGATTTGAAGCATTCAAAAACATATGTGCAGGTAAATGAGCACATCACTAAATATACTGTCTTGTATGTTTTTAGACATTATTATAATAGAATGTATAATGATATTCCTCCCCCCCCTTTTTTTTTTTTACAAATTCTACTATAGGAATTCACAATACTATTATAAGTCATGCTAGCTATGGAGTATCTAATTTTCTCCTCAGAAATCTCATTCATACACATACACACTACTGACAGACACATCCACTAAAATATAGTAAGTGCTTTCAATGGGTTGAGCCCTATTATTGACACTGGAGGAAGAGGAATGAAAAAAAAATACCAGAGATTATATCATAATAATTAAGTAGGTCGTTCCAGGTGAAGTTATAGTAGATTCAGGTCTTTCAAGAAGCTTGAAAAAATACAAATAACTTTTTTAAGAATTACCACTTAAGAACAAAGATAATAAAAGAAGAAACAATAGCAATGTCTTTGCGATATGAACATAATATTGCTTTCTTGGGCTATGAATATTGTTACCTAGACAACACATGAAAAATAAAGTCCACAATTTGGAACTATGCACAGGTGAGGATACTAATATTATATAAAAGTCAAGGAAAATTCTTTTTTTTTTTAATGGATGGGTTTATCTTTATAGGAGAAACAAAAACTTCAAACCCAAGCTTACCTTTCCAAAGGTGAGTATTACAGAATAAAAAAGTTACTTCCCGTTAGTACCCAATACATAGTGCCCATAATACATTTCTTGCTCAGTTTCTCTAAGAATGTGAAGCATTTAGGCTTAATAAAGAAAAATGAATAAATTTTTGTGCAGAACTGAGCCAATCAAAAAGCTAAATACACTGAAGTTTGTGGAAATAACCTCACCCACTCAAACTGATCAAATTCTTAGCAGCTTTCCAATCATAAACATTAGTAGATAACCAAAATTCCTTAGATGGCTGAGGAAGGCCCCTATCATGAGATAAACCCAAACAAACCGTAATCAACTTGAAAGAAAAAAAAAAGTCCAGACATGGAGTTGGGGAAAATAAAAGCTATAAGTAATATTTTTAAGGACTTTTAAAAATTCTACTTATAAAACAAGATGCTATAAAGAATAAACACTGAGGGTGGGGGAAACAGCTCAGTAGATACATGGAGAGTTCTAGAACCCATGTAAAAAGGTCAGCAGGCATTGCAGTCATCTGTAATCCCAGCAGTACTCAGCAGGCAGAGAAAGGGCATTTACAAGGCAAGCTGGCTAGTTGACGAACTCTGGGTTCAACACCTTGAATAAAGCAGAAAGTGACCCAAGAAGACAGCCAGTGTCAACTTCAAACATCCACACGCCAGGGTCACACATGTACACACACAATCCCATACTCAATTGTCCAGATACATACGAACTATATACATGGATGCACGCACATGCTCGCGTGCACATACACACACACACACAAACAAAACTCCTAAAAATTAAGCAAACAGTAACACATATCAAAATGCAGAATACATTCATTCCTTTAAATTAATTATTTAGCAACAACTACATGCACTGTGCATACCACCAAATTGAACTCTTTATAATTATGTGATTTTTAACAAGTAGGAGAAGACAAATAGTAAGCAGGGAGCAAATTATGTTGTTTGTCAAATAATATGCTGTGACATTTAGTTTTAGAAATAAGTTAAAGCTGAGAGCTAAACCTTTAGGCACGCCTACACTATTTAGTTAAGGCAAACCTCAGAGCATGCCTATCATACATTATCTAACTAATGCAGAAGGCACATATAATAGGTAAGTGAGTGGAAAGGGTAGGAAACATAAAGGTGGAAAAGGTGGAGAGAATTAGTTGGCTATGAGACACTGGAAAACAAGAAAGTTCAGCTCAGCTCTTTCTGTGGATATGACTGTTCCCTTGGCTCCAATGCCATGAGCTCTCCTAAAACTATGATGAACTAGAACCAGAAAATGCTAAGCCAATGTAACTCCTTGTCCCCCCAAATAGTTTGGGTCATATATTTATCACGGCAACTGAAGAACAGCCAAGACATGTAAGAAGAAAAAGTAAATAGGAAGAGGAGATAAAATATGACAGGCTTTTAAAATAATTAGGGAGATGAGGATATGGCTGAGGGGTTAAAGCTTTCGACTCACGAGCAAAAGGACTTCAGTTCCGATCCCCAGATCCTACATAAAAAATGTCCAGTGGATATGGCAGCAGCCTGCAATTTTGGCCAGGGAAGGCAGAGCCTGGGAAACCCTATAGCAAAGTAATCAGGAGGTAGAGAAATCCAGGGTGATTCCCAAAGTCACCTGTGGGCCTCCAAAGGTGCACACACACAAGTGTCCTCTTGTACACATGCAAGCACGCATGCATGTGTGCAACTACCAACAAGCAAACACAAACACCCACCTGCTGACATGTAAACACATACACACACACATACATGCAACCTACCTACACATACATGAAAAATTAAAAAAAAGTAGAAAGGTTATGGGAGGCCTGAATGATGAGGATTTATTTAAATAGATATGATGATGCATGTCTGTAACCACAAGAATGGGGAGGTTGAGTCAAGAGACTCATGAATTCAAGGACAGAGAAGGCTACATTAGGAAGTTCAAGGGCAGCCTCAGCTATTATATGGAGAATTCCTGCTTCAAAAACAAATCAACAAAAATCAACAAGATGACTCTGTCCATAAAAGCACCTGCTGCCAAGCCTGCTCACCTAAGTAGGATCTCTAGAACATATGGTAGAAGAGGTCCAACTCACAAATGTCCTCTGTGGCACAGATGTGCACGCATGTGCACACACACATAAGTACATTTAAAGTTTTTTTTCTTTTAAAAGTGTGAAAGTATTTGTTAAATACACAATAAGAAGAAAATAAAACAAATCAAGCAGTTACTTGGTTAGAGAGAAGCTCAAACATGAAGTCCCTGAAATGGGCATGCTGGTGGTGGGTGTGTGACATACTGAAAAAAAGGTTATATTATGCCTTGTAGGAAGCATAAAGATTTTGACTTTTACAGGGAATGGTCTAGAAACATAAAGATGGAATGAAAAATTAACATACTTCATCATATATAAAAACCAATCATTCTTGTTGTTGTACAAATATAGTTTTGGAGGGCAAAGAGAAGACTAGGTTATTTTCAGACATGGCTACAATACTCCATGCAAAAGGTTATGGTACCTTTAACTGAGGCAATAATGGAGATCGTGTATGTAGTGGTGAAATTCTACAGATTATCATTTTAGGGTAGAGTTGATATACCTTGTTAACAGAGTAAGTGTTCAATATAGAAAGAAGACATTACAAATAACTTCTTGTTTTTAATCCAATAACAGCAAATTTGGAAGAGATGAAAAGGAAAGAAATCAACTTGTCTAAACCAAAGCAAAATACAATAAAACCTAAAAGATGGAAAATCATACATAAAACAGAAGGTGGAAGATGGCCAAATATCTAAGCAAAAAGAAATGATTGGTAAGTTTTTTCTATCTTCCTGGGCATTTTCTTTTCAATTAAGAAAAACAAAGAAATAAGTATGTACAAAAATTTAACCATTAACACTTTAATCAACAAAGCAGATGTGATGACATGTGTCTGTATTCCCAATATTTGGGCAGGAGTTCAAGAAGTGAGGAAATAAGAAAGAGGAGGAGAGGAAGACAAGGAAGACAAAAGAAAATATGTGCAGTGGCTTAAAGTGAAAAATTCTAAAGAATCAAATGGAAAATTTAAAACTATTCAATTCAGTGTACGAGCTCTTTAAGAATGGTGGTGAGGTGGTTAAGTGCACAGGCCTATAATGCTACCTACTTAGGACACTGACACAGGAGATTGCAAGTTTAAAGCCCATTTGGGCTACTTATCTCAAGTACAGGTAGAAAAAAAAGAGCTGGAACAAAGCTCAGAGGCAGAGTGCACAAAGTTCATGCCCCCCACACTCCCCTAACCCCCCACACCCCCGGGCAAGACGAAAGAGTTATAGTGAAGAAAAATATTAGCAAGAAGAGAAAAAGAAGGGCCCAGAAAGATAGAAGAAACATGTCTTCATATGTGAGACAACAACTACACTGGCTGTTGAAACTAATTGGTTCTGGCTTTATCCATAAGAACTGCATTCTAAGATCTCAGTTAATGTCTGAAAACCATATTCTATTTATTTTAAATATATATCTTGAAAAGGTTTAATTTCTAAATTAAGAATGGTAAAGGATAAGCCATAAAAACTAAGAATAAAATAGAATTTTAATAATAATAAACTATTACAAAAGGGGTTTCATCATAAACAATGGCAAGAAATTTAAAACTTAGAAATCATTTATTTCTAGAATTTTTTATTTAATATTTTTGAGAGTTCCATTAACTAACCTTGGGTAACTGAAATTGTAGAAAACAAAGCTGAGGAGAAATACTGTATTTTGAAACTCCAGGGTGTATGGATGGCTTATAACTTCCAGGGAAAGGTTTAGTTGTTTATGAACTAAATTTCAATGTCATCTCTTAGAACAGCAGCAGCTACCCTAACCTCACACCTAAACTAGTAGTAAACAGTTGTATACATACTTAGGAACAATTTGCACGCAATTTATGTCAGTCAACATGGGTAAAAATTATTTCCCCCAACTATTAGAGATCTATATACCCATTGTGATAGTTAATCCTGGGTGTCAATTTGACACACCTGGCATTAACTAAGATCAGCTGAGACCACCTGAATAGATTATCTGGATAATACAAAGATCAGTCCTAGATCCCATCAGAACCTCCATAGATCCCATTGGAACCTCTTAGTAGTGGACCAGATAAAAGGAACCACAGAACAAAAGACAGAGAAGAGACTCTCCAGGAAGCCCACTAATCTCTTGGACGGGTGTGACATAGCCTGTCTTCAGCCATGTCACGTCGCTTCGGCTGTGATTATTATTTCCTCTCTGGAATTGTAAGTTGAATAAATCTCCCTTTCTCCCGTAAGTTGTTTGATTTTGAATGCTTTCTCACAGCAATAGTTAAGAGTAACTGTTACATCCATAATTGCTTTCATCACACATAAAAGCAAACAGGCAATGACAGCTATTGTACCTTCCATGATGCTCCCAACCCCTTTCCCTTCCACTTGAATGAACTTGAGTGGACTTCAAAGGTGACCACAGACTTCTGTCCCTATACTCATCATCTTTCTACTTTTCCATTTGTGAGACCCAGACAATAATTCACATATGTGCATAAAATTAGAAAATGACTGCACATGTCCAAGAAAAAAAACAGAAAATAACGGACATCTTAAATTTATACTTTACACTGATGCTTGACACAAAGGCAACGAGCAGAAATCAGAAAAACAAGCTGCCGCATGGGAAAGAAGGAAAATCTGATTTCCAATTACCATTACTATATTCAAATGTTCATTTACCTACCAATAAAAAAGACAGAACTTCTCTGTCTCTCTTTCTTTCTCTCTCTCTCTCTCTTTCTCTCTCTCTCTCTCACACACATACACACATACACACACACGAAGGTATGGCCCACTCAGAGAAAAAAAATCAACGGAAACTGTCTCTGAAAGAGACCTTTGTCTCTTTGCCAGGTATGCTAGAAAAGACTTTAAAGAACTGTCAAAGCCAGGCATGGCAATGCAGGTCTACATTCCCAGTACTTGAAAGCTAAGAAGTAGAAAGACCAAGAGTTCAAGATCCACCTTGGCTAAATATGTACGTAGTCAGGCTACATTGAATCCCTGTATCCAAAATCCAAACAAACAAAAAGAAGTCTTCCATGGCACACACTACAATCCTAGCACTTAGTATCACAAGCTATGGTGCCTGGCTACACAGTAAAACGTACACTTCCTTGAAAACATATACCAAACTTACTGTTGGTTTTTTTCGTTAAGCGTGTTCATGCCCTGAAGATCAGAAAGAGGTGTTCTGGGATTTTTCCGGGTTATATCTAACAGAAAAATAAAGCCAGAAAAATCTGGAATCAGTGTCCCACAAAGTTAAACATGGAAAAAAAAAAAAAAACTAACAGCAAATAAAAAATGTGAACATCTACTAAATATGTCCCATAACAAGCAAAATCCCCTATCATGAATTCTTCTTCATTCAACCAACATTAGGAAATACAAAAGTAGGCTAAAATATACAAGCTCATATATTCTGATACTCAAAAACTTTGCAACATGACACCTTTGTATCTTTCAAGCACCAAATATCCTGCTAAGTACTACACACATCAGTCAGCCATTGATCTAAAGACACTGAAAATAAAAGACTATTTCCTTAAGGATTTTAAACTTTTTAAGTGGTATTTTCTTTATAAGCTCAATAAACAAGAGGTTATCAATTTTTATAATACATACATATGCATTAATATTTATGTAATAATATATGTAAGATGCACTGTAAAGGAAGAAAAAGTATATATAGAAAATCCAAAGGAATCTACAAAAACCTATTAGCATTAAAATAAATTTGGCAAAAGTACAGGAAACAAAAGTGATAAACAAAAATCAATTCTAAACTGAAATAATCTGAAAATGCAATTAACAATTCCATTAGGAACATCAAAATAATAACAGTTTAATAAAACAGGTCACGATATCTACATTAAATAATAAAATGTGACTAAAACCAAGATTTAAATAAATGGAAAGCTAGCCATGCTCATGAATTGGAAAACAATACTGTTGCGATGGCAGTGTTCTTGACACACACACTAAAGGATGCTCCAGGAATGGGGGGGAGGGAGAGCATTGGGAGAAAGGGAGAGAGGGGAGGAAAGGAAAGGGAAAAGGGGGGAGGAAGCAAGGGGATCCAGGGAGGGGTGGAGGGAGGGAGGGGAATGGGGTACTTATCAACTTTGTATGAGTGGAAGAAATAAATAAAAATTTTTAAAAAATGAAAAGATGAAAAAATTCACTCTCAGAAGTGTTTTAGTATTTTTATTATATTTTTGTTTGCAAGTACATTATCAGGTGTCAAAATTACAAACCATCAAAAACATGGTGGTATGTTTTTTGTTTCCTAATTTTATTGAAAAATCTACACTTTCAATTCACTAAATATACAAGGTTTATTTATCCTGCCTCACACCACCCTCTTTATTTTCTGTCTTGGTCAAGACCAGGTCTCCCCAAGTTATTCTTGAACTGCTATCTTCCTGTGCCAGCCTCCAAGTAGACGCGCTACCAGGCACAGCTATCGCACAGTGTTGCTAAAGGACTAGTAACTGGGACTGTTTATCTCAGTAATTCTAACTCCCTATTAAGCTGTGCTTATTATTAGGTTGTATTCAAATTATGAATCAGGGCTACAGCCATCTCAGAACTGGAAGGAAGAAAGATTCATCTGAAGGGTAGTCTACAGTTGTTATCCATCCCAGTTTCTTCCTATCTGTTAAGTAAAAGTTTTGTTGAGACTCAATAGACTGCTCACAAAACAGCTTGATTCTCTTTAACATGAGCGTTGTAAAGTACCAGAGATGGGGATGGCAGTCTTTTATAATCATCTTAGATTCCAACGTTTATAAAATGGAAGAGTAAACTGACTGCTATAAATATAGTGCAAATATATTTATATACTCAATTTTCTAAGTAATGTTGGCTAGAAATATTACAATTTAATAGATATTCTATGAGATTGCACTTTTAGATTTTTAGATTTTTTTTAACCTTTCTCTACTGATGTTCAATCTCTTATTTCTTTTTGTTGCCTTACTTCTCTACCTGTGACCTTGAATCTCAGTGGCAAAATGAGATGTCTCTGCTTTAATTCTAAGGGGTTAATAAGGCCAAAGTTTGGTCTCTATTCATAAATTGTTAAATTTCAAAAGAAATTAGTATGGAATTAGGTCAGATTTTTCACACTCTACTGAGATGACCAATATTTCTTTTTTAGTCGGTAAGCACAATGAAGTGGGTCTATTACTACTATGCTTTACATTTTGAGCACCCCCTAGAGCCCTACCCTCAAAGATTTGGTCCTCAGTTTGGCACAAATGGGAGATGGTGGAACCTTTGGAGTAGTTGGACCTGGTGGGAAGTGTTTGGGTCACTGGTAAAGTACTCCCAAAGCGGGTGATGGAATCCCACTCTTCCTCTCTCTGCTCATTACCTGAGGTGAATTTTGCTCTGTTATGTGCTACCTTGTCAAAAGCAGCAGGGTAGACCAAATTTCCTATGTCACTGCTCTTTATCTCTCAATTTTATCTCTTTCTACCTTTATTTCTTGGGTCTAAAATGTTCATTTCTTTTTCTGGACTCAAGTTGAACATAATTCATTAACTCCTAAAATACTTTTTTCCTAAAATAAAAATTTAAAGCTACATACTTTTTTAAGCACTTTAGGTGCATTCCACACTTGCAGCATGTTGTGACTGCATATCATTCAGATCAGAATACTTTCAATTTGCACTTGAATTGAATCATTACTATTATTATAATGGAAAATGAAATATGTATGTAAATAAGCAAATGTCCAGAAATGTAGGGATTTTCATAGAAACAAATAATAAATGCACAATTTCATCTTACATCCTATGTTGACACTAATATGTTCCTACTCTAAACCTATACAGAATAAGCTACAATATGTCAAGTAATTAAGAAAGCAAATGAACTACTTGCAACTATGTAAGAATTAAAATTTATTTAAACTGTTGCTCATCCCAAAAGTTTTGTTAATGTTTCAAACAATTTAGAATAGCACAATGGATAATCACAAAAGGACTTAATACACCTTTTAGAAGCAAAAGCAATAATTAAGAATAACTTTTAAAGGTATCTTTTTGAAATGCTTACTTTTTTTCTACACTGAGCAAATGTTTAACACTGCTTTTCAAAACACATTAGACACTTTCTCATACCAGTATAAGTAAGATAACTTAAAAAAGAACTTACGACATTTTCTTTTAGGACTTACACTTATATTCTTCTTTCAGTGACACCAGATCATAAAAATTTCATGGAATTTCAACCAGAAAACTATAAAATTGTAACCTAAATCTGTGACACTTCATTAAAAAACTCAAAGCAGATTATGAACAAATTCAGCATAGATTAATAAGTAACCTTGAAATATCCCAAATGAGAGTAGCAATAATAGCAGAGTAGCCCCAAAACTGTAAATCACACAATAGGCAAAGAACCAGTTTTCATGCAGATTAACAAGGAGCAAGAGAGGAATGGAGACCAAGGGCATCTTTTACACCAATTCTTTAAAAAGGAAATGAAACAATGAGCATGTATTGTGGTCCTGCTAGTCTGCCCCATGCCGAAATGTAGAGACTTTGCTTTACTCCTGCACCGGAGAGTTGCAGGACTACAATCAATCTGAGTGGATTTACCCAAGAAACACAATGGCAGCACTGCCTGAATTTCAAAGATAAGCAAGCACAAAATTCAAGTAAGATATGAAGAAACTGTGGGGAGTGCTGGATATGATGATTACGGTGATAATTTCAAGAATATCTATATATATTAAAGTTTTCCAAACTTGTTATTTTACTTCAACTGTATTTCAAAAAAAATTATAAAAAGTATAGAGGAAGAAAGCACTGTTCATTTTTATCTATGACTTAGCTTTGAAAGACAAAAATGGAAACTAATTTAGTGACTATAGCTTAGTATAATTTCACAGCAAACACATTAGCCACCAAGCTAAAGATTAGATTTACAAGCAGTTTCACGAGAAACTCAAAGGAAGCAGAGACAGTTCAAGGAGCTGTGGTGGCCACGCTGTACATGCACTCTACATCTCATGGTGGAGAATGCTCTTGGTTTCCATTTCCAAATGGATACGGGACAATACAAGGTTAATCACAATTTCCAGCCTTACTGTACTTCTCTTCCTTGCACCTCTGCAGAATCTCTAAGCTCCTCTGGTGGACTGGGTGTTGGAGAAAACTAAAACTATCCAAACTTTTCAAAATCGCACATGGCGCTGTATCATCATGTCCTTAGGAAGCAAAAGAAAACAAAAAACAAAAAAATGGAGAAAAGAAAAAGACATTATATAAGCCCGAACCAATAAGAGAATTAAAGACAATGCTGCCAACTATTTTAAAGGATGCACCTAAAACATCAAATAATATGGGTGATTTCTCAATTGATTTTGAGGAAATCACAAAAAAATGGGAAAAGGATTCTTTCAGATATTCAAGTATCTTTTTCAATATTCAATTTCAGTTAATACCATATTCAATGATCAATTAAATAGTAGGGATGATCCTAATAATTTATATTTTTTTGTTTTTCAAAAGTTGTAACTCTGAGATAACTTTAGCACATAGTTGGCAACACTGATAGAACCACAGAGAGAAATAAACCCAAAACAACTTACCAAAAAGTAACCATTATTTTACAAATTTGGCAATCAACCACACTTGTAGGTGCTCCAACAAGTGTGAAAACGTGTGTAGGAAAAGCACCAGAGCAGGGAAGCCCAGCAGCATTTCTGTATGTGTAAATTTAAAAACATAGCTCAAGAATCTCACCAGCATTGCTTAGGAAATGAGCTATGAGCAGGAAATGTGAAGAGGGTCAAGTAAAAGACCAAAGGCCCACATTAGCGCTCTTAAACAATGAGTCATTCCAGCAACAAGGAGCAGCAGACAGGGATTTCAGTGCCATAAATATTAGCAATGGATTGATTTAAAACAGAATATAAAGTTTCCATATTTCTGAGGAGTTGTTCTGATTATCATTTACTCAGAGGTCACCTTAGAGTTAGCTGATGTGGTTAAATATAAATAATTTTGCCATTAAAAAGAAAAATCCATAATTTAATAGTAGGTACAACTAAGAAGCACATAAATAATGAACTAAATAAAGCTCCATGAATACATCTGTTGTATCATTAGGAATGAGATAAACTATAATAATGTACAAATATTTCTCAAAACAATCATTTTGAAGTTCAAACAGAAGACATTTTGAAAACATTCATAGAATACCTTCTCTCTATTCCTTAATCTAAATTCCTAATTCTGAAAACACCATATACATTTAGTTGAGAAGATAATTTTATAATCAATACATCAGATGTTATATACAGAAATACGTTTTTTAAAAATGCATATTATCTGATAAAAGCATGTTAAGATAAAACTATGTATTATTTACCCAATATAAAAATCAATAGCGATTAAATGTTCAATGTTTCAAAAACAAAGTTTACCATCATGTCATTCTCAAGAAGATTCTCAAGACTCCTTATATTAGCAATTCCCGTTTGAAGCAAGTATAGTTAGGCATCAGATTATCTTGCACTCAGACTGATGGTCAGTATGAGCTAAATTCATACTCTAACTGTAATTTTAAATTATCACTAAATTGCTTGACCCTTCAATAGCTGATTTGATAATCTCTTAGTAAAAAACCATTCAAGATATGAAAATTACACTGTATATAAACATGCAGGATATTAAAGTATACTAAATCATAGTATAGAGTTGTAAGAAATCATTAAACATTGCTACTCAACTGTATCGCATTTTTCTTATTTCAAAGCCATTACAAATATCTCATTCCCTTGCCTTTTTGATTAGACCACTTTACCTCCATGTCTATTGTCTCAGGAAGCTACAATATTCAAAAAGTGTCTCTGATTGTTTCTGACAATACACCTGGGTCAAAGACAATGACACAAATGACTGTTTTCCTAAGCAATGCTGGTAACAATGAGGCAAATGCCAATTCAGATTAAATAAATTCAGTTTGGGAATAAGGTCTCTTGGAAAATCACTGAACACTAAAACCTTCTGTTCTCCGCAGTGATTGTCAAAGGTGAATTTTCACTGCAATTCCGTGTTTTTGATTTTCAGGGTTACAGTGGATTAAGAGAGGAAGGGATGAAAATAGTGCTCATTAAAATGACGTAAAGTGTTTTATCTTTATTGATAGTCAGCTTGTTTTCCTGTAGAAACAGTCTTCATTAGTATACACCTTTGCTGATTTCCCACTTCTGAAAGTTATTCTGACAATGTTCACACGTAAGAGACTTAAAACATTTTTAAGCATTATGACATATTTTGTAATGATATCCTCAAAGGAAATGAAAACAGACCACATCATTTTTCTTCATCAGTAACTTTTGACCTCTTGCTTGTACTCTAGATGGTTACTGTCTATTTGCTAAAATGGGATTCTGCTTACATAATCTCTCATTCTTATTTAATCTTAACATATTTGTACTATTTGTACATGAATGTACAAACTGCATGTGTAGTATGTGTGCAACTATAGAGCATGAGTACAGATGCCAAGGAAGATCTCACGTGTTTTGTTCTATCACTGCCCACATACCTTATTTCCTTGAGACAGGGTCTCTCATTGAATCTGGTTGTCTGGTTGATACCTGACAGCAATCCACCTATCTCCACCCCACTACACACCAAAACTGGAGTTACAGGCATACACAATCACATGTGGATTTGTACATGAGTTCTAAAAATTTGATTCCAGGTTCTAATTATTGTGCAGCAAACACTCTTACCCAATGAGTCTTCTCCCCAGTCCACAAGCAAAAACATTTTAAAAGCAACAAACGTTAATTTTCATTTTCAAGGCTACAACACTTTTGCTGTATCCTTCTATCCTAAAAACCACATCAAGTCTAGCAAAGTAAGCTAGAGGAAAGAAAATCCTAGAATGACTACTGACAAAAATACTAACTTAAAATTATTTTCTGACAACTCAGGACTCAAGATACAAATTAACCGGAGTTATTCTTTTCTTTATAAAAATTGAAACGAAGTTTATCAAAGAAAAAACTGTGGGGTGTCCACAACCAAGGTGATAATTTCACAGATTTTATTACATTTTATTAAGTTTCATTTTTGTTTTGTGCATTTTTATAATGCATGTTACTTGAGGAAAAAATAGATTTCAAAAACAGTAACTATATGAAAGCTTGGTACACAGAAAGAAAAACTAGATTAGGGCTAGGGAGATGGCCTAGTGCTTAAAGTGCTTGCTGTATAAGCAAGGAACTAGATTTCAGATCTCCTAACCCTACTTACTGATTTGAATGGTTTTACATATTATAAATCTGTCACACAATAAAGAAGAAAGTGTCTAAAGGGAAAAAAATTTCTTAAAATTTTTTTCCAAAAAAAATGACCTCTTATAAATCATTCTTGGCAAAGTATGTTGAAATCGTTCTTTTATTTCTTCAATAAATTATAATTCTTTCTAGTTACAAAGACTAGCTCACATATGCTATAATCTGAAAAATAGAAACTAGTTTTAATTACTTAATCTCTTAGAATTATAATCTTTCCAATAAAGTTTATTCTTTTTTAATGTTTAAAAGTTGACTTTGAAGACTTACTGCTATTTATCACAAAAGTCATAGAAGTCAGTCTGGGAATCACGGAACAATGGTATACTCTCACAATTCTGCTGCATGTATATTAGAAATTCTAACTATGGAGAAAAGCTCTTGGATCACAGCAACGGCAAACAGCACATTCCAACAGGCTCTCAAAGCTACCCTATATCCCACAAAACTTAAACTGAGATATATTATTGCTTATGGAGGAGGTATTGGGAAAAAATCACTTCAACTAAAACCTCGGTAAACTGAAAGAGGTTAAGGAAAAAAGTTAACACTCCACAAACCGGTATGGCATGAACTCTGTAACAGGAAGGGAGTCAAGGGGAGAAAGAACACTGAGCAGCAGACTTTCCTACTGAATTACACCAACTCTTCTTTTTAATAGTATTTTCACATTAAATTACAGCTGAATTTTTAATAAAATTATGCACAAGAACAAAATATAGAAATCAAAATTAACTTCTGAATCATTTTATGACCATTATCATTTCACATTTTGTTTAAAATCATAGGAATGGCTTACTGGGTTCCTGCTACCACATACTTTATACTCATTATTCTTATTAATATTTACTAAAATAGCAGCATACCTGCATATATACAATAAAATACATCTTCACACACTCGATTGAAACACAATGTTAGAGTAAAAGAAAGCAGAACAAAATTAAAATACTCTCAGTATTATGATTATACTTCTTATGGAGAAAAGTTTAAAAAAATAAAACATGGAAAACTACTAGCAATTATATATAGCTTACCACTTTTTCTCTGAATGTATCGCTTCCCAGCTTCTCTGAAAGCAACAACGGCTCTGAAAAAAGCTCGAAGAATTGCCCATCGGAAAGTAGCTACAGGATCAATTCCAATCATCCCAGAGATAAAAGCATTCTTGCTACTTCTCAGAAGAGCTACAATGTCTGGACGCATATGATCTGTGTTTTTCTCCCGAAAATCCTATAGGAAAAAATGTACCAGTGTTATTTGTGAGCACAAAAAATAGTAACAAAAGTGAAGATGGCAGTAGACATGTTTATTTTTTTTAATTTTATTATTTATTCAATTGTGCATGTATGCGTGTGTGCGTGTGTGTATGTATGTGTGTGTAGAACCATGGACGAATTCGGGAACCACCATGGGCCGCCTTCACCTCCTCCTTGTTTACTCTGCCCCGAGATTCACCGGCTCCGCCCTACCAGGACCAGAAATGCAGCCGCCCCCGCTTCCGCCCGGCGTCTATACGTGGGGTCTAGGATCTGAACTCAGGATCTTCCGCCTGCAAGGCAGAGGCTTAACCCCTGAGCCACCTCTCCCAGCCCCAGTAGACATGTTTAAACAGTGATGAATGAATACAGGTAACAGAAGTGATTTCTACTCTGAACAGCTATACACACCAGACACTTTCTACAAAGTATCAACCAATTCTAGAACTACTCAATTCTATAATAAATGTAATCATCTGGCTTGTTAGACAGCCTCTTTAAAGGGGTATTACATAAAATAATAAGAAAGCTGAGAAATGAAACAGGAGCTACCCATGAAGACACCAGGCAAGGGATGGCGATATGCAGACAGGCTGAAAGTGGTAGGTACATAGCAGAGTGAGTAAAAGATGAGAGCTGTGGAAAATTAGGCAAAGAAATAAGCATAGGGTCTACAAGCTTAAACTACGTTTTATTTTATTTTATTTTATTTTATTTTATTCAGGTATAAATTCAAAGCCACTAGAAAAAATAAAGGTAGCAACCAATGGTGTTTTATAGACAAAACATGATGCTGGGGAGAAACAAACAGTACAGAAGAAGAATGAAGAAGGAAAAATATTGTAATAAGAGAATAAAAGCTGAGTAACACACTGTGGTAGTTCACCTGCATGTCTGCTGATAAAATCACCATCAAACAATTTAAGAGAACAAGGTTTATTATCTCTTATGATAGTCTGGCTATAGTTCTTATCCTGTTGGCAGGAGAGTATGCACCAAAAGGACGAGGGAACTGGCGGTATCATATCCACATATAACAGCTGAAAGAGAGATAATCCTTACTTGCCAGAACAGCATGTCTGGCCAAATACACACAAGGATGTCCCTTTTCTCAAACAGCTCCTTCCATTTTATTCACCTACCCTGGGACTAATTCCATCTACCATGGACTGGGCCCTCCCCATCCACTAGACAATCTCCTGCAGATTTGCTCTGGGCTTAACACAACTACCAATTCTCTACAAATGTGTCTTGAGCTTGAACTTTCAAACATCAACTTTACACCTTTATCTAACTATGACACATAAACAGCAAAACGAAATGAAAAATAGCTACCATATTTGGGATATATTCAAGAGTTTTGTAAAGAACAAATACTTGCTGATAGACTACAGTGTGGTAAGATAATGAAGGAAGCCTTATTTGGGCTTTAAACAACTAGGTGGATGGAGATAGGCAGGAAAAAAGAGAAAATAAGAAAAAATAGAAAAAAAAAGTCTAAGGATAGAAACAAGATTCAAGGATCATTTTGTCTACATAAAATCTGAGATGGACATAATACAACAGAAAATAACACTATATAGCACTTACAACGGCCTTATGCTCTTGTGTTCTATCTTTCTCTCTTAATCCTAACACCCAGTTGAAATAAATATTATCTCCATTTCACAGAAGAACAGAGTGAGTAAAACAATATTATGTCTATACATAAAGACACCAAAGAGGTAGGAGGAATACATGAGTCTGGTCCTAGGAAGATTTTAAAAATTGTATTTGAATAGTGTCAGCACGCAGGGTTTTGTTTTTTTTTTTTTATGCTGGATAAAAGGTATCTAAGGACTGTGCATAATTTTCAATTCTAGAAATTACTCAGCACAACACTCATTATTGCTAACTAAATAGCAAGGTAAAACAACCTGCTAAAAGTCAAAAATTGGTGTAGGAGTTAAAATATTAGTCTGTTCTACTCCAAAGATCACCCCATTCTGTTGATAGTCTAATCTTGCCTTCTGCCATCCTTTTTCCTCAAAGCATTCAAAATATTCATAAAGGAGGAGGAAAGAAAGAGACAAAGTGCCAGAGATGGATGCTCATATCAAGATTTCATATCATTACTGTCAAATGGGAAATAGTATCATAAATGACAGGCTTGAACTTCTTATGGTTGAAGAGGGGTTAAGCTCATCAATTACAAATAACAAATGCTTCAAAAATTATAAAATGTCCTTTCCTTAGAGTTAATTTTGATATATCCAGCAAGAATATCAGCTCACAGCTGAGTAATGGTACATGAAGACATGAAGCTTTTAACAGATCTTTATGAGAATAGAGAAAAGAAAATTTCAACTAAATTTGAGAATGAAGAAATGGATCTGAGACATACATGTGCAATCTGTTCTTTCAGACTTCAAAGGTTTATTTAAATGGACTGGGAGATTTCTATGAAGAATAAGGCCAACAGGAATGAAACGCCTCCAAAAACAATACAGAGGGAGCTAAGGAGATGGCTCAGGGACTTTATGTTAAAGCCTTCCTCCCAGACAAAAGTCCCTGAGTTCTGATATCCAGACCCCACATAAAAATGCTGGACAAATATGAGAGAAGCTAGTAATTCTGGCCCTGGAAGGCAGACCCTGGGAAACTCCAGAGAAAAGCAGTAAGGAAGCAGAGCAATCCAGGATGATTCCTGATGCCACTCTTCAGCCCCCATGGAAAAATGCATTGAAGTGCATTCTGTACATACAACCAACAAATACCCGTGTACACACACACACACACACACACACACACACACACACACACACACACACCAAGATAGCAGGATAAAGAGCTAAGGACAAGTATAGTGAAAACTACATCTCTGTACTAAAAGCATATCAAGAAGAACTTCACTGACCTTTACCCCATATTTTACTTTTCCGGCGTAATGTTTTATGATAAAAGCAGGTTCCATCACAGCTGGAAATTCAATATAAGAATTCTCTTCATGCTGATGTTTAAACTTGTCTAGCAAAGTTTGATTTGTTGCCTGTGGAAAGCTGAATTGAAAAAAAAAAAGGAAAAATTTAAGAAAAATGTAGTTACTGTAGTCACTCATACACATTAACACTAAAGTACATACTTATATTACCATCTAACTCACTTTTCAGTTTATAAAAACTTTTTATCTACCGTAATCAAATTCTCAACACAAGTTCAAGAGTGAATATAACAGAATTGGGGATCACAGTTTTGAAATTAATCTAAGAATTAACTTTCGTTATTTGATGTTTAAACTGCACCATGCTGCAATACTGTATAACCCAAAGGAAAATAAATCTCAAATCACATATTCTTTGGGGTCAAAAATTTTTTAAAAGAAAATAAAGTTCTAATTCCATAAATAGGTACTTCAGGTTCATAGTCATTCAATGGTTTTTTATTTATTCGTGCATATATGGCAATATTCTTACTATACCAATTATTATATCTATTACTACTTCAAATCTTTTTTTCCCATCTTTTTCCACTGCACCTGGTGTTTCCAGTGTACATGGCGTATGGAGATCTGAATCCAAACTCAGTACTTTCTGCATGTGAAGGCATACATTCTCTCCAGCCCACCAAATGGGCTTACACTAAGTGATTCACTAAATATCTAGAAATAACACGAATAATGTCTATCAAAAATTAACTGCAGCCTAAAATTTCAGCAATTGGAAGACTGAGATAGGAGAATTGCCTTGACTCTCAAGCTGGCCTGGGCAACAAAGCAAGACCATCTATATAAATAACAGCTAATTTGTATGACTGGAACATTTAGAAGAAGAAAAAACAGATGTTGAGGAAAAAAGAGGTTGAGTTGACTGGCAGAGGCAAGCAGAACAAGGTGAGCTACATGTCAAGGTTTGGTGAAAACTGTGAGCCAAAATAAATCCCCCCTCTTTTAAGCTGCCTTTCTCAAGGAAATTAGTATCCAGAAGTGTAATCACTACTGTGCCTATGTACCTGACTATATGATGGTTCAGGGACCCTGGTAAGTAGTTTCTGAAAGGAATTTGGAAAAGTTCAGCGAAATCAACTAGAAAAAAAAAATTAGAATGCTTGAAGTAGAGCTTACTGGATGAGTCTAAGTTAAACTCATAAGATCAAAATGCTGACAGGAATATGTAAAAGCCATTAAAGATGAAGTTTCTAGTGAAAATATGTGTTCTGATAGGAAATGGACTAGGGATCATTCTTGTTACATTCTACCAAAATATCTGTCTGCATTCTGACCATGTCTTGAAACTCCATGAGGTAGGGTTTAAAGGTCACCTTTCACAACTGGTTTTCCAATTCATAAAATGAGCAAAATACCAGGTATAATAGTGCTAACAGAATTAATACCAGCAAGTGCATTTGACACTACTTGGTATTATACGGGGTTTATAAAAATGATAACAGGTGTATTTATTTTGTCAATACTGCTATTTTCCTAGACATTTTGATCTCCTTTTGAATTTAATACTATCCCGTCCTAAAAACATCTTCAGAAGTTCATTCCAAAACTCTAAAGTCACTCAAGAATGGATCATTAACCTTACTGTTTCAAGCAGAATCTACAGCAACAATCTATATGTACTATTATCACCAATTCTAATTTTATCTTGTTTCAAAATCACAAAAGTCTATAATCAAAATAGCAATCATTTTTAAATGTTTGTTTAGTGTGTGTGTGTGTGTGTGTGTCAGAGAGCACTATGTATCCCTGTGAAGGACCAAGGGTGATTTCAGGAATTATCCTGGATTACTTCTACCTCCTTTTTGCTACACTATGAGATTTCCCAGGCTCTGCCCATTAGGGCTGAAAGTGCAGGTGACACCATTTCTGCCTGGAGTTTTTATGCGGGATCTGTGATCTGAACTAAAGGATCTTCTGTTCACAAGGCAGAGTCTTAACTTCTGACCCGTTTCTCCAGTCCAAAATTAAAATTAATTTTTAAATAGTGTTTTAATCATGTTCCTCCCCTACTCAGAAAATCTAAGGATAACAAATATGAAAACTCTCAAACCTAAAGGCCTTACATCTGCAGGAATCCATCTCATTTCTCTACAGAACACCCTGTCTTCTACCAGAATACTCTTTCTGTCTCAGGTAAGGGCTAATTTACATTCTAACTCTCAGAATCACTAAAAGCTTATTTGTTCTCTAAAACAGAAAACAAAAGTTTTCTAAAGAATGAGACAGTCTTTATCTCAAGCCAGGAAAAATTTAAAGGAAGGCTCTCCACAGATTTTACACTTAACAAACCATTGTTCACATGTGTTATAAGGGAAAAAGGCATCCAAAATGGACATATCAGAAACTACTGCTCATTTTTAAGCTCTTCTAGTTTGCTGAAAGGCTCGTTATAAAGGTAAACTTATAAGCAACTCATGAATTTTCAGAACTACCAATGCCTGGACTATGATTCTCAATTAACTGCTCATAGTGAGCTAACAGTGTTTAAAAATTCACAAGGTAAGTCTTAAGCAAGAATGACAAAATGATACCTTCAATAAATAATCTAATGCAGATTTTGATTAAACAGATATGGCTTAAAGCACTGATATTCTACATTTTTATTTAGGTTCAATGGTGTTTGACTTGTGCTTTAAGAAGCACACTCAGCACTATGATCCTTTAATATCTTCTCTATGCATTAGCTCTGAGGCTTGCCTTGTACTACTAATACTTCTGAAAAGCCACACTGCACTTAGCAGATGCTAACTAAAATAACTGGATCACACTGACAGTTAAGTTGCACAAATAAACATGAAAAAGACTTCTGACTCAGATTCATCACGCTAGAACACTACAAACTCACTGCATGAAATAGGAACACAATTAAGGATATTTTATATACTCAGCCCAAATGAGTTCCAGACAGGACTTCCTTTTTTTAATATTATTTTATTCAATTGTGCATATGTGCGTGTGTGTGTATGTGTGTGTGTAGAACCACGGGTGAATTCGGAAACCACCATGGACCGCCTCCACCTCCTCGTTTACTCTGTCCTGGGATTTATAGGCTCTGCCCTACCAGGATCAGAAACGCAGGCCGCCCTCGCTTCCGCCCGGCGTCTATATGTGGGGTCCAGGATCCGAATTCAGGACTTTCTACCTACAAGGCAGAGGCTTAACTCCTGAGCCACCTCTACAGCCCCAGAAGGACTTCCTAAAAATAACTTATTTCATTCAACTCCTCTTTATAGTTAAACAGTAGAGGGAAAATATTTCATACTTTGTACCCTATGGAATATTAATATATAAAAACAGGAGGTTCAGGATATGACACCCCAAAATATGATGCTTTGGCTTATTGGTTATTTAAAGTTAAAGGTATCTGAGAAATAGAAGGTACAGGGTACAATTCTTACAACCTCTTTCCTACCTAAAAGTAGGTCCGAAAATTCTACATGAGGAAAGTATTCTTGCTTTATCTTAATCACCAAAAACTGAAAACTTGACAAGGCAATAGAGTTGTACAAACTTGTCAAAATTCTCCTTATCTTTACTAATTTTCCCAATGCACATCTTAGTTTATGTATAGGGGCTTTATAATTTATGGCCATCTTATTTCAAGTTCCCATAGGCTACATTGTAAGACTGTCATGCCCAGATACCATTTTCTTTCTGCATGCAAGACAACATTGAGAGACTAAAAGAGGATAATTAACGGAGATGGGTCCCAAACTTATATCTGACTCTAAAGACTAATTATTTTTTCTCCCACATTTTATTTTTTTGCTAATCATACAAGCTCAATAGATAACCCCCATCCTCTCACTCCTCCCTCCTCTCCCCAGTCATCCCCCATTGTTAAAGTCTAATTATTATGGGGAACCAACCTACTTCAACTCTTCAAAGGGAAAGATTAGAAATATCTGGGGAGTCACAAGAGTAGACAAGCCAGAGGGAACCCAGGGTCCAAAGAAGAAGACAGGCAGGAGGGTAGGAGAGAGTGGGGTGGGCTGAAAAAGAGAAGAGGGTGATTAAAAGGGAAGGGGCATGGAGGGAGGCAGGGATAATGACACAATGTGCTTGTAAAACCAGACAGATAGATGATAGATGATGGATGGATGGATGGGTGGGGTGGGTGGATGGATGGATGGATGGATGGATGGATGGATGGATAAAAGAGAAAAGGATAGAAAGAGAAAAAAAGAGACAAGAAAGAAAGGAAGAAAGAAAGAGAGAAAGAAAGGAAAGAGAGAAAGGAAAGAGAGAGAGAAAGAAAGAAAGAAAGAAAGAAAGAAAGAAAGAAAGAAAGAAAGAAAAAGAAAGAAAGAAAGAAAGAGAAAGAAAGAAAGAAAGAAAGAAAGAGAAAGAAAGAAAGAAAGAAAGGAAGGAGAAAGAAAGAGATCTGGGGAGTATTAAATTTCAAATCTACCACTTACTAAACTATTTTATTTTGAAAATTTCCTAACATATATTACAATAAAATATGTAACCAGTCAGGAATTAACAAGATTTATGAGAGATAATATGTATTTCCAAGAATAAAAAACAATATTAGCAACACTGAAAAATCTCTAGATATAATATTGAAATAATTTTTGCTAACTACAAAAATTCATTTTAATAACTTAAATTAACCAAAATAGACTATCAAGGGCCAGCAAAATAGTTAAGCAGGTTAAGATGCCTTCTCACAAACCTGACAGCCTGAGTTTAATCCCTGGGAGCCCACATAGTGAGCTTCCCAAAGCGGTCCTCTGACCTCCCGCCATGTGCCATGACAGGTTCTTCCTCTTTCTCTCTCTCTATCCCTTCTCTCTCAAATACACAAAAAAATAAAAAAATAAATAAATACATAAAAAATAGAAAGTAAACTAATAATAGAGTAAGTTGGGGTGAATTCTAGCTATAACTGTTAGCAGTCTCCTGTCTATATTTCTAATACAATCTTATTTTCTATTTGTTATATAGCAATTTTGTGTATTAATTACATAACTACATTATTTCTGCTAATAAAAGGAATTATCCTCAATAACTAAACTGGATGAAAAACAGGAGCTTTAAATTCTCATACGAACCTGACATATAGTCATTCTACATATAACAGTAAATTTCAAACATTAAGCTAGGAATAGGTAAATTAATTAAATTTCTAAATTTTTGCTAAAAATGTAATTAAAATATCATACAATATCCTCACTTCATTCTTTTCAATTCTAGATTTGTAGTCCATTAGGCTAACTGAACTATGGATAACTATATAGCACTAAGAATGGATGCTGTATGAAACTGAGGTCTGACTCAACAATGTGATTCAGAAGTAGCAAATGTTTGACATGTTTTCACTTATGACCTGTATGTCATAATGGCTGTCATTTATTGTATCATGATACTGTTTGCCACCAACATAAGTTGCAAAAGTATCTCCTACAGAACACTACAAAAAAACAATGGATATAGTGGTGAATACCAACAATGCCAGCACTGAAAGAAGAAGAGGTGGGAAAGTTTCAACCTCAGAGCCAGTCTAAGCTACATAACAAGACTTTAAGGGGAAAAAAAAGTAGTGGAAAAAAGGGGGAAAGCATCGCCACAAACCAGGAAACCTGAGTTTAGTCCCCACTAACAATATAAAGGAACAAGGAGAGAATCAATTCCACAAAAGTTGTTCATTAAACTCCACATGTGCACCATGGTACATGTATACCTGCATATTTCTGCACATGTGCACACACACGTGCATGCACATATGCCAATAAAGAATTAAAATATACATACACACACTCACATACAAATATATAAATATATGTTAAGACCACACCTTACAGTGTAACCACACTTTACAAAAGAAATCTGGAAAACAAGAAAAAATAAGTTCAACATTAAAGTATAGCTTGTTCATCCAGAAATGCATCAATTTTTATAAAATGCATACAAAGGAACCCTTGGCTTTTTATTTGAAAAATATAAAAAGAACTTAATTATGCATAAAGCTGACATGCCTGCAATCCTAGGAAGGCTAAAGCAGAAGGACTGTGGTGAACCTGAGGCTACCCTGTGACCACAGAATGAGTCCAAGCCAGCCAGGGATCTGACTCTGAAACAAAAAAAAACATAAAAAGCACAATGGCCAACCAATAATAAACTGGAAAAAAGTGCACTCACTTGCTTTCTTCATCCAAAAGATGGAGCAGTCCTGTTGGTTTTTTGCTAATAAGGTTTATGCAACAAGTATTGTCAATATAATCTATATTGTGCCAGCTGATACCTTCAGTTCTATATTCCTCCTAGAAAAACCAAATAACAAAATAACAATTTATTTATCTTGCAGAAAGCAGTATACCTGAGAAGATTTTTGAACATTTTATTTATGTGATGGAAGAAAGAGAGACAAGGGAGGAAGGGAAATAGGGAGAGAAGGAGAGAGAGCGACTATATCACAGTTGGAGGTCAGAGGAAAACGTTCAGAAATCAATTCACTCCTTCCACTAGGGATCAAATGAAGATCACCACATTTGCAAGCAGGTGGCTTATTCACTACAGTCCTTCCTCTCACTTGTCCCCTGAGAAAAGCTTTTAACCAAGCTGTATTAAAAGAATTATCTGACCCTTTCATTGTGGCTACTTATGTAATGAATCATCCAATTCCTGACACAGGTGTTTATAAGCTTACCTTAGAGAGTTATTTGGTTAACCAAACTTTTTACATTAGAATTCTACTTGTAAAACCATCCTAATCATTAATTAGGCCTGGGTTTTAGTAACACTAACTGATGATTCCACTAAGGAAAAATACAATAGAAAAGCCTATTCCTTCCAACACTGACTCCAAGAGGGACAATTTGTTAAATCAACATTGCATTTAATGAAATAAAAATTCTGGGGAAAAGAGAAAAACATTTTTTCCAGAACAAGTAATATATATTATTTATATTTTATACATGCTAATTTTAGCATAATAAAATCCTTGTTGTCAATGATTTTCAAAGTCCAAAGCACAAAGCTCAGATTTTGAGCTGGTATTTAAAATGTTCTCACAAATTTCGTATCCTTTATCTGTACTGGAAAATACTCTTTTATACATTTCTGTGATGCTTTAAACTCCCCTAATTATGAAAAGTAAGAATTAATTTTAACATCGAATTTTTCTGAAAGTGTGAAGTTGGCCTCAAACTCATTATGTATTTGCAGAGGACTCTGAACTTTTGGTCCTGATATCTACACTTCCTGAGTGTGGGATTACACAGGCATATATCATCATGCCTGTTTTCTTTTAAATTTGCTGTCATTTATATTTATTATACACAATACTGGTGAAATAAAGCATTTAAAATTTATAGAAGTACAATATATAAAGTACATTCTCCCTGATATTCTTCCTATTCTCCAATTCCTTATCCCTATCTTCTCGTTAGACCCTTTGTTCGCCTAGACAGTTTCATTTCTACTTTCATATCATGTACACATACATGATTTTATGTACCCACATAAAATCTAGGAACCACAAATGAGAGATTATATGCTACATTGAATTTCTGTTACTGGTTAATTTGCTTAATCTGATTATCTCTAGTTGCAAAAATTTCCCTGCAAAAAACATAGCTTCCTTCTTTATGGCTGAAATTCCACTGTGTGTGTATACCATGTTTTCTTTATCAGTTCCTCAGCTGATGGAAACCTAGGCTGCTTCCCTAACTTAGCCATAATAAGCATTAATGCACATATATCTCTGCTATATATATTGACTTGAGGTCCTATAGGTAAATACACACAAGCAGTAGAGCTGTTTTAAAATTACATCTAGGAAGTAGAAGCTATCTAAGATGATTAAGTTACCCTTAGTCCTCCACAGGGACACACAGTGCCCTCTGATACACATAATAAAAAATAAAATGTAAAAAAGCGGGTGATGAAGAAATGGCTCAGGGATTAAAACTGCCTCCAAGCAGAAGGTCCTGAGTTTGGATCTCAGGTCCTATGTAAAAATATCAAGCTGAAATGGTGGAAACATGCATTTCTGGCCTTGGTGGTCGGAGCCTGGGAAATCCAAGAGCGAAGCAATAAAGAGGTAGAGGCTATCCAGGATGATTTCCAAAATTACTCTTGGTTCTCCACAGGGACACGCAGTGCCCTCTGATACACACACACACAATAGATAAAAATTTTTTTAAAGCTACATATATTCAAAAATAAGTTATATATATTTAACTTTTTGAGAAATCTCCATAATGATTTCCATCAACAGTATATAAAGGTTCCGTTTCACACTCATTCTTATCAGCATTATTTGTTTTCTTATTGACTGCAATTTTGACTAGGATAGTTTTAATTTGCTTTTCTCTCAAGGCTACTGAAGTTGAACATTTTTACATGTTTATTGGTCATTTGTACTTCATCTTTTGAGAACTATTTGTTGCATTAGTCTGTTTACTAGAGTATGGGTCTTTGTTTAGGTTCATTTTGTTGTTCTTTGTATATACATAATCCTGCCAGATGTATACACAGTAAAGACTTTTTCCTATTCTTTAGGCTAGCTTTTCTTTGTTACTTTTGATGTACAGAAGTGTTTTAATTTCATGAGATCCTATTTATCAACTGCTGGTATTATTTTCTGAATGACCAGAGTTTTATTCAGAAAATCTTTCCTATGACTACATCTTGAAATATTTTCCCTACTTCCTTTTTCCTCTCACAGTTTTAAAGTTTCAGATCTTAGTTGGTGAACTCTTTGATTTGGAGTTGACTTTTGTACAGAATGACAAGCAGACATGAAGTTTTATTCTTCTCCATCTGTTTATCCAATTTCCTCAGCATAATTCTTTACAGAGGCTGTTGTTTAACAAATGTATACTTTTGGCATCTCTGTCGAAAATCATGTTTGTAACTATACTGATTTGTATTTGGGTCCTTAGTCTATTGTACTCATCTACTGTCTGTTTTGTATCAACACTACAATGCTCTTATTACTAAGGCTCTGAGGTACAACTTGAAAGCAAACACGTGGTATCGCCAACACTCTTCTTTTTGGTCCAGGTAACTTGTGACAAGCTGAGGTATTTTGTGCTTCATATGAATTTCAAGATTGTTTTTGATTATTCTATAAAAAATGGAGTTGAAATTTTGAGAGAGAATGCGCTGACAAGTATAATATTCTTATTACAAGTCATTGTCCTAAAATTATTCCAGACCACAATAATGGGAAGGCTTCCACCTTCTACCATTACCCTCAGATTCTTTCTTCCATTTCCTCAGTTAATGCTTTCATTACAGTGATCTTCTAGTATCAAAGCATCTTTGATAAGTTTTTCTTTTTGTAATTTTTATCTTTTTGTTTAGTTTTTCACTTTTTATATTAATTCTGAATGAGTTGAATAACTTTCTTCATACAAGGTATTAGTGATATACATATAAATGAGGCAATATTCCAACTTTCTTGAGTCTATTCTTCACAGTTAATTCTTTTGAAGTAGAAAAATGTAGGAAGAATGTTTTATTTGTTATTCATTTTAAAAGAAAAATTCATGTCAACAACATGCAAGGTCTCTAAACTATTGCAAGGGCATATCCACCAAATAACAAAACAAATATAGAGGTTTGAAGACAAAAACACACACAATTACAAATTTAAGTTTTCTAATCCAGAATATCTTGCTGTTCAAAATTATGACATTTAAGAAAACAAAAAAGAGACAGTTGTCTATTATCATGTAGGTTTTTGTTTGCTTGGTTGGTTGGTTGGTTGATTGTCTTTGCGAGAGAGAGAGAGACAGAGATGGATAGAGAATGATTTTCCACGTAACCTCTGTAGCCTAGAATTCAGAATCCACATATCTCCACTTCCCAGTTCTCAAGTTCTGATATTATAAGCATTTACAACCTAGCTTGGTCCAAATAATTTTGTATGTATAGAACAGGGCACACTAGCATGAGTGCCTGTGGAGGCCCACAGATAACATCGGGAATTATCCTGGATTGCATTACCCTTACTGCTTTGGTCTGGATTTTCCCAGGCTATGCCTTCCAGGGCAGAACTCAGGGACTTTTGCTTGCACAGCAAAGACTTTAACCACCCCGAATCAATTTTCTAGTTCAGAGTAAATTTTGAAAGCACTGTCCATCAAAGATAATATTTTATTTTTTATAGTATATTTATGGCCAAAACATTTCTTACAGTTCTTCTCTAATCTGAATTTCTACAAAAGGCAGTGACTTCAACTTAAAAGAAACCCCTGAAACAAACCTAACACACCTTACATATGCCAGATAAATGTTTTACCGCTGAGCTACATCTACATTCCCCAGATACCTTTCTTTTCAAAAGCAATTTTTGCTTAATGAACCATAGGGCAGCTTTGTTTTAGAAGATAGGAAGACAATCACCAGAAGCATTCCCCACTCACCCAAAGTTTATCTCTATTTGCAAGAGATAGAATGTATTAATTTATCACAGTCTAGGTAACAACATGGGAAC
Source organism: Typhlomys cinereus (assembly GCA_023101885.1). Classification (NCBI taxonomy): domain Eukaryota; kingdom Metazoa; phylum Chordata; class Mammalia; order Rodentia; family Platacanthomyidae; genus Typhlomys; species Typhlomys cinereus. The sequence goes on along the minus strand of JALPQD010000136.1, from coordinate 5,151,306 downwards.
CCTCCCATATTTGGGCTCACATCTGTGATCTGTCCACTGAGGAGGCTGAGGCAGGAGAACAAGAAGCTCAAGACTAGTGGGGTCTACAACACGATGGAGCCTAGCCAAGACTACATGGGACTTTGGCTCAAAAAACTAAAACAAAAAGCAACAACAATAATAAACAGAAGGCAATCAAAATAGTGGCCAGACCCAGTAATTCTTATATAAACAACCATTATATCTTTAGTTAGAATGGTAATGCTTAACACTAACACAAGATCCATTAGTACAGGATTGATTTTCTAATTTTGAGGTTAGCATACAAAGTAATGGGTGTCATTAAAGAATTTTCATACATGTGTTATACTCTGTTTTTAGAAGCCTGATAATAAGAATTCATTTTTAAAAACTGCTTAATAGACTTACAAACTGCTGTGAATTTTGATTTGTTTTCCATTCTTTTAAATTCCCTTTATATCAACTGTGACAATTATTTCTGTGTCCTCTTCGTATTATAAACTGAAATTCTTTTTTTTTTAATTTTTTATTTATTCAGTTGTGTGTGTGTGTGTGTGTGTGTGTGTGTGTGTGTGTGTGTGTGTGTGTAGAATCACAGGCGAATTCAGGAACCACCATGGACAGCCTCCACCTCTTCCTTGTTTTCTCTGCCCCAGGATTCACAGGCTCCGCCCTACCAGGACCAGAAAGGCAGGCCGCTCCCGCTTCCGCCCGGCGTCTATACGTGGGGTCTAGGATCCGAACTCAGGACCTTCTGCCTGCAAGGCAGAGGCTTAATCCCTGAGCCACCTCTCCAGCCCCTGAAATTCTTAATTATAAACTCAATTGACTGATTTCAAACTGATTTTGGAGGAAGAACCCACATTTGTTTAATCCTTTTACCCTAATTCCTAATAAAAAATAAAAATGCATTCATTTTATACTGTCCCCCTCAATCTTCAGCTTCTCCTAAGAAATATGTGTGCATCCACACTCCATGTTGATTAAAGATTCTACTAATAAACTCTTGCATCTGATGCAAGAAGATCAAAGAGTCAAAAAGATTAAATACAGACCAAGCTCAAATAAGCAAGAGAATTACAACAACCTAGCAAAGCCTCAGTCACACCCACACATCTTATTCAAAGATGCACTCAAATGCATGTTAGCAAATACAGCTGGAAACTATCAAGAAAAGAATTGCTGAGTGACATGGTTCAAAAATTCTGCTCTGGTGTGCCATTTTCTTCCAGTGTTATGGACACCACAATGTCTGAACTAAAAACAAGATTTGAAGTATTTAAGAGCATCATTCAAAAACATGGGCAAGGAAGGAAGCACATACATATTTAGGTACTCACTTGTTCCAACTTAAAGATATGCTGATTAAAGTAGTGCTGTAAACGTTCGTTAGCAAAATTAATACAGAACTGTTCAAAACTATTATTTTCATAATCTTCAAACCCAAAAATATCAAGAACACCAATGGACAAAGTCTGTAAAACAAGAGAAAATTTATTTTTAAAGGCTCAAATTTATTAATTATAATATCATTATAAGGAATAAAATGTTCCCTTCTGCCACAGTAATGAAAGGATTGGTTCTGGCTGGTACAAACAAATTATACCACAATCAGTAAACATTTCATTTCTCTTAACCTTGGAAACATATCTGTAAACAGTAGCAATAAGAGTAGATAGAAATATTTTATAGTACATTGATATTTATTAAGCATTAGATTTTGGATAAATGAATGGATTTTGGGAAATCAGCCTTGTAACAGAAGGCTAGAATACAAGTATCTGGTTGAGATTAATCAGTGTAGACTACAACTTCTGTTTCAGTGATAATCATTTGACAGCTAACTTTTATCAGTGTTTAAGAGTTCTTATTTTTATTTTTTTAATTAATTAATTAATTAGTTTGGTGTGTGTGTGTGTGTGTGTGTGTGTGTGTGTGTGTGTGTGTGTCCCTGTGAAGAAACAAAGGTGACCTCAGGAGATACTCTGGATTGCTTCTACCTCCTTTTTGCTTTGCACTTAGATTTCCCAGGCTACACCCATCAGGGCCAAAAACACAGGCTGCTGCTGTTTCGGACTGGCAGTTTTATGTGGATCTGAACTCAGAAGGATCTTGGTTTGCCAGGCAGTCTTAACCCCAGTCCTTTAAAAAAAAAAATTATACTTTTTAAAAAACTTTATTCATTCATTCATTCGTGTGTGTGTGTGTGTGTGTGTGTGCGCGCGCGCCTGCACACCACCTGTGGAGGCCCAAGGATGATGTCAGGAATCATCCTGGCTTGCTTCTATCTCCTTTTTGCTTCTGCCCAACCAGGATTGGAAGTGCAGGCAGCAGTTTTTTCCAGGCGTTTTTTTTACATAGGACCTGGGATCTGAACGCAGGACTTTCTGCTTGAGAGGCAGAATCTTAACCCCTGAGTCATCTCTCCAGCTCTTGTTTGTTCGCTTGTATAAAAACCAGTTGTTGGAGCTGGAGAGGTGGATCAGGGGTTAAGCCTCTGCCTTGTAGGCGGAAGGTCCTGAGTTCGGATCCCTGATCCCACGTATAAACGCCAGGCGGAAGCAGGGGCAGTCTGCGCTTCTGGTCCTGGTGGGGCGGAGCCAGTGAGTCCCGGGGCAGAAGGAGGTGGAGGCGTCCAAGGTGGTTCCCGAATTCGTCTGTGGTTCTACACACACACACACACACACACACACACACACACACACGCGTGCGCGGGCACACATACATACGCACAACTGAATAAAAAAAAAAACCAATTGTTAAGAATTGAAAAGAATACAGATTTGGGGTTCAGAGGGAGATAGATACCTTTCTCATCAACTGCAGAGCATTTCAGAGAATGAACAATCAGAGAATGCTCAGTTTAGGGTTTTGAATCTGACTTGTAAATTAACTATCGGAACTTTTTTTTAACAATTTTAAGTACTTCCTTAAAATGTGCTACTAACGGCAAATGAAAACAGTAGACAGCTTCTCTGAATCCAATTTTTCTTTGTACACATCACAGCTGTCATCTTTGGAGCAAAAGACAATGATGGTTTGTATCAGTTTATGACTTTCTTTGGATTATTGTAAATAATCTAATCTAAAATTGCTACTTACAATACAAAAAAAATTCTAATTTTCTTTTCCTTTATTTTCATGTTGATCTTATTTTTAAATCCAGGTCTTTTAAATACATTTAATCCATTTTAACACATTTTATCCTAAATAACAGTATACTGAAATTTTAACATAATTTCTGCATTCCAATATCAAACAATTGAGAGCACAGGGATCAAGACCTGCTTGTTATCTTAATGTTAAATAAAAGTCAAGATATGGAAACAGCTTCAAGAAAGTAAAAGATTACTTAACAGAAGGAACAGCAGAACAAAGTTACTCTGGTAATGCCGAGAAAACCATGTACTTCTTCACCAGTTAGCCTCAGTTGGGAAAATAGAATTCTGCTTTAAGAATTAAATAAGCAGGTATATCTCACCAATTTCATTTAAACTAGTAATTAAACAAAATGCAAATGCTTGAAGGTTTTTAATGCTAAATGTGTACATACTCTTTCATTCTGAACATTTTACTTCTGGGGATTATCTTTATATATTCTTAATATGAATCATTCAGTCATCTCTAATACCTATAGAGAAACATTCTAACCATTTGGGTTGGTTAAGGTTGACTGCCAACTTGACCTAATCTAGAATCATTTAAGAGACTAACATATGTGGGTATCTGTGGGAACATTTCTAGAAAGGTTTCACTGGGGTCTCACCCTGAATGTGGGCAGCACCATTCTGGTGTCGGTCAGTTTTACTATAAGTGTCGGAGGAAAAATACAACCAGCAGTTCTTTACCTTAGTATTGCGTTCCAAATCTTTACTATTCAGAAGTGCATGATTAATACGAAAAACTATCCAGTCAAACAAAGCACTATATAAAGACTTAGCCATGGAATTTCTCACTGTCACAGCCTATAAAACACAAAAAGGGTTAGAACGCAACATGGAACAGTAATAATCTGACTGTGAAATAATAACAAAGGAAATAATGACATTTATTTTTTCCCTCACACTTCAAGATTTCTCCTACTATCTTTGCAAATCCAAATTACCACCAGAATAAAATAAAAGGACAGACAAAAAAAGTTGCTAAGTAAATAAAATTCAATGTTTAGAATGCATTTGAAAGCTGAGGCTGGTGACTTACACACTTCAAAGGCCAACCTGGGTTACAAAGCGAGATAACTGTCTCAAAAAAATAAAAAACACTTTAATTTACAATAATTAAAAATAAAATAGATTTAAGTCTTGCCACTTAAAAGAATAAAAATCTTTGTAATTTCGGTGTTTATTACCTAATGTGTTACTTTTCAAGTTTATATATCCAAAAAAGTACTTTCATCAAGTGTAGACAGTAAAGATTAAGCATCTAACTATCTTCCAATCCCCACTTCTGCTAAGAGTATTATCATCTTATCAGACCCAAGATAAATAAATACTCCCCTTCCCAATAAGCCAACTCAAGGAAAGCTGACAAGATTCTTACAGTTGTGCATGCCAGAAACACAAGTTTACTGTGGACATTGCCTTGTCTATTGAGCATCTTACCGTTAAATCATTATTAAGTCTTAACAAATCACTTTCTTTTCACCAACATGTCATCATTCTACACAAAGCACACATCTGTCCCCTCACTTTAACCATCCCTAAACTCATCTCTGTATACAAGTGCTGTATAATTCCCTCCCCCAATGGTCCACTTGATTCCTTAAAGATAGCTAATGGATTAGAAATGCACAAGCCTTCTGCAAGGATGTTATGGGCTCTAACTTAATCAATGGTTTACTCTATATTAAGGAATTCAAAATGTGAATTGCCTAAAGAGATATGGACAAACAGTGGAAGGTGGAGCCCCTTCTTTTTGAGGCTTACTCTGCTTCCTGGCTGCCATGAATAGCTCTGTTCTCTGTGCAATTCCACCATGACACATACCCTCACTACAAGCCCAGAAAAATGAAACTTGCCTACCATGGATTGTGAAACCTGAGCAACTGTCAGCCTAAGTAAATCTTCCACCCTTAAGCTGTTTTCAGGGATATTCTGTCAAGCAATGAGAAGTGAGACAGACATACTTCCCACCTAAGAATAAACTGTAAGTATGATGGTCTTCACTTCCTATACTTTTTTATGAGAATGAAGGGATTTTACACTTATCTTAGCCAACAGGCTAAGAAGCTGTAGGGATTTTAAAAATATAATTAAGAATATGAATCAGTTCATTTTTGGTTTGCTTTAAAGGGAGATCCTTCCTATATGGGCCTGACTTAATCACAGAACTCTCATTAAAAGGAGTGAAACTGCAATGTTGCAGACAAGGTCATATAACAAGAAATGCATGTCACCTCTAGTTCCTGAGACTGGATGCTGATTATACAAAAGAAAAAAGATTCAGTAATACCTAAAATTAAAAGGAATTGAATCCTGTCAGTAGCCTGTGAGCCTCAAGCCTCAAATCAGATCACAATCCTGACAGACATCTTGACTTCAGCCTGAGACCAGGAAACCCAATTAACCTATGTCAAGACTTAAATGATCCATGGAAACTGTGCTGCATCATGTCACATCACTGCCAGAGTAATCTTTGAAAGTCTAAGGAAACATTTCTCACCAAAAGATTTTATTTTATTTTATGAATTCTTCATTGCTCTTCATACAAGGTTAAAAAAAAAATACTTAATGTCCATGTTACATGTTAGTGCTAATGCCTAGCACATATATGAGCACAAAGATAAATACTTATTTATTAAACAAGTAAATATATCAAAAAATAAAGAAAAATGAAGGGTTAAAAGTTAATCTTAGAGCTAGCAAAATTACCCAGTGAGTAAAGGCACCTCTGTTCAAACTTAGTGACCTGAATTTAATCCCCAGAAGTCTTCAGGGTAGAAATTTCATGGACAATTTCTAAAAGTTGTCCTCTGACCCACATGTTTGCTGTGGCATATACCTACTCTGAACAAAAATTGAGAAAAAAAAAACTCAGAAAGGTACAATGTAAATAAAGCATTATTTATAGTGTAAAAGATCATAAAAGAAAATTTAAAAGAAGCACAAAGCTTTCACAAAAAAGGGAAAATTTTTACAGGATTGTTCTTTTACTATTTGAAAGGCGCTCACAGAGTAGGGGAGCATAAAATACGGGATAAGAGGAAATAGGGACTTGGAACCAAAGAGCAGAGGAACTTGCAAAGTGAGATGGACATATGGACATCAAAATATAACACATTCTTTAGATTCAGTACAATCTCCTCACTTCTGAGTCTTCAATTGTCTATAATACATTACAGTCTCACTACTTTCACAAAGTCGTACTACGTAACAGTGGCTTTCCATTTTCCCTTATACACCTTAGTGGTACACTACTTTAAACTATCACACATGAGGAATTTAGTATGCAGATGACATTTAAATCATAGAGGTTAAAAAAAAAAATAATGTGTCCTAAGATAATCTCACCTTTAAGGGGTCATGAAAAAAAATGAAGAAAAAAATTGAAAAAGAAAGGCCAATAATAAAAAAGGTAAGCAAGCAAAGTATTATGGGCTAACAAAAAAAAAAAAATTCAAGGACTACTATAAAGTCAAATACTGTGTATCTGCTTCTCAGTAATAACATAAAACTTATAATGATGAAGAGAAGCTGGAGAGCTAACCAAGTAATAGAACGTTCATCTAGCATGTGCAGGCACAGTTTGGAAGAGAAGAGGAATAAATGACGGAGGTAGGGAAAAGAATGCACAATCATTTAAGACCCTTGAAAAGAAAGAAATTCTGCTTAAAAAATCACACTCCATTCTAAGTTCTCAGTCAATGGAAAATTCACTATTTTTACTGGAAAATAATTTAACAAACAACTTTGCTTAATGTCATTTTCATTTATAAAGAGAAAAAACATATTCTATAATAACTATAATACCTTGATTTCAATAAAAATCATACCTCTGCCAGCTTATATGGTAAAATAAGTTTTTCTCCCACTGTTACCGTCTTTCTTGTAACTAATGCTTCAAATAGCATTTCCTCTTTAACCTACACAGCAAAGGAAATTCAGTATGTAAGATTTATGACAAAGGGCTGAAACACAAATACAGAAAGTACCTAAATGAAAATCACAATATACAATGAAAACAAAACAAAACAAAAAATGCACTAGCAATCTTTAATATTGATGAAGTGGAATTTAAGCATCATACTCCCCCTAATTCCTCTATCTATTCAAGGGAAATATTACCCAGAGATAAAAAAGAAAGATTCTAAGAGCTGAGGATGTAGCTTAGTGGTAAAGCACTTGCCTAGCACTCAAGAGCTCTGGGTTCAATCTCTACAGCTGACCAAAAAAAGAAAATGAAAACAAGTTCCACAAAGTCACAAAAGATATGTACATATCTGATATGCATACTATTGGGTAAAATAAATCAATATAAAAAACTATAAACTCCATGATTTTAAATACATTATATTCTGGAAACAACAAATCTAAAGCATGAAGGCATTTTAGATTTATTGATTGATTGTGTGTGTATGTCAGAGAACACTATGTACGTCTGTGGAGGTTCAGGGTAACTTGGGGAATCATCCTGGATTGCTCCACCTTTCTCTTTGCTTTGCCCTGAGTCTTCCAGGCTCCGCTCTCCAGGACCAAAAGTATAAACCACTACCAGAAGTACAAACCACTACCATTACCACCTGACATTTTTATATGGGATACGGGATCCAAATTCTGATGTCACAGGCTTAACCCCTGAGCCATCTCTTTGGCCTGCATGAAGCTATTTTAGAGCAGCAAAACTGCTCTTTATGACAATGTAATAATGTGTATGAATACTTGTTCATACACTTGTCAAAATCTATTCAGCACAAAGAGCAAAACTTAATATATTCAAAGATCTAGCATTAAGACAGAAGATAATTCAGGAACGCATATATACCATGATGACAGACTCTAACTGTACAATTAATATATGAAAGAATCTCAACAAAGGATACAGAAGGAAAAAAGTGGGAATATAAGCAACCTTGGGATAAATAGAATCTGCATAACTAAAGGTAGAAGGAAAAAAAAAAAAAACTAGGGAAAAAAAGCTATTCCTAAGAACAACATTCTAATTAAAAAGTGAGTAAACAAGATAGTAATTCACATTCCCAAACACCATGCAAAATGCTGGAGGGGAGTATATAACAGCACACTTATAATTACAGCCTCAGAAGGCAGACACTGGGATTCCCCAGAGCAAGCTGACTAGCCATACCAGTCTTATCAGTGAGTGCTGGATTTGATTAGGAACTCTGTTTCAAAAGATCAAGATGAAAAACCAATTGAGGAAGACTCATGAGAAAAACCTTAGCTCCCACCAACACCCCCACCACACACACCCCACAAACAAATAAATATGAAAATAGAGAAAGAAGAAAAAACACTATTATTCCCCTATTATCAAACAAAATAATCTAACCCCAATGCTACTGTGAATAGAAATCTCAAGTATTAAAAAGGGCAAAATTAATATAGTCCCAAAACATATTCTCTAGAGTGGATATACAAATTGAGGGATTACACTTTCATTGGACAAGGAGAGGCAAGAGAGAAAAGAACTCTTTTAAGATCCTGGCATCTCAGTGGGAAAATAAAACATATGACTAGAAAAATTTCCATCTCTTGGAAACACCATTTAAGAAACATTATCTAATGAAAGAACTCTTAATTAAAGAAATTACAGTATGTGTAAAAGTTATACAAAATAAAAAATAAACTGGTATTTGAATTAACAACTGAGAATGTCATGACTCACTTCTAATAACTGTGACACAACGGGCAAAACCTCAGGATTACAGATATCAATAGAGTCATCCCGATAGGTCTTCTTTTTATAGCAGATATTACCCAAATGTAGTATTGCTGAGAGAAGAGAGAAAATTCTGTGAAAATAAAAGCAGATTATAGTTTGTACATGTACATTCGCAGAGCTCATTTCATTCCAAAGTCCTAAGCAAATTAGATTAAGTATTTAGTCTTTATAAAGTATCTAAAATTTGTTCTTTACATTCATGTCAGGTATTAAAGCACTTCCATAATCTAAACTTCAGTATTATACACACTTAAGTACAGGAAGTACTTTTGAGGAGACTTCTTGCTCTGAATCTGCTGCCATTTTTCAACTGGACAGCCTTTCTAAATGCTATTCTTTTTGCTTCAATACTTTTTCCTTCTACTATATCAGATAAACTGAATCAAAATCTCCATAGGCCTTAGAATCTGAATCTTTATGACATATCTTAAGTGACGTTTTACATTTTTGAAATGCTTTCTTTCATCTTATTATAGCACCATTGATAATTTTTTTCCTAAATTATCAGGCCACTGAGATATATCTAACATCAGGTCTCCACTGTGTAATAATTTCAATTGGACCCTCCCTTACCTACTTCTCTCCTACTCACTTATACATTACATCCAATCAATCCCAGTTGACTGAGGAACTTCACCATCCACATTTCCTACTTGAAACTACAAATGTTATAGAAAAATGCTCTCGTTTATTTTCTTATTATTTTGAATACATCTCACTAGATCCAAAATATTCTTTTCACAAACGAGTTCACTGAGATGTTAACTGAAATTTGTCTTTCACTTTATTATTCCTATTCACTACCATGCTTGACACATACTGAACACTGTATAACTCAGAAGTTACCAAGGACTTCTTCCACTTAACCACTTAACTGAGAAAACAATAAATAAAATTTAAAAAAAACTCTCTCTAGTGAAAGACAAGGTTGCAGTTTTAATATAAAATAGTTTCTTTAAACATAATTTATTTCATGTTTGATCATAATCCTGTAATATTTCCACTTTGTATATATTTACCAAGAACAAAGTTTTTTTGGGGGGGAGGCAGGATACTACTGCTGAGAATCCAATACAGGGACTTGTGTATGCAGGGCAATATCTGCACCCCAAGCAACATCCACAGACCAAGGATTTGTGATGTACCAATACACACACATAAATTATATATACATAGAAAATTATATTTTACAGCATGTATGACTTAGTAACATTAAAGATTACTGATACAGAAAATGAAAAGCTATTGTGCAATATTTTCTTTAATTTTTATTATTTGGATAGAGGAAGAGGCATATATGTGTGTGTCTGTCAGTGGGCATGCTTGTGCCACAGTACTGACAGTACTGATACACAGGTCAGAGGACCACTCTCAGAAGGCACCATGTGGGTTCCAGGGGTTGAACTCAGTCATCAAGTTCAGAAGCAAGCACTTTTACTCACAAATCCTTAAGTATCAATTTTTAAGAAATGTGCATGGGGAGGCTTCAGGGAAACTAAGAAGACTTCAAATTAAATTAAATGCAAATGTTTACAAATACACATTTCAACAAAAGAAAAGCTTTAGGTGTTATCAGATACTCAAAGAATTTATAACAAAGAAGGGGAACCAAAGCTTAAGAGGACTGCAATAATAGCAATACTACTTGTAACACTGTCTAGAATAACCAAGGGAAAGAAATGCCTGAAAGATACATACTGATTTTATCTCTCTAGGAGGTATAACAATACAATAAACAAACTCACTGTCTTCTTGTCTTGGGAAGAAATCCTACCATTTCCATGGCTAGCTGTAAGCGTTCAAAATCATGTCTCAAATCTTCTCCCTCCACTGTGAAGCAGTCCTGGTTAAGATAAGAGAGAAGAGGGGCATAAAGAAAACCTATTAAAAAAAACAATCTGAGCCATTCACAAATATAAATTTAAAGTATATTCCAGTATAAATACAAATTATACCTGTAGAATATCTGCAGATAATCAGATTCATTAAATCTTAGTAGAAGTTTTCAAAGGAAACATACCTACCAATAATCAAGTGGTATCTTCTTCTTCCCATTAGAACCACAATGCAATGATTTCAAAAGTGACAAGTTACAGCTACAAGTACTTATAAAGTACACTGACACCAAGGTTTGACTTTCAGTAACTCTGAAAAGTTCTAGAGATTCAAAATATTTAAAAGTGCTCAATTCCACAAGCAGATTCAACGAACATTTAAAAAGTATCCAGGGGCTGGAGAGGTAGCTCAGGGATTAAGCCTCTGCCTTGCAGGCAGCAGGTCCTGAGTTCGGATCCTAGATCCCACGTATAGACGCCTGGCGGAAGCGGGGGCGGCCTGCGCTTCTGGTCCTGGTAGGGCGGAGCCTGTGAATCCCGAGGCAGAGTAAACAAGGAGGATGTGGAGGCGATCCATGGTGGTTCCCAAATTTGCCCATGGCTCTACACACATACACACACACGCGTGCACTTGTGCGCACACACACACATACACACACGCACAATTGAACAAATAATAAAAAAAGTATCCACCACACACAAGGCAACAGAATAAATACTAGTGAAATGTGTGCACCTGTGCATGTTTTCTCTCTTTCAAAAGACAGTATGCAGCTGAGAAGTAGATCCTAGATTTATACAAAATACCCTAGCTTCTGCTATAACCATAATAGACACATAAAGAACACCTACATGTGTATAATATATATAACCAAAGGAAAATATAAAACCAAAGGAAAAAGTACACATCAAAGTATAAAACTCCTAAACTCCTCAAAAAACATAACCTCGAAACACATGCTGTATGAATCAATAAAATAGTTGTGGAATCAGAAGTAGTGGTACATGCCTGAAACCCAGCACTAGAGGGATGGAAAAAGGAATATGAAGAGTTCAAGAACAGCCCCAAATATACAGAGTTTGAGGTCAAATGCACAGGAAAAAGGGAGGACAACAGTTGTCGGTACCAGATATATTTTATGGAGCATGCAATATGGCTGAGTGGGTTAAGGTCCTTGCAGAGCACACCTGAAGATATGAGTTCAATCCTTAGACTCCTTAGAATCATTGAGGTAAGGAAAGAACCCCCTCCAAGTAATCCTCTGACCTCTATACACACTCCAAAGCATATGTCTGTCCATACACATAACAGTATATGAAATAAACTTCAAAGAAATATATATTTTTAGGCCAAACTTGGTGGCATATGTCTGTAATTCCAGCACTTAGGATGCAGAGGCAGAAAAATCACAAACTCTATCAGCATAGGAAGATCCTGACCTCAAAAAACATCAAACAAAACAACTTTTTAGTACAACTTTTGTATTTCAGTTCCCAGAATAATCAACAGTAATATTATATACATAATCTAATTCTTTTAAAAATCCCTTGACTACAACATTCTTGCAATGCTTTGTACTTAATATTGTAAAAAAAAAAAACCTTTCCTTTTTCAATGTCCATCTTCTTAGAGAATCTATCAACTACTCCAATCTCAATAACAAAAGAATTACTAAGTTAAATAAAGAAACAAAAAGGCCAAAAATAAAAGCATAAATTTGAGACCCTAACTGTATATGAAGTCTGGATCTAATGACTTGTGAATGCCTAACTCCTGATGATCCCTAGCACCTTACCCCAGAGAGACTGTCTCAAAAAAGACAAATGTTCCTATAAAACATACTACTTAACAACAAAGAGGCATGTTCTTATCTACTCAAATAGTACCATTTAAGGAGACAACTCTTTAACAAATATTCTCTATATCTGTTGTGGTATGGTAAATATTTTTATCCTATTACTTCAGCTTGTCATCATCTTTCTTGGCATGACAATAAATACACACTCACTGAATAATATGTAATAATAAATAATAATTGAATGAAATTTTCCTTGACAAAATGCCTGCTTATTTTTTAAATTTTTTTTATTATTTATTTGTTCAATTGTGCGTGTACGCGTGTGCACGCGTGTGTGTACGTATGCGTGTGTGTGTGTAGAATCACAGACGAATTCGGGAACCACCATGGACTGCCTCCACCTCCTTTGTTTACTCTGCCCCAGGATTCACAGGCTCCGCCCTACCAGGACCAGAAACGCAGCCCCCCCCCCCCCCCCCGTGGGGTCTAGGATCCGAACTCAGGAACTTCTGCCTGCAAGGCAGAGGCTTAACCCCTGAGCCACCTCTCCAACCCCCAAAATGTCTGCTTAATTTTAAAAATATTATCTAGGGGCTTGAAAGATAGCTCAGGGTTTAAGACTGTTTTGCAAACAGAAAATCCTGACTTCAGACACCAGGTCCCACGAAAAAATGCCAGGCAGAAACAGTGGCAGCCCACACTAGCAGCCCTGGTGGGGGAAACCTGGGAAATCCCAGAGTGAAACAAGGAGAAGGTAGAAGCAAACAGGATGATTCTGGCAAACACCCTTGGTGCTCCACAGGGACACACAGTGCCCTCTGATGCATAAATAAATGAATGAATGAATGAATGAATGAATGAATGAATAAATGAATAAATAAGTAAAATGTTTTAGAGAAATGTGTTATCTAGAAAAAAACTGTATTATGCACTGTAAAAATAAGTTAAAATTACATCCTAATAAAAAGTTTAAAAACAGTACTGTTGCAGAATATTAACATTTTTATTCCGATATATAAAAGGAATATATTCTCTAAAAATTTAAATTCACTGCAAGGAAAGCTCTAAGAACATATACATCTAATTTTCTAACTATGGATTTTTTAAATTTTGTTTGTTGGTTGGTTGTTTATGAGAGAGAAAAACAGAGCAGCCACAGCACTGACGTAAAGCTGATTATCTCCTTCTACCATGTGAGGAGGTAGGAGATCAACTCAGGCCACAGTGTTTGCCCACAGGCACCTTCACCAATGAGCCATCACACAAGTACATGACTATACATTTCCTGGTAAGCAATTCTAAGACACATTTCACAGAAATGTTAATATCCTACTCACTGAAATACTTTAAGTAGATTTTTTTCCTTTGGCCTACAGTAAAGTTTTGTTGTTTTTTAAGCAGGGACTACCCTATAGGCCAGACCAGCCTGAAATTCACTACAGTCCTTCTGCCTCAACACTCAAAGTGCTGGGACTACAGGTAAGAGCCACTATACCCTGGGATATGCAGTGAACAAATTTAGAGCTTTTTTATTCTTTTCCCAAGACCTCGATTTATTCATTTTAGGATTTATCAAACATTCTTCTATACCAAGTAAGAGCTAAATAAATGTTTGCTTCCTCTCATAAATTCAATGTATAAAACAATGATTCTTATAACTGGAAGTGTTATTTGCCCCAAAGATGAAGGAATCAAGGCATGTAAAATACTGGAAAAGTGAATAAAAGGAAACTGAAAGGGGCACTGAAATTTAAATACTTTTCTTTTTGTGGTTATCCTTAATTAAATGTTCTTTCAACATATAATGCAAGCTCAGAAAATACCAAAATCATAATTTTTAAAAATTGCACTATTTTCCTTAACTGTTTTTGACAACTACAGAGGAAAAACAAGGAAAGATGTATTCTACCAGACCTTAAATGTCCTTATTTTCATTGAGATTCCCTGGAAGCCAGCCTTGACACAGACCAATAACCAAGTATAAGAGGGAAGAAGGAAAAATAAAATGGAGAACAGAAAGTATTCTAAACAGAGAATGTCACAAAACTAGTTACCACAGTGAATGACTACAGTTTGATCCCAAAATTATCTCTGGGGAAGCAATATAAAACTAGGGAGGTAAGAAAGCTGCAGTATTTATATACCATGTTTCATTATTATTGGATGAGGACTTCTAAAGACAGGATCAGAGACACCTGCTAATTTCCAAATCACTCATAGGGATCCTATAAGAGACCTGCCTTCTAGTGCTGTAGAAAAAGCCTTCAGGAACCAAAATGCCAGTCCACAGAATAGTATAATAGTAAGATTTAAAGGACAAGGTAAAGGAAGATAAAATTAACAACTGGTACAACCCCTTCTGTTGGAAGAACACCATTAAGTCTTTCAGTCAATTCAACATAAACTCCTGTATTAATTGATAATGGTCCACTGAATAACCTCCATACACACTCAAACTGTTCTTTCATCCTATCAGGCCTTTCTCACATTTTATGGGTGAAGTAAATCCTTCCTTTGTGTTTTTGTTTACTTGTTTTACAAATGGTTATATTAAACCTTGCATGTGGGCATGTGATAGGCACTGAATATATGTGTGAAGAAGATAGAGACAAATAAGATATTTTCCTTAACTATGTCTGGATTTCTTTGGATAGTCATTCAAAAATAGCACATTTTAAACTTACAAGTATATAGTGAAACTTACAAATCAGAAAAACTGGTTAGTAAAAATGCTAGAAATCATTTAAAAGAAAAAAACAATAATTTTGGTTGGAATTCAAGTTAACTTATTAACTAGCTTCAGTACCATGGGTAAAACTCATTTAAATCTACCATTGTGCAAGGTAATTATTATTGACTACAAGGGTTTTAAAGGCCATCAAATATAATATAAACTTTAAGTTCTTTCCTAAGGAAAAAAATAAACATGGAGAAACCTCATACTGGATTTGCAGAAGGTAAACAATAAATCCCTAAAGGTAATGTTTATGGGGATAATCAAAAACTTAGAAAATGACAGAAGACAGTCTTCATCTTTAAATGATAGAAATATTAAAACACAGTAAAGGAAAACATGATGATTTCAAAAGATGCTGCCCAGGAGGCATCAGGACCCTAGAAGCATTGCAGCCAGTTCATCTCAAGAAATGGGTTGTCAGATGTGACACATACTTGGGTTCCTGAAAAGGTAGATATGACCAAGGTCGGCAATTTGTTTCTGCAGGATAATATAAATTCCTCTGCTATACACAAGTGTCCTAAGACTATTACTTACTGGTTCAGTTCTCAATGAGAACCCATCTGATGGCACATACATCTAAATTCATCATTGGGGGGAATTACAAAAGAGAGACCAGTTCAGATTATCTAGTGAGAATCTACCTCTTAAAATTTTTCTCCAGAAACCCTACCTGATTTGTGGACTTGGAAATCCCTGGTAAAGTAAATAAGAAAATAAAAAAGAATGACCCTTTACACTGAAATTATGTAGAACTGCCTTAAAATAAAATAACTGACATCAACACACACAGTATGAAGCTGAACACTGTAGCCCATGCCTGTGATCCAAGCATTGGAGAGGCTAAGGATAGCAGATCACCAAGACTTTAAGAACAGTTTGGACTCCATAAGGAGTACAAGGTCAGCCTGGACCAGAGTGAGATCAAGTCTCAAACCCCACTTTCCACTTCAAAAAACCTTCCACATATTAAGTAATATATAATTCATCGTCTCTATTTTAAATTTTAGAGTGCAAAGGCCAAGAGATGCTAAGATAAAGAGCAACTGACTTAAGAGTTGTAGTTTTTTTTTTAATTTAATACATTTTTTATTATTTCAGCTCATACAAACTTAATAGGTACACCAGTTCCCTCCCTCCTTCCTCCCCCCCCCCCGAGCCCCCTGCTTCCCCTCCCCTCACCCCTCCCTCCCCATCCCCCAGTGCCTCCCGCCCCAATTCCCAGAGAGTCCTTTCTTGTGCATGCCTGACTCTCCTCTGGGCCCTCCTCTCCGATGACGTACAAGGACCCAGTGGCATTTCCCTGACCCTTTCCCGTGTTCCCCTTAAGCATAGGAACACTGCTGTGGCTGCCAATCCCTTGCCTCCAAGGATCTTGGTGCCTTTAGCAGATGCAAGACTTTGTGAGGTCAACAGTGTGTTGGACATTGCGCAGGGCATGCAAAGTCCAATTATGATTGCTTCAGCCCTAACTTGTGTGGATTAGAGTTGTAGTTTTAACCTAGCGGTTGAAGAAAAAAAAAACTTACATTTGAAATTATTATCATCTTAAGATGCAAAAATTACATTTAGTAACTATCTACATACATATTGTCATGAGTACAGATAATCTCAATTTCCAAAATACAATAAATATATATTCTAATATGTTTTGTATGTGTGTATTTACATGAGCAAAAAAACAGATTAGCGATTGAATAATTTATCAAAGTTGAAAAATATATAAATAATAAAGCTGGTCAAATCAAAACATATCTACTTCAAATCCTTTGCTTCTTGAATTAATTTAGAAAAGCCTTCTTGAGAATGAAAATTAACTTGAAAAATCTTCTGCTAGGTGCCAACAAGATATCTCAGCAGATAAAGGCACCTGCATGATACATGACAAATTGAATTCTATTACCAGAGCTCACATGGTAGAATACGCA
This sequence comes from Typhlomys cinereus, assembly GCA_023101885.1. Lineage (NCBI taxonomy): Eukaryota > Metazoa > Chordata > Mammalia > Rodentia > Platacanthomyidae > Typhlomys > Typhlomys cinereus. The sequence goes on along the minus strand of JALPQD010000136.1, from coordinate 5,134,109 downwards.
AATCAGCTTCCAAAAGTTATCCTCCTAGGCTCAACATGTGCAACATGATATGCATACACCTGCTCTAGAGCTCCTGCATGCACTTACTCATTCTTTCCTTCTCTCCCTCCTTCCTCAAATATTTTTTAATTCAAAAGCTTTCTATTAGAATTGATAGAAAATCCACAAACTAAAATGTCTTAATATTTATTTCCAAAAACTTTAGATCTGAAATCAACAATTTCTCCACTATGAAATGGTAATGCAATTAAACACTGTCTGGAAGAAAACAACATCCACACATACTGATGCTTTACAACTCTGACATGCTATTTTGCAGTTTGTAGTGTTAATAAATGATCACATACAATGAGAAAGTCACGATTCTTTAAAGTGAGGATTGAGATATGCTATATTGCTATGAAGAATATTTAATAAATTAATGTTAGTAAATATAGATAAGTGTTACTGCTTCTAGTCTTTCATACCTGACTTAGCTGCAAACTGAAGCAAAATTATTTTTATAATCTTTTTTATGGCTACAAATTCATCCTTATATAAAATAATCCACTTAAATGTATTCATTTTATATCATATATGGCTTTATGTCTATTTAAAACTTTAAATATTTTTACTTATATGAATTTAAATAATCAATTTTGTACACTATCTTGTTATTAAAAAAAGAAAAAATATGCATATATTCATTATATGAAAAAGACTGTTACTGTGTAAAATAACCAAGATACCTTTTTCAAATAATAATTATTCATAAAGTGGGTAATTAGAGTACTAGAAAGGGATCTGCCTGTCTCTGCACGGTCAGTGGTAAGGATTGGAACTCAAGTCCTCACACTTGTGAAGTAAGCACTGTGCTTATTGAGCCAAAAACCTAAAATACAATCTTTTTTTTTTATTCAATTGTGCGTGTGCGCACATGTGTGTATGTGTGTGCATGTGTAGAACCATGGGCGAATTCCCGAACCACCATGGACCACCTCCACCTCCTCGTTTACTCTGCCCCGGGATTCACGGGCTCCACCCTACCAGGACCAGAAATGCAGGCCGCCCGGCGTCTATACGTGGGGTCTAGGATCCGAACTCAGGACCTGCCGCCTGCAAGGCAGAGGCTTAACCCCTGAGCCACCTCTCCACCCCCCTAAAATACAATCTTAAAAAAGAAGTATCAGAGAAAGTTCTCCACCATGAGAAACAAGGTAGAAGAAGAAGTGAATGTGAAGGCTGAAGCACAAGAAATGATGTGGCAGAAGTCTAAGGAAACCAACTTAAACACCCATGAAGGCTGCAAGAGCAGGTATCAGAAAGGCAAGCTGGGAACACTGGACCAAGGTGCTGCTATTGTTGATAACTTGTCTCAGTGTATTTGATTGCCAAGAAGGCATCTGAAAGACTTGTCCTGCTTAAAAAACATCCCTGTTGACCCTTTGCTCTAGAGCTGCAGCATTCTGTTTTTACATGTGGTCAAAAGTAATACTTTGCTGTTAACCCTTTGCTGTCTCTACTGAAATAAATAAGTAAGTATTGAAGTCTGGAGAGACAGTTCCATAACTAAGGACTTGCCACACCAGTCAGTGTGAGGTCTGGAGTTCAGTTCCACAGATCTCATGTAAATGCTAGATGGGTGTGATAGCCTTGCAAGGCAGACACAAAGGATCCCCAGAGCAAGCTTGCTAGCAAATCTATCCCTATCAGCAAACTCTAAGTTTGATTACAGACTCAGTCTCAAAAGAAACAGGTAGAAGAGTAATAAAGAATGATTATCAGTATCAAACAAGGGTCTTCACACACATGTGTGCACACGTACATGCACACCCACATACACACATGCAGGCATGCACTCACATAGCGCCCCACACAAGTGCACATGAAAATGAAAAAGTAGAGAAATAGGTAGATATTAGGCTATAGATGGAGTTTAGCAGTAAAATACTTGACTATCATATTTATGATATTTAAGATTCAGTTTTCAATCCCAGACACTTCAAAAACATCTCTTTCAAGGCTGAAGATCAAAGATGTAATCAATTTACTATTTATAAAGAATGTTAAATGTAGCTGAAATACTAGCAATTAAGAAAATAAACAAGGGGATAGGAAGATATCTCAGGAGTTAAAGCCTATGCCTCAAAAGCAAAAGGGTCTGAGTTCGGATTACCATATCCTACATGAAAATGCCAGGTAGAAAACAGCCATGGTTTGCAACTCTAGCTCTGGAAGATGAAGCCTGGGAACACCAGAGTAAAGTAATAAGGAGATAGAGCAATCCAGGATGATTCCTGATGTCACTCACCCTTGGGCCTCCACAGGTACACACACTTAAGTGCCCTGTCATTTACACACACACACATGCATGCACATGTGCACCTCCATGTTAAAATAAATAGACAAAAATAGTAACCTGGTCTATAATCAATAAATTATACAAATACAAATCAATCATTCATATACTGTAATTGAAAACTGGTAATTTTCATTTTAGCCTTGTTAGTATTTTATCTGATCTTCATTCTGTTACAAGATGATACAAATGAGCAATGTGAAGTCCTTTTACTAGGAACACAATACTTAGGTACTTGTACTGACCGGCTCAGAATCATAGCAATAATCATCCCAGCTCTGTCTGAGGGGTTTCTTTGTTATCTGAAAGTAAGGCAGATTAGTTAAGTAGAAGTTATTAGATAATGGTTAATATCCTCTCTAATGATCTTAGTGATGCCGTTTGCAAGGTGGCATTGTTGCTATGCAAAGGAAAGTTATAATGCATAGCAGCACCAAAGAAGAAACTACTAAATAAGTATTTGAATTCTAGGAGATCATTTATTATTCTACTTGGCTCATACATGCCATTGCTCAGCTGCTCTGATATTTACATTAATTGCTGAGTTGTATATGTCCTATGAGGACTGACACTATGATAATAGGTCATGGCCACTGAATATATAAAAACCCAGAAAAACAATAAAATTCTGGGTTACTCACAATTATCATGTTACTTACAGGTGATTAAAATTTTGTTTAAAGAAAAAATATAATCACCCAAAAGCTGAATTAGATAATTTTTTAAACATTCTATGAAGTAAAAACATCCAGAATTCAAACAGAAAGTGATATAACTTTTAAGTTCTTGATCTATTAATGTAAAATAAGATAGTATGCATTAGTATGAAGTTGTAAAGTTAAGAAATACACAGTACAGTATACTGTATATCTGAAGAACAGTCCAAGGCATTACTTTCATAATCCTAAATACACATATAATTTGTGATTCACCAAAGTGCCAATTAAATAACAAAATCTTCATATTTTTCACTGCCATCAAGGAAATTTTTCCCAAAAACATTGTTTTGCCTCAAAAAATAAAAAAAGGAATTGATAATTTAAATGATCTCATGCAGAATTAATTCCATTAAAAAGGAATTTAGAATTATAATTTCAATAATAAAATTTGAGAAATCAATGTCATGAAAACTCTGAAAATCACTCTTAACTATGGAAAAATATAAATGAATTTTGAATTTTAAAATTAAAATCCTCTAAATCATTTGCCTTCTAAGAATATCATGATTTTTTTTCACCCTGGTTTTTTGAAACAGGCTCAACATTGTATCTTGACTGGGCTGGATCTAGTATACATCTGAGGCTGACCTTGACTTCACAGCATCATCCTGCTTCTGTTTCCCAAATGCTGGGATTATAGGTATGAGCCGCTATGTCCATAGTCATACTAATGCTTAAATAAGAGGATTGTTCATTAAAATATACAGTAATACTTCAAGTCGGTATCATATCAAGCAGACTTGAGTGTATTAAACATGCAAATCAGGTTTCAAGTAATCTTTTACAATGAGTAAGTATTAATCATTAGTTACAATTAACATCCTTGGGTATACAAAAATTAAAAATCATTCTGGAAATAGTACAACACTTTTCAGACAGAGAATTAACAATAATCTTACTATAGTCTTTAAAAATCTCAGAAAACACAAGAACATATGCAACTAATTTTTAACATATATAAAGATGATAATCATTTTTAAACTTACAAGTTATATCTCATAAATCTTTATAGATTGTGTGAACAAAAGCAGTAGTTAATATCCATTACTAGGTTTAAGAAATTACTGAAAAAATATTTTTCCAGTAGCTAAAATTTTAAAATTATTCTCTACATTCAAAAATGCTTTTCATGAACTCTTACTTGATTTAGATAGTGATATTCCTCTGGTTGTTTAAGGTGGAAGGCTAACCTTTCTTCCTCACTTGCTCCTGCCAGGAGGTAATAGAAAACATGATAGTTCCTGTTGGAAACAAAATATAGTTTTACAATATACGTCATTTATGGTTAAAAAAAAAAAAAGCAAAAACGTCAGCCGTTGATACACTCCAGCAGCTTCCTCCCCTGCCATTCCTACCTCCAGCACCATCACAACCCTCCTTCGCCTTCCCCCATGCTCTTCACAATAAATCCAGGAATCTATTAGAAGTCCCAGAAACCAACTTCTCACAACTGAGGACCTGAGGAGCATCTCACCCTTCAGCACAAAACAGCTGTCACTCAACCAAAAGATAAGAAAAGTTTTCAGAGTTCAATCAAGATGTGCCCTATTACAATGGAAGACTAGTGAGTCAAAAACAAAACGAAACCAAAAATCCCACAACTGGCCAGAGTACAGAATATTGATGACCAAGGAATACTCATTCCAAATCAGGCCATCAAAATTGTTCCCCGACCCAAGGCTCAGGGAAACTTGCGGAAGAGGGGAAGGTAATATTTTAGGAGTCTTAAAGGTGGGGTGATATATTTCTGACCAACACACTCCAGCCACGACAGGGCTGCTATACTGTACTCAGGAGATCACTACAATGAGAATTCTATCACCAGGTCTACACGATGATGGATACATCAATATTTCCCAGGGACTAGCACGGATCTCAGGAGAACAACTGCAAAAAGCAGTGTCTCTGGGGCAAGTACTGGACAAGGGAGAAGAATCTGTGCACTTGTGACTTTGTCCACTGAAGAGCCACATATACTACAACAGATATCTGACTCCCTTACTAATACAGGCATCCCTAAGGGAGCCCTGTGATCCACATGTGCAGAGGCACAGGAGGGTGGGGCAGGAAAGGGGTTAGTGGAGAGGAAGGGATGGGGGGAGAGATCGTGGCAACAATATAAACTTATTGGTTGCATATGAAAAATTCTAAATAAAAAAGAACCAAAAAAAACAAAACTTGATAAAATGTTCGATAGTTTCATTTCTAATGTACATTGATAAAGTCAACATTTAAGTTTTCCTATAAAATAGAATGGTAAATTAAGTGCAGAATATAAGAGAGGGATGAAAGCAGTAAAATGACTTCTGAAAGCTCTGCCTTCTGAAACATCAATAAAAAGCCTCATGAACTGCCTGAATGAACTCCAAAATGAACCAAAAGCTTGTAGTAATCCAGAGGTATTTATAACTAGACCTAATACATTATCTATGAAACACTCCCACAATGTTAAGGATATACATATTTTCAAGTCCACATGGAGCATAACTAGGCTGTAAGTTCCAATATATTAAAATGAATTCTGACCACTTTGCAATAAAACTGAAAATTAGTAAAAAAAATTTGCAGAATGCACAAAAGTACAACCAATTCAACAACACTCTCATAAAATACCAAAAGATTAAAAGATGAATAACAAAGAAAAGTAGAGTGCTTTGGAATGCAGAAAAATAAAAACACAATAAGGTCACCCTTGGTAAATGAGAAGGATTGATTCTAGGAACATCTCTCTTAAACTATGACATCTGCAGGTGCTCAGTCCCTCATAAAAATGGCACTACATTTGCATTTAACCTGTACACATGTTTATACAAGGCTTAAGTAATCTCTATATTCCTTAAAAAAAATAATATGATAACATAAGAACTATGCTGTTTAGTACATTCATATTTTTTCTTCCAATATTAATTGAATCCATAAAACACAAAATACAGAAATAGTCAATTATATTTGAAAACAGGGCAAATGATTAGAACAAGACTTGGAGACTCTTTATGATTGTAAACACATATGAAAGGGATCTCAAAAATATAATCTAACTATATGCTTAAGAAAAATATTACAGGGGCTGGAGAGGTGGCTCAGGGGTTAAGCCTCCGCCTTGCAGGCGGAAGATCCTGAGTTCGGATCTCAGATCCCATGTATAGACGCCAGGCGGAAGCGGGGGCGGTCTGAGCTTCTGGTCCTGGTAGGGCGGAGCCTGTGAATCCTGGGGCAGAAGGAGGTGGAGGCGTCCATGGTGGTTCGTGAATTCGTCCGTGGTTCTACACACACATACACACACACACACACACACACACACACACACACACGAGTGCGCGCAAACACACGCACATGCGCACAGTTGAATAAATAATAATAATTTTAAAAAATTAAAAAAAAAAAAAAAGAAAAGAAAAATATTACAGGGGCTGGAGAGATGGCTCATGGGTTAAGACTCTGCCTGAAAAGGAGAAAGTCCTGTGTTCAAATATCAGGTCCCATCTACAAAATGCCAGAGAGAAACAACAGCAGCGTGTGTGTGTGTGTGTGTGTGTGTGTGAGAGAGAGAGAGAAAGAGAGAGAGAGTGAGGGCACTGTATGTCCCTGTGGAGGACCAAGGGTGACTTTGGGAATCACCCTGGATTGCTTCTACCTCCTTGTTTGGTTCTTGGATTTCCCAGGCTCCACCCACCAGGGCCAGGAGTACAGGCTGCTGCCATTTCCACCTGGCGTTTTTACGTGGGACTTGGGATCCGAATTCAAGACCATCTCTCCAGCCTGAAAAATCCCTTTTCTAGCTTGGTTTTGTTTCTGGAGAAAAGGTATAACACCATAAACCAAAATGGCATGATACTAACTATATATACACCACAAGTGAGCCTTGAAATGGTAATCTGCCTGCCTTAGCCTCCTGTGCGCTGGGATTATATATGCTGGCTAAAGGGGGGAAAGAGGAGGCGGCCCCAAGGTATATGTCTCAAGGAGCAAGAAGGTATTGCCTGAGAAATCGCTTACCTGTTTCAACAACTTCTCTAGAACCAACAGTAACAGCATTTTTGAAAGAAACAGCAATTACTTATAAAGCTTTACATGAACTAAAGTGAATTAAGGATTACCTATCCAAAGAATCTGAAAGTCAATCTGCCTGACATTAATGCTAACGACCTAATTATACAAATGAAATACATACCGTTCATTATGCTCTTGATAAACAAGTCTGGACTTCTCCAATAGATATTTTTCAACATACGCCCTGGAAGAAAATTAAAATTGGTTCATATAAACAATAAAGCTCAATATAAAGCAAACATATACTTAATTAGGCAGTTGCAACAATATAAAGAATATTCTCCAGAAAACAGCAGCATATTCATTCACCATTATAATTATGCTATGGCTAATGTCAGCATTATTCATAAAATTATGAGTTACTGTATAACTAAAGAAAGAAATGAGACAGGCAAATGAAATATATTAAGAAATACAGGGGGCTGGAGAGGTGGCTCAGGGGTTAAGTCTCTGCCTTGCAGGTGGAAGGTCCTGAGTTCGGATCCCAGATCCCACGTATAGACGCCAGGCAGAAGCGGGGGCGGCCTGCGCTTCTGGTCCTGGTAGGGCGGAGCCTGTAAATCCCGGGGCAGAAGGAGGTGGAGGCGTCCATGGTGGTTCGCGAATTCGTCCGTGGTTCTACACATACACAGACACACACACACACAGACACATACGCGCGCGCGCACATACACACGCATATGCACACAGTTGAATAATTAAAAAAAGAAAAGAAAGAAATACAATACCACAGGTGTTATAATTAAATTAAAGAATAAGAATGTTCTTTAATCCTACAAGTAATGAAGAAATAACACAAAAAATTCAATCTAGCATTGTATTTTCTTTATCCAGGCTATTTCCCTTCAAGGACTTCTTGAGTACCTCTTTCTCAAGTAGGAATAACTGGCTCAGACCTCATCAAGAACAGAAGATGCTATTATCTGAAATTTAAAGTTTTTAGAACCTTGGACCCAAATTATTTGCACAACGCTCATTGGGATAAAATTTGACTCAAGGGCTATAGAGATAGCTCAGGGGTTAAGACTTGGCTTTGAAAAGCTAAAGGACCTAAGTTCAGATTCCAGATCCCATGTAAAACATCAGATGGAAAAGGCCTGCACTTCCAGTCTTAGTGGGTAGAGCCTGGGAACTCCCAGAGGGAAAAGGAGGTAGAAGCAACCCAAGATGATTCCCAAAGTCACGCTTGGTCCTCCACAAAGACACACAGTGCCCCCCACACACACACATATAAACACACACACAAAAAAAAATTGACTCAATCTCTCTCTCCCAGTGCTTCTCTATCCTAGCTCTATCTCAGCCACACACAGAAACCATTTTCACAAGCACAACATTCATTCCAAACTGCTCTGCCCATGCCTTTGTTCTTCCAACTAAATTCAATCCCCTTCCTTTGTTCCCAGACTCAGTTTAGTCATTAAAATGAAGATCAAGGGGGGCTGGAGAGGTGGCTCAGGGGTTAAGCCTCTGCCTTGCAGGTGGAAGGTCTTGAGTTCGGATCCTAGACCCCATGTATAGACACCGTGCGGAAGCGGGGGTGGCCTGCGTTTCTGGTCCTGGTAGGGCGGAACCTGTGAATCCCAGGGCAGAGTAAACAAGGAGGAGGTGGAGGTGTCCATGGTGGTTCCCGAATTCGCCTGTAGTTCTACACACATACACACATACATACACACACGCGCATACATGCAAACACGCACAATTGAATAAAATAATAAATTTTTAAAAAGTGAGGATCAAGGGCTGAGGAGATGGATCAGGGATAAAGCCTTTGCCTTGAAAGCAAAGTGACCTGGGTTCAGATCCCTAGATCCTACATAAAAATGCCAGGCAGATATGGTGGTGGTCTAAAATTCTGGTTTTGGAGACAGAGCCTGGGAAACCCCACAGTCAAAGCAATAAGATGTAAGAGCAGTCCAGGACATCACCCTCAGGCCTCCACAGGCACTCAACACACAAGCATCCTCTTGTATGTGTAACATGCACATGTACACCTACCTACCCATGCAAACACACACACACATGCAAAAAAATGAAGGTCAAGTAAGTCTACTATACTTCCATCAGTAATTAAATTTATCACTTCTGAATTATTACAAATTCTGAATTATTAAAATTCTGAATTATTATGAATTATTAAAAAACCTGTTTAAGTAAACGACTTAAACAGGTTTTTTATTTCTCTAAAATGGGAAAGGGTAAACTAATATGAAATAGTACTTCAAATTCCCACAATCAACTTGAATGACAAATATTACTACTCTTATTTTGGAAATGTAGAAGTTGATACTCAAAAATATTAAGATCATGTGTGTGTGTGTGTGTGTGTGTGTGTGTGTGTGTGTGTATACATATATACACATACACATACTAGCTGGGCGTGAAGAGTCATGTCTGTAATCCCAGCACTCAGGAGGCTGAAGTACAAATGCCTCAAATCTGAGGCAGCCTAGACTACATAATAATCAAAATCATACACTAATAAGTAACACAATTATGATGTGAACCTGTGTCTCTTTTCTCTTTCAGCTGCACTACTGCAGCACTTCTAGGTATGTCATCTTTTTCTGTCATCCAATCCATGAGTTACACTGACACAGAAGTTAACAATTTAAAGTAGAATCTAGTCATACTACTCTGGCACTTTTACCTGCTTGACACACTTATGTATGCAAAGATAAACTGTTATATAGGTTTGCAGTTTTAAAAAGACACTGGCATAGAAAAAGGAAGATTTTTTATATAGAGAGAGATAGTTTGATGTGTAAGGTAGTTCAATGGACACCACAAACTTACTTTCTAACCTCAATAGGTGCATGCATGTACATACACAATGTGAATTTTTTTAAAGGAAAGAAATAGATAAAATTTTGCAATATTTAGTTATTATTGAATCTGCCTAGTACATCATTATGGTATTTAGCTTTCTATCTGTGTATATTTCACTTTTTAAATAAGATTGTATAAAATTTGCTTCATAGAGAGAAATATCAGAACTTGAGATTCACAGTTTGATATCAAGTAACCACTATGACCATATTCACTGCTATTTTTCTTAGTTATAATAAGCTTTAGTTATGACTCTATGCACTTAATGCCAATTTTTCCTTGGTAATAACAAGTTCCCAATCCTTAGCAAATTTTTAATACCCAACATAAAATTCAAAAATTTTGAGAAAGCCTCTAGAAACATATTTTAATCATTTTCTTTATCTTATTTATTATAACCCACTTATAGAAATCTGTCTTCCCAGGCTATGAAATTTTAAAGAAAAAAAAAAAGCTGTGTACATCTTTCATGTCTCCAATATTTAGAATGTCTAATAGTCAATGTACTCCACAACCACCTAAGACTTTTAGCACAGTGAAACTATTCTGTACACTATGATAATGAATATATATACATATATATATATAGTTTCTACACTTCTCGAAATCAAAAGGAGAACACAATGAATGAAAATGCAAGTTATACAAGATGTTCACAAGAGGGGGAGTTATTATTCTGGTCAACCTAAAACTGACATAAACAATGGTCTATTAATTTTTTTAAACTACAAAGAATTACTGATACAGACAGCTGGTCACAGAAATGTAATTATTACTGTAGAAAAAGCAAATTATCTCAATTGCAAGACTACTACTAATACGGAGTTGCAGAGAAGTCTCAGGGGCTAAAGCTTTTGCCTAAAAACAAAACGTCTGAGTTCTAATCCCCAGATCCCATGTAAAAATGTTGGGTAGTTTTGGCAGCAACCTGCACCTCCAGCCCTGATGGAGCCTGGAAAGCTTCAGAGCAACAGCCATAAGGAAGTAAAGCAATCAAGATGATTCCCAGTGTCACTCTTGGGTTTCTACAGGCACACACTCAAGTGCCCTCTAGATACACACACACACACACACACACACACTCATACACGAATATTAATATGGACATACAGAAGAATGTGATTACCCCCAGAAAATACAATAATCAAAGTGTCAAGATGTACAACTTGATTTGCAAATACTTTAAACATGAAAAACAAATATAGTGCAAAAAACTTGACAATAGGAGAGAGTATGGAAATGGAGAAGAGTTATAATGACATGAGAAGAGCAGATGAATTAGGGATTAAGATGTGAAAATATTGTAGATTCACTATATTCATGTATGAGACACTAAAAGAATAATAAAAACATTTTTTATTTTTATGTATTTTTGTATATTTTTCACTTTATTATTATTTAATTGTGCGTGTATGCGTGTGTGCGCATGTGCATGCATGTGTGTGCGTGTGTACATGTGTGTGTGCGTGTGTGTAGAACTACAGGCGAATTCCCGAACCACCATGGACCACCTCCACCTCCTCCTTGTTTACTCTGCCCCAGGATTCACAGGCTCCGCCCTACCAGGACCAGAAACACAGGATCCCAACTCAGGACCTTCTACCTGCAAGGCAGAGGCTTAACCCCTGAGCCACCTCTCCAGCTCCTATTTTTATGTATTTTTTTAAATCTAGGAAAAAAATTAATGTGAAAAATTATTAACAATTATTCTAGTTTAAGGATGATGAGTATTACATTAGTCTTACAACTTTCTAAGGTATGAACACATTCATCCACAAAAGAAGTAAAAAAAAAAATAATGCAGCTCTCAATCTCATAATCAGTTTACCAAGAAGGTAATGACTAAAATAAAAATGTACTTCCCAAAGACTACTCTTAAGTATCAGTACTTACCCAAGTACAGTGCCTGTTTCTTGGTAATTTACTTGAATAAATTTGCCAAAACGACTTGAATTGTTATTATGAGCTGTCTTTGCATTTCCAAAGGCCTGTAAAAATAAAGATTGTTTCATTTTTTTTCAAAACTGCTTCAATTAATTCCAAGAGAAAAATAGTAGAGAGATAACAAAAAAGCAATTTAGTTATATGACCATTCTGACCCATAGTTCCTATAGCATAAAACAAAGCAATAAATTGCTAACAGAAAATTAAGATTTTACTTTATACTATTCTACAAACTGAATATTAATTTTAAAAGCCTAATACTTATTAATGTTCACATTTCTCTTCCATATTCCAGAACTAATAAAAGTTCTTTATAAATTCATACTTTTTTTGAGTTTTTTATTCAATTATGTGTGTGCACATGTGTGTGTGTGTGTGTCGTGTGTGCGCACCTGTGTGTAGAACTGCGGGCAAATTCAGGAACCACCATGGATGCCTCCACCTCCTCCTAGTTTACCCTGCCCCAGGATTCACAGGCTCCGCCCTACCAGGACCAGAAACGCAGGCCACCCCCACTCCTGCCCGGCATCTAATAAAACTTTACTTTGTGTGTTTGTGTGTGTGTGTGTGGTATGTGTCTCAGAGGACATTATGTGTCCCTGTGGTGAACCAAGGGTGACTTTGGGAATCATCCTGGATTGCTTCTACCTCCTTTTTGCTTCGCTCTGTCATTTCCCTGGCTCCGCTCACCAGGGGCTAGAGGTGCGGGCTTTTTTTATGTGAGACAAGGGATCCAGATTCAATACCTTCTGTTTGTGAGCAGTCTTCCCCCCTAAGCCACCTCTTTAGCTCTATGCCTTTATTTTCTAAAACCTCTTGCTAAGCTGAAATAAGGGACTACAGCAAAAGACTAATTATAACAAGTATAATATTGAAAGTATATAAATGAAATTTCATTAATGAATTACATATTATACCTATTTAAAACAAACTTTTAGTATAGGTTACAAAAGAAATATAAGCTCTCTAAATCATTTTCAAAAGTATACACCAAACACTGGAACAATGATGGCCAGTAATACAGATGAACTAATGATACAAAAATCAACAGTGACTAATTGTTGCAATTCGCCTGCACGATTGCTGATAAGCCATCGAACAGTTTAAGGGAACAAGGGGTTTATTGATAGTCTGGTTACAATTCGTAGTTTACCTTGACAGGAGAGCTCGCCCCAACACCAGGACCTAGGGAAAAGGCCACACCATCTCTACATAGCGGTTGAGAGAGAGATGATCCTTACTTGCCAGACCAGCATGTCTGGCCAAGTGTACACAAGGATGCCAACTTTCTCAATCAGCTCTCCGTATTTTATTCCAGGGCCTAGTTCCACCACCATGGGCTGGGCCTTCCCCATCAGCTAGACAACCCCCATCAGCTAGGTTTGCTTTGGGCCTAACTCAACCATTAATTCGCTACAAATGTGCCCAGAGCGCAAACCCTCCAACTGTCAGGTTGACACCTGTGCCTAACTATAACACTAATATTAAACATTTATTATGTGATAAAGGTTACAAAAACATATATTTTTATACTCACTGACCTGTACATTTAAAAGTATGTATTTCATTAAGTTCACAGTTCAATACAAATAAAACTTGTATGTATATAATGTATGGTCATATATGTATGTACGTTGTTATGAGTGTATGTGCACATAGGGAGGGTGCATGTACTTGAATATGAAAGCCCCAGATTTAATATCAGGAGTCTTAAAAGATAAGGTAAAAGTAAGGTTTTTTTTTAAAAAAAGGTATCTGTTGCAAATGCCTTATTCACTGAAGCAAAATCTCTCAATTGCACCCAGAGCTCACCAAATTGACAAGTCTACATAGCTAGCTTACCCAGTGGGTTCTTAGTCTCTGGCTTCCAAGAGTTGAGATTATAGTCAGGCCACATTAATGTGGATTCTAAGGAATCCAAACTTTATTCCTCTAGTTTACAAGACAAAAACCAAAAATCATCTCTAGTCCCTAAACATTTTTTTTAAAGCAGAGGCTTAAGGATGTGTAAGCATGACAAAAAATGAATTAAAAAAATTACTATCCTAGGTTAAGCCATTCATAGTATTTTTGAAGACATAAAACTAAAAAAATTAGACACCAGAATTAGAGAAGATTCACTGCAGAGATTTTTTTTCTTCTTCTATCTCTACACTTATAAGAATCACTCATTTAGTAAATACCTCCTAAATGGAAAGGCACACCCCACAGTAATGCTACTATATGAAAACACACCCACACAAGACTGAGGCCTAGTTGTAATCAATACTCCATGCTGCATTCCTACTCTGGTAGGTATCAGTATTGTCAAGAATACCGCCTGAAAATTTACTAGAAATACAAATTTATAGACCCTTCACAGAACTACTGCTGGCTTCTGAAGACAAAGGTATGAATTATGTTTTAAAAACCTCTTCCAGAAATTCGTCCATGGTTCTACACACACACACACACACACACACACACACACACACAAACACACTCACATGCGCACACACGCAAAACACGCACAATTGAATAAATAATAAAAATAAGAAAGAAAAAGAAAAAAAAAACCTCTTCCAGAGCTGGAAGAAGATGGCTCAGGGGTTAAGCCTCTGCCTCCAAAGCAGAAAGTCCTGAGTTGAGATTCTGGATTCCATGTAAAAATGCCAGGTGGAAATGATGGCAGCCTGTACTTCCAGTCCTGGAAGGTGGAGCCTAGGAAACTCCAGAGCAAAGCAAATAGGAAGTAGAAGCAATCCAGGGTGATCCCTAAAGTAACCCACACACTCACACAGTGCCCTCTGATACACACAAACATACACACAGAGACATACACAGATACACAAAAATAATAAACCAAGAAAAGTTAAAAACCTCTTCTGGTAGTTCTAATGAAAAATGCAATTTGAGAAACATGTACTTAGTATTATATACTTCAATTTCTATGGAGTTATATTCTAATGAGTATTAAAAATATTTTACAGGGGCTGGAGAGGTGGCTCAGGGATTAAGCTTCTGCCTTGCAAGCAGAAGGTCCTGAGTTCGGATCCTAGATCTCACGTATAGACGCCAGGTGGAAGTGGGGGCGGCCTGAGTTTCTGGTCCTGGTAGGGCGGAGACTGTGAATCCCAGGGCAGAGTAAACAAGGAAGTGGTCCATGGTGGTTCGGGAATTCGCCCGTGGTTCTAAACACACACACACACACACACACACACACACACACACGAATAAAAAAAATTTTTTTTAAATTTTACAATGAGTAGTAAATGCACATTCTGGAAACTCTACAACTATCTCTCATGAATACTGAAATTTGCAGAAGAGGGGGCAGTAAGATTGTTAAGAGCCTAAAGATGGGGAGGAGCAACGATATGCAAGATACTACACACAAGTTAGGGCCTAAGCAATCATAATAGGACTTTGCATGACCTGCGCAATGACCAACACATTATTGATCCCTCAAAGTCTAGCATGGACTGACCAAAGGCACTAGGATCCTTAGAAGGTAGGGATTAACAGCCACAATAGTGTTCCTATACTTAAGGGTAACACAAGAAAGAGTTCTAGGAAATGCCACTGAGTCCTTACACCTCATCAGAGAGGAAGACCCAGAGGAAAGTTTGACATACACGTTAAAGGATGCTCCAGGGATGGGGGGAAGGAGGCACCGAGAGATAGAGAGGGAGGGGGGGAAAGGAAGAGAAAAAGGGGGGAGGGAGCAAGGGGGTCCAGGAAAGGGTGGAGGGAGGGAGGGGACCGGGGTACCTATTAAGTTTATATGAGCGGAAATAAATAAATAAATAAATAAATAGCAGGAAAAAAAACCTCCTCTGGTAGTTCTAATGAAAAATGAAATTTGAGAAACATGTTGTACTTAGTATTATATACTTTAATTTCTATGGAGTTATATTCTAATGAGTATTAAAAATATTTTACAATGACAGTAGTAAATGCACATTCTGGAAACTCTACAACTATCTCTCATGAATACTGAATTCCACTAAATCCAAACAAGTAATTAGCACCTAGGTTCTCAAACACCACCAAAATTGAGATACTTAACAGTGGTGAGATTTAAATATCCAGAACAACTGCCCTTTCCTCTTTCACCACAAAAACTACTTTTTCCCAGGCCATCAAAATGGCTCAGTGCCAGAGTTCTATCTCCATAACCCATATATAGTAAAGAGATTGGAATCCCTCAAGTTGTTTTGACTTCTCACCTCAACAAGCAGGGCATGGAACATACATGATGTCCCCATCTCCAGCTATTCCACATATAAAATACACATAAAAAAATTAATATTCTGTCAGAGTTAGTTTACAAGTGTCAACTTGACAGTTGAGGGTTTGAACTCTGGACACATTTGTAGAGAATTAGCAGTTGAGTTAAGCCCAGAGCAAACCTGCAGGAGATTGTCTAGTTGATGGGAAAGGCCCAGTCCATGGTGGATGGAACTAGTCCCAGGCAGGTGAATAAAATGGAGGGAGCTATTTGAGTGAGGGGGCATCCTTCTGTACACTTGGCCAGACATGCTGGTGTGGCCAGTTCCCTCGGCCCTAGTGTTGGTGTGAGGCTCTCTTGCCAAGACAGACTAAGAACTATAAACAGGAATCGTAAGAGAATAAACCCCTTCCTTGTTCCTTAAGCAGTTTTGTCATGATTTTATCAGCAACAATGCAGGGTAATTGCAACATTCTCTCTTGAACTTAATCATCTTATCTAACACTTTGACCAACATCTCTCCATTCTCCACAATCCTTAGACTTTGGTAACCAATACTATTTTAATTCTCTGCATTTGACTTCTACAGATTCCATATATAAATGTGATTGTGTATTATTTATCTCTGTGCACTCTTTCAATATCTAGCATCTTCTAAAACCTTTCACACCTGTATCCTCTTAACTTTCGCATACAAACCTTTAAGAGCTCCGATGCCAGGCATATATACATATTAAGGTGGTAGAGATACAAATATACTGACAAAAATATTATCCTCAACCATCTATTTCTATAACCCATATACTAACAGATTTCTGTCCCTAATTCTGCCTTTGTAAGAGAATGATTCTCATTACATCTCTATTTGTATCACTAATGACACCTAAAAAATATTTTATTTTTAAATTTGGAATTTTTGGTTTTGTTTTTATCTTTTTGGTAGTATTAGAATTAAATGCCAATGTCTTACATTTAATTGGCTTTACCAATGAGATCTGTTCCTTACCCTCAAAAAAAAACTTTAAAAAATTATTGCTCCCTTCAATCTTTTTTTTAAATTTTTTTATTATTATTTATTCAATTATGCATGTATGGTATGCGCATGTGTGCACGTACGTGTGTGTGTGTAGAACCACAGACGAATTCGGGAACCACCATGGACCACCTCCACCTCCTCGTTTACTCTGTCCCGGGATTCACAGGCTCCGCCCTACCACGACCAGAAACGCAGGCCACCCCCACTTCCGCCTGGCGTCTTTACATGGGGTCTAGGATCCAAACTCAGGACCTTCTGTCTGCAAGGCAGAGGCTTAACCCCTGAGCCACCTCTCCAGCCCCTTTCAATCTTTTACATTGTCTCTTTTTATTTGCCATCTTCCAGTTTTCCTGTACTTGTATAAACTCTATTTCATCTTCATCTTCCCATATCTACTAATTTTTTTAAAATTTTGTTTAATAAATTGTTTCCATGCACTTACCTCAAGTACTGGTCCAGCTCCAAGAATAATCTGTTCGACTCCACTGGCAAATCCTTTCTGACTGAGGGCAGTAAGGTGATGAATAAGAAAGTTTGTGCTTTGAGTCTTTCCAGACCCACTCTCTCCTGAAATCACAATACACTGATTCTTTCTGCGCTGAAGCATAGCATGATAAGCTACATCAGCCACAGCATATATATGGGGCTCAAGTTTTCCCAACTGGTGGTTATCATACATTTTGACATACTTGGGGTTATAAATAGGAAGAAATTTGAATGGATTAATAACTATTAGAATACTGCCAACATAAGTATAAATCTTTTCATGCTTAAAGCGATTTCGCAGGTTTTCTAAGAGAGTTTTCTCATTCAAATCAGGTAAGCTACATAAATCATCAAAATCTTTCTGTGGAGGTTGTGGAAGAAAACCCCGTTCCATCATCCTGCGGCGTTCTTCAGTTACCCGTAACCATGACTGAAGGCTACCATAATGAATTGATCCATCAAGGTTTTTTTCTCTCAGAAGAAAGCGATAGTCCTCTCCACTCAAGCGATTTTCCAGAGCCATCCGGGGCCACAGCATCATTCGCTGAACTGGACAGTCTGTTGGATTGAGTATCCATTCTTCTCCACCAAATTCCTTTACCTCTGCTAAAACATAGCATTTTGTTTTGTCCAGATGAAGTCTGTTTATAAGAGAGTCAATCACCTCAGCAGCCGTGGAGTTTTTTCTGGCAGGAATTGGACAATAAATCGTTCCTTCGGAAATCGTCCCAGGATATATACGTAACGTGTGCTCGTTATCCTCAAAGCGTCTTCTTCCTCCATCACTTATATTCATATTGGATCTTGTTCCATCAGCATGAATAGTATGTGTTCAAGACTGTGTAAAGCATTTTCTTGGCAACAGAACTGAAAAATAAAAGGTGTATGAAACATTTAGATTACACATGGCTTTCTGATGTTCAAAACGAAGCTCTAACATACTAATTGGACTGGAGAGATGGCTCATCATGTAAAGATGCTTACCATGCAAACCTGGCAGCTTGAATTAGATCCCTAGAACCCACGTGGAGCAGAAAACTAACTCTTGAAAGCTGTCCTCTGAACTCTACATGTGCACCATGGCATGCATAGAAAAAAAAATCCTAACTTTTTGAATAAGAAAGAATAATGAATTGGATGTATACTTCTGTACATGGCACATGCCTGCAATACCAGCACTTAGGAAGCAAAGGCATGAGGATCAAAAGTTTGAGACCATCTTCAGCTACAAAATGAGTTTGACGTCTCTGATCAGCAAGTCTGGCTCATCAGAAAGCTACAAGTTCACAGAGAGACCCTGCCTCAACACATAAGACTGAGAGCAACTGAGGAGACACCAACATCAAACTCTGGCCAACATACACATATCACATCACATCACATACTCTTGTGTTTCCCTTCTCTTTTTACCTCTTTCATTCTTCAACATATAAAGATATGGTGCTTTTTTTTTTAAATCTAATTTTTTTTTGAGACATAGTCTCACATAGCCCAGAGGTGGCCTCAAATACACTACATAGTGGAAAATGACTTTGAACTCCTCTTCTATCTCCACCTCCAAAGTGCTGGGATTACAGGCATGCACTACCATGCCTAGCTAATGTACTATTTTTGAAAATATGAAAAGTATTAGCAGTTACTTCCATCTCATACTACCATATACTTTCAAAATCCTCTAATCAAAACATTATCTCTTTTACCTGGATGACCTCTAAAACACATAATGGAATTTACAAAAAGCAGCTATACATCTACTGCTCAAATTGAACACATTTGAAAATAACTATGGTAGCTACCTTTTTTGCTGTTGAAATATCCATATCTCGAAGTTGGTGTTAAGTCCATATATATTTATGATTTGGATCAGTCTCCATAAATTACATTCAGACCTGTTTCATTTCTTAAGTTTTAAGAAATGATAGCACTATATTTACTGGTATTGTTTTCAACTCTAAGTTACTATCTTATGAATACAAATAAAACTCAGTAACTGCCAAATAATTTTCCAGTGCATGATTAATGCACTGCCCTAGTAAACACTAGAGGCGGATCCAATGTTACACTAAGAAAACAATGCTACAATTCTCACACACATATCCTCATGTATCTTTGCTGAAGTTTCTCTGGCTTTATACCTAGGAATGAAACTTTACCAAAGAGTGACAAAATGTTCTCCATATAATAATTCCAATTGACTTTTACAAATATGGTAAAGTTGAGATTTGCCAGTCAAACATGAATATTATCTGACTTGACTTTTTGCCAACTTAAAGTATAAAGAAGGTCACTTTAAATGTCATTTTGCATCTCCCTGATCACTAGTGAGAATGGGCAACTCTAACCTTCTCATCTGTCAATTCAGCTATTGATCACTAATTAGTTTTCTTTTACAATTATCTT
Organism: Typhlomys cinereus; assembly: GCA_023101885.1. Lineage (NCBI taxonomy): Eukaryota > Metazoa > Chordata > Mammalia > Rodentia > Platacanthomyidae > Typhlomys > Typhlomys cinereus. The sequence goes on along the minus strand of JALPQD010000136.1, from coordinate 5,114,097 downwards.
TTCCTTATCAACTTGAATGATTTTTTCACATATTAATATTCTAAATATTATTAAACTTTCTGCTGGATGTGCAGAAAATATTTCCTACCAGTCAGTGGTCTACATATTTGTACTGCTTTTTGAATACAGGTTATTTTTAATAATCAGAATTATACTTGGGGCTGGCAAGAGAGTTCTATCCCCAGAAGTCCACATGGGGAAAGGAAAGAATGGACTTCTGTGCTATCTAAACATATCATTATGCCCTTATAGAGAAGATCCCAGCACTCAACCAAGAAGCAAAACAACTGGCCAAGGCACAGAGAATGAGTGACTGTGAAGTGCTTACTTTCAAACAGGACAACAAATCACCCTCCACCCAAAACTCAGGGAGCCTTAAAGAGAAGAGGGCAGTAGGAATGTAAGTGTGTGCAGAGGTGCTGCCACACAGTACCCTCTGGTCACGACAGGACTGCCGCCCCCAAGAACACATGGCAGAGATGACCACTTCCACAGGACCTGCACAACAGTTGGCTATCGCTTCACCATGAATGAGGGATGATCTCAAAAACACCACACCTCAAACTATTTTAGATTAATGCCAACAGGAGAAGGGGAACGCCTTTACTCAATGATTTCCCACTGATGGTCGTCCATGCCCTAACAAGTACTCAAGTCACTTGCCAGTATGAATATGCCAGATAAACCTACTGGGCCGCACGTACAAAAAGATGTCAAAGCAGGAGAGACTGGCTAGAAATGAGAAAGTATGAAGTGGGACAGCAGGGCAGAATGGGATTTATTAACAAGGGGTGCAAACACATAAATTCATTATAATTATGTATAAAAGTGTCAAAGAATATAATAATTTAAATAAAAAGTCTTATCTAAATGATTAAAATACTGCTAGCATCAGCTATTCCAGAAAAAAGGAATACAATGAGCATTAGTAATAAAACTTACTTATCAGTAACCTTTCTTTGGATTTACAGAATCCAGAACATGTGGTGACCTTCATATAACATCAGAATATATGTCAAGGAAATACAGGATTAAAAATCACTCTAATGTCCATCCTTTATTGAAAACAAGTTCTGTGTTTGAGATCGTTTCTGGAAGCCTTTAGGATAAAAGTTTAGCCATTTTCTTTTCTGCAATTCATTTTAATTTTTAATATTCTTTTAGGGCTTTACAAATATATTTATATTATTTTTACCCTGATCACCCCATCTCAATACCCAATTTCAAGCCTTCTCCTCCCACCAATGAGTCCCTTTTGCACTCATGTCATTCTATGGATTTATGGTTCACTTAGTCCCATCTAGGTTCCTGTTAATGATCTGTGTCTGCATATTTGGCAGACCATGTAGACGTGGCATATTCCTGGGAAGAGTTGCTCCTCTTCTCTCCCTCCTTTGAGGGAAAGAGTGGTTCTTCAGGTTTTTCCCTTTCATGATGGAGACAGACAAATCTTGTAGTCTCACAAAAGTATACCCAACTGCAGTGAGTTCACAGATGCCAAGGTCCCATCATACCCTGAAGATACTATATGGCTGTGTCTCTCACCACCTTCAGAATCTTACATTCTTACTGTACCCTCTTCACAATGCTGAGCCTTGCAGTGGGGGAAGGTAGATGTCCTGTCTGGGGCAGAGCAATCCAGCCATTCATTTTCAGTACTTTGGCCAGTTGTGATTTTCTGCAATAAACCTTCATTACAAGGCTTCTAGGCTGAGTGTTGCACACTCCTCTAATCTATGGTTATAATGATAGATACGGAAAGTAGTTTGATGTAATATCCTTATAGCTAAACTACTTTCCTCCAACCCTAGGATCTGTGTCCTCCTTCCGTAAATTCATGGCCTGACTTGCAGTGCTTGGGATATGATCCCTGCTTGAAGGTGGGCCTTAAGTTCAATCAGAAAACACTTCAAGCCACTATTGCTTGCATCCTGCCCACATGGTTATTTGTTGCAGCTTGGAGCTTTCACAGTAGATGATACTGTTGTTTTCTTTTCTCCCCAAGCAATCTGCATGATGCTTTCTGGTGCTATAAAAGCTGGTTGGCTAGGAGGAAGCTTCTAGACCAGGGCCACCTAGTTTCTTCCCATATCCTGTGATCAATGTGTGCATCATCGGCAATGGGGCCTTACTGTCAGTTTCTAGAGCACGACCAAAGAACAATGGCAAAAGCCTGTGCCATATGGGAGACCTTTAAGAACACTATAGCAACAGCTTATTAGGATATATCACATATACGGTACTAGAAATATTTGTAAAATAACCTGTGAATTCTGGTATAAGCATTACATGGCCTTTTTCCTTATACCTTATGCTCCCCACTCCATAGTCTCTTACATACTGTGTCTGTTTACACTCTTTTTGGAAAGAAAAAAAAGGATAATTTAATCATTTTGATGAATTTATTATATAGATTTCAGTCTGGCTGTATCTTACAAACTTAGTGCTACTGGTTGTCCCCCTACCCCTACCTTTGTCCTATCTCGTCTTCCTCTCCTCCCTGAAGTTTCACCCTTCATTTCCCCCAACATTGTTCCCCTTACTAGTTTCTTATTTCTCATGATCTTTTGTCTCCTCTTTTAAGGCCTTTACCTACTCCTCTCTCCCCTTCCCTTTACTTGATGAAGTGTTTCTCTCTAGCTGCTTCTTATACCTTAGTTCTATTTACTACCCCCACCCCACCACTTTCTGTAACCCATCCCCTTGTCTCCCTACCCTTTGAAAGCCCCCACCATGTTCCTTTCTCCACCTTTTCCCCCTATGGTCTGTCAATGCCCCGTTTAGTACCTTTTCCAGTCCCTTCTCTTCTCCCACTCCATAAATCATCTCTGGTTTGTTTCATTTTGTTTTGTCTTGACTGGTTGTTTAAGAATTTCTATTTAATCACACTGAATTAAAGTTCTATGCTAGCATCTGCATATGAAAAAAATTATCCAGTGTTTGTTTTTCTGTATCTAGGATATTTCATTTAGTATGATCTTTTCCAGTTCCATCCATTTACCAGATAATTTCCTTATTTCATTTTTCTTAAGACCTTAATAGTATTCTATTGTGTATATGTACACATTTTCATTATCATTAGTTGATGGGCATCCAGGTTGATCCAAAATGTTTGCAATTGTGAACTGAGCAATAATGAACAGTGATATGCAGGATCTCTGCTGTATAATGCTGAGTCTTTTCATAATATACCCAGAAGTGTTATAATTGGGTCAACTTTTAGCTTTTTTAATGTGTCAATCATTTTCACATGGTTAGCATTAAAAACACAAATACATATTGTTGCAGTCCACCTGCATGGTTGCTGATAAATGACCATCACACAGTTTAAGGGAACAACAGTTTATTCTCTCTTATGATTCCTGGTTACAGTTCTTAGTCCAGCTTGACACCAGGGCCGAGGGAATTGACCACACCATCACCACATAACAGCTGAGAGATGAACGATCCTTACTTGCCAGACCAGCATGTCTGGCCAAGTGAACAGAAGGATGCTGACTCTCTCAATCAGCTCTCTTGTGATTTATTCAGGGCCTAATCCCACCCATCATGGGGGGTCTTCCCCATCAGACAATCTCCTTCAGGTTTGCTCTGGACTTAACTCAACCATCAACTCTCTGCAACTGTGCCCAGAGCTCAAACCCTCAACAGTGCTTAACTATGATACCTGTGCTTAACTATGACACACATGAACCCTCATCCCTCCTACATACAAAAAAAGTAGTCTTTATTCATTGTCAGATGGCGAGATGTCCCAAGAGTGATGAAAGGTGGGAGGCAATCCACCCCCTTGGTCATATCTTCATCCCATTTACAGTTCTTCATTTCTTGAACTACTTTTCCGAAGAGGTGAATGCTGGGATCAGTTAAAGGCTTTCTGAGAATACTGGTTTGGATTTTTGGGCCTGTTCCAGTCAATTCAAGATGAAACGGCTCGTATCATGAAGCACTCAAGCAGTCAGGACTGTCTACTTTGGCCCAGGCTTGTCCATGCATTTCTCCCAGCACAGCTCCGTCATCTCCAACTCAATGAAATGCTGCAACTGGGGGTCCACAGTGCCCAACCCCACAGTGGAGGGCAACAATGACAGATCCACGCCGGCGCGACCATAAAGGCCAAGGCCAGGCTGAGACCAGCTCCACACAGACCCACTGACTTTCATGTGTCTCAGCAACTGAACCCCAATTTTTAGTTTTTTGAGGAACCTCCGTACATATTTCCTAGAGTGGCTGCACCAGTTTACAATCCCACCAACAGTAAGTGTTCCCTTTATTCCATATCCTTCACCAGCATTTGTTATTATTCATGTTCTTGCTCTTAACGATTGTTAATTGAGGTAAGGTGAAATCTTAGTGTAGCTTCAGGATGCTGTATACTTTTTTAGGCATTTCTTTAACATTTGAATTTTTCCTTGAAAAGTTTAATTCTGGAGCACATTTTTAACTGGGTCATCGGCTTTCTTAACGTTTAATTTTCTGAATGTTCTAGATACCAGTACTCTGTCAGATTTATAGTTAGCAAAATTTTTCTTCCATTCTGTGGGTTGCCTTTCAGCACAGTAGAAGTTTTTTAGTTTCATGAAAACAGTGCTGGGAAAATTGGATAAAAGCATGCAAAAAAATGAAACTTGATTCTTATCTTTCACACCGCACAAAAATCAATTTCAAATTGACCAAGGACCTCAATGTCAAACATGAAACACTGAAAATTATAGAAGAAAGAATAGGGACGGGTTGGAGAGAGGGCTCAAGGTGTAGAGCCTTTACCTTAAAAGCAAAAGGAAAAGGACCTTGAGTTCTGATCTCCAGATCCCATACAAAAATTCCACGTGGTCTATAAGAAGACAACTGATTTGGGGATATTGATTTTGTAGCCTACTACTCTACTGAGTCTCTTGGTTGAACCTTTTAGGGTCTCTCAGGTGTAGAATCGTATCATCTTCAAATAAAGAAACCTTGACTTCTTCCTTTCCTATTTGTATGCCTTTTGTCGCCCTCTTATCTTACTTACAGCTCTAGGTAAGACTTCAAGCACAATGTTAAAAGAGGTGAGAGTGGAAAAACCTTGTGTAGTTACTGATCTCAGTGGGAATGATTCAAGTTTTTAAAGTTTAGAATAACATTTGTTACAGGCTTGTTGTATATACCCTGTATTGTGTTGTGATGTGTACAGCTTTTATCATCATGAAGGGGGAGGCACTGGGAGAAGGGAAGGGAGGAAGGGGGGTGAGAGGAGGTGAAAAAAGGGGGAGAATGCAAGGGGAGACTGGGGAGGGGTGGAGGGAGGAAGAGGAAGAGGGGTACCTATTGAGCTTGTATCATTGGGGGAAAAAATGTGGATAAAAAATTATTTAAAAAAAGAAAAAATTCTGCATCTATAAGAGGATCATGTAGGTTTTCTTTTTGAGTCTGTTAATATGGTAAATTACATCTTATTGATTTTCGTACATTGAGTCATCGTTGTGCTTCGGGATGACCTGACTGTGTCATGGAGAATGATCTTACCGATGTTTTTGAATTTGGCTTGAAAGTATTTTATTGAGGATTTTGCACCTGTGTTCATTAATGAGATTGGACTACAATTTGTGTGTGTGTATCTTTATTTGGTTTTGGGATTGGTACAATATTGGCTTTGTAAAAGAGTTTGGAAGTGCTCCTTCCTCTTGTATTTTGTGAACTAATTTAAGGAATAGTGGTGTCAGTCAGCTTTCTTGAATGTCTGGTAGAAAATCCAGTCCTGGGTTTTTGGTTGGGAGATTTGTGATTACTCTTTCAGTTTCAATATTTGATATGGGTCTGTTAATCATTCCGTTTATCCCGAGTCAACTTTGGTAAATCACAGGTGTTTAGAAATCCTTCCATTTCCTTTTGATTACCCAGTTTGGTGGAGTAAAGATTTTTGAGGTTCATCTTTATGATTCTCTGAATTTCTTCAGTATCTGTTGTGGTATCTCCCATTTTTGTCTCTAATTACATTAATTTGCGTTTTCTCTCTTTTGGTTAATTTAGCTAAAGGTTGTGAATCTTATTTATCTTTTCATTGTTTCACTGATTGTGAATCTTTGTTTTACTGATTCTTTGTATAGTTTTCTTTACTTCTATTTTATTAATTTCTCCTTTGAGTTTGCTCATTTCTGCCCGCCCACTACCTTTGGAATTAGTTTGTACTTGTTTCTCCAAGGCTTTGAGCTATACTGTTGTTAATTGTGGTGTTTTTATTTTTCTGAGGTAGTCATAGAGTACTACAAAATTAAAAAAAAAAAGTTAGAAATGATGGCAGCCTGCAATTCCTTCTCTGGAAACCTACAGCAAAGTAGTAAGGAAGTAGAGCAATCTAAGATGATTCCCGAAGTTACCTTTGGGCCTCCACAGGTACAAATACACTCAAGTGCCCTACAGTACACAGAAAACACACACACACACATACACGTATGTGTGCGCGCACACACAAAACCAAGAGAATATATATTTTTTAATTTTTTTATTATTATTTATTCAATTGTGCGTGTGTGCGTATGTATGTGCACGCATGTGTGTATGTGTGTGTGTAGAACCACGGACGAATCGGGAACCACCATGGACGCCTCCACCTCCTTCTGCCCCGGGATTCACAGGCTCCACCCTACCAGGACCAGAAGCGCAGGCCACCCCCGCTTCTGCCTGGGATCTATACATGGGATCTGGGATCCGAACTCAGGACCTTCTGCCTGCAAGGCAGAGGCTTAACCCCTGAGCCACCTCTCCAGCCCCCAAGAGAATATATTTGAAGGGATGGCTCTAGAAAAACTTTAGCAGAACCTTGTTCAAGCAAGAAATAAGACCAACAACCAGCAACTCATTAAATAAAGCTCTTTAACTACAAACAAAAAAAAGAACTGACTTCTGAAAGTTATCCTATGACCTCATCTGTGCACCATCTGTGCACCAGAGCATGCATATAGTTGCCTTCTTTCTTTCTGTATCTCTTGCTAACTTTTTTATCTCTTCCTCCCTCCCTAATAAGTAAGTCAACTTTTTAAAATTATACCTTAAGCTTTATTTTTCTCCCTAAGGTATTAGAGATGGGGATCTTAAACATGTGACGCACTCTATCAATACCTTTATCTTTGTGTATATGCACATACATATACACACACCTTATGCAATTTTTTCATGAGCCTTGTGAACCTGCTTATTACTTGTTTAAAACAATACTGTAGTAATGACTTTTAGAGTTAACATTAATTTTTACATTTTAAACATTAGTAAATGTTCAGTGTTTTCCATTTATCTGTATTTCATATCATTATTATAGTTAATCAACAGGTTTTACACTCTAATAATAGTGTAGAAATACGCTTAGCTAGCAAGTCCCTAGGTGTAAAGGTACATTTGTGTTCTCCTGAATCCGTAAGTACATAGTGTCATATAAGCTATGGTTTCTGACAGCAATCAACGGAAAACCTACTCCTTACAACTAGTAAAGTTGTGCCCTGCTCTACACTTAATGACTATAATTTAATCCCTAAGACTGTATATAATGTAACAGCCTAAGAACTAAACTCAGAACCTCTTTCAACAGAAGACCCATGATTTCCAACAATGAGCACAACTCCAGTTACATCTCAGGTATTTTACCTACAGGTTCCCAACAACAGTTCAACTCAGTGCACTGAGTTCTGATCCCCTTCTGAAACAAAAAGTATTTATTTTCGGTGTATGCATCCCTCTTACATCAATCTGATTTTATTTAAAATAAATCACTGATTTACATTTGGAAAAAAGTTTACCTAAACATGTAACTCATAAATACATTTTAATAGTAACCCAGTCTTTAATTGCCTAAAAACTTGGCTTGTAATTCTCAAGCTATCAGAATGACATGGAGAATGAGAGTCTTTTTTAAAATTACTTTTCAGGCACAATAACAGTTTTGCATCAGGGAACATCTAGGCAATTCTGTAATTGATAGGAACCCTTATAATCAAAGTATTTGGAAAGCCATGCTTCTACTCCCTTAACATAGCAAGTTATTGACAATATTTTCATTTAAAAGTCACTAATTTACTACATAGCTGCCAGATCGAAACTTTTTTAGTTTTGTTTTTACTTGTTTTTGTCTTTACCAGGGATTGAGCCCAGCACCTAGAGCATCCAGGCAGGCACTCTACTCTGAGTTATGCTCCCCACTGTTTTAATCTTCAAACATAGCATATAACTTTTGTTATTGCCTCTGTTCCATAACAGTATTTGATTTTGGAAGCCAGCTTCTCATTCATGAAACTGTCTTCATGTTACAATTCCTTTACTTCTAATCATCCCATTAGGCTTTTTCTGACTTGCCCCCAACTCTTTTTTCCCACCCCCTTTTTTTTTCTTTTCTTGAGACAGCTTTTCATTGTGTACCCCAGATAGTCTTGAACTTCACATAAACCTCCTGGCTCAGTCTCTTGAGTGCCACACACCAGATAGTCTTGAACTTCACATAAACCTCCTGGCTCAGTCTCTTGAGTGCCACACACCTAGCTCTGACTTAACATCTCAGTTATTTTACCTGCAGGTTCCGAGGGACAGCTCAACTCAGTGCATTGCAACCTTTCATAGAAAGGTTGCTCCTCTTTCACAGAACCACATCTAAGATTCTGGCCTCAACCTAGTGCTCTTCTATCCAAATGACTTCCTACTCTTCCACTCATCCTTTGATGCTCTGGTATTGCAACAGCAGAACTGAGTAGTTGTGAGTAGTACCACATTGTTCACAAAGTCAAAATTCTTTCCTACATGTCCGTGTACAGAAAGAAGTTTGCTACTTGGTAAAAAAAGAACATCAGGGCACTTTAGAATGGAATGGAAAAATGAAATAATAAAAATAATGCGTAAGAAAAAAAGAGAGGCCGATATGTCACTCAGAATAGTGCTTGCTAGGATACATGAACTCTGAGTTCAATCCCTAGCAATGCATAAACTGGGTATGGTGGTAGATACCTGTAATCACAGCATTCTGGAAGCCTACACAGGATTGCCACAAGTTTTAAGATCAGCTTGGGATACCATAATTAGTTCTATCTACACAAAAACAGACATATCTCCAACTATAGGACAGATAACGTGAATGTTAAATACAATCAAAATGTCAAGCAAACTGAGAAGAGAAGGGAAGTAGAAGAGCATCAAGCATGTAGACTAGTGAGTGTTGACCAAATCTAGTATAAATAAGTAACGTGTGAAACGTTAATTAGTCAGGGGATATGGGAATACTGCTGTATGATTATAAATAGGATCAAATAAAGGAGAAGCAAAAATTGACACTGAAGAAACGGTGTCACTGATGACCCAATGCTCTTTAGTAACCAGGACTATGTAAGATTCACATCAAAGTTAGATGTTTCTCAGAAGTAAAGAAAAAAGATGCCATTTCTTTCATTGTAGAATTTTTTTAAAAAGTAGAGAGACATTTGCAGCAAGATGTGACTAGAGTACATGCTAACTGATCTTGATTATTGAGTACAACACATGAGCCCATATTTTACAATAGATCAATGTTGAGTAATAGCTAAATAGGTTAGGAAAGAGAACATATTTCATAGATTTCAATGAATAAATGATAGGGGAAATGAATTATCACATGAAATAACAGCATAGTAACACTGGGTGAGGCTGCCAGTAAGTAATCTTTATCTCCAACTACTGTTTCCTTGTGATTCTCTTCCCTAATTCTATAACTAATAGTCTGAATAGACTGACCTCATCCCTCACTTAAGAGAGAAAAGAAACATAAGTTTTGATCCAATTTATTTCATTCCTCCTATCCAAGCTGATTACTAAGATTCTATGCTTAAACTTATGCTATAAATATTGGAAAGTAGCATTTTTTTAACATCAGGATTGCAAAGCTAGAACTGAAGAGAGCTAGCACTACTAAGTGCTCTAAAGTCTTTGCAATAAAAGACAATGAAACTAGCAGACTTAGTGAAACCTTGTCAACACATTTGTGCCAAATGAATCTGCCTCTGCCTTAACAAGCTCAATCACTGAGTTTCCTTGTTCAGTGTGCCAATCGATTCCTTTTTACTCCCTCCACCACTTTGAGGTGAATTTTTCTTTTCTATAATCAAAAGAGATTTCATTATTGTAATAGGTAGTATTTCAGTATACTACCCTTCGAGAACATAAATACCTTTTGTAATCCAAATTTCTAACTTCTAAAAGTTTCACATTCTAAACTTGAGGACCAAATATATTTAAGTAAATTCTGCTGCAATTTCTTTTATTATCTTAATGTTCAATATTCAAACTTAGGGAGCAAAGTAGATTTATGAAAGGCAGTAGCCCCTGACATTCAAATTAATTATCCAAACTGAAAGATTAAACATATTTGGATGTTTAATACTTGTAATGTCAACCATGCAGAAATATGGAAAAGTTTTTATAATGTCAAAGTAAACAAAACTATTTATAAATGAATACATATGTTAAAATGGATGACAACAGAGCTTTGGGAAAATCTTCCAATTTTCATCTTACAGTTTATTTTCTTTAAATCAAGCAGCAGACTTCCTTATTTTTTAACTTTAGTGTGTGCATGTATGAAAAAGAGGAGCAGACAAGAGGAGGAGGGATGAAGGGAAGGAGGGGGAGGGGAAAAGAAAAAGAGGAGAAGGAAGAGAGAAGACAATATGCGGAGTTTTACTTTTTATCTGTGGTAATATAACAGGTCTCACAGCAAGCTCTTGCCACTAAGGACAGAATCCCAGTAGTCATGCCTTCCAAAAGTTACATTTGTCAGGTACTTGCCTCTCAAGTACCTGAGAAAAAAAAACACAAAGAGAAAAACATACAAAAAGTTAGAACCAAAAAGTGGAGTCACTGCTGTGATAAACATAACCACATGGTTCTTAGGTCGTCTGAACTAGTTCGTAGGAGGAATAAAGAAGAGTTTTAAGCTGAGGGCTAAAGAAGGTGTACATACAGTCTTACAGGCCAAGAAGAAAACCAAAATGCCAACAGAAATTTTTTTAAAAAGTGCAGACTGTGCACATGGGTTTCAGAGGCGGTAAAAGACTCTGTAGAGCATACTGCAATAGGGGAGATGCATATCTTGTAGAAAGGAGTTTGGTTGGCTGAATTTTGCCCATATCCTAGAAATTAGAGTTAAATTCAAATGCAATGGACTAATTTGGAACAGGAAATTTCAAGATAGCATAATATTCAAGCTCAGCAGGGTTGTTGCTAGCTGCTTTTAGGAAGGCTATAATGAGGATTCAAAGCAACCAGTGGAAAAAAATGTGGGAAAATATGCAGTTTGACAAAAAAAAGTGTGAAGTTGTGCACAGGGTAACAGAGTAACAAGGAACATTAATAAGAAATCTTGAGGCTGGAGAGATGTCTCAGGGGTTAAAGCTTTTGCCTCAAAAGCAAAAGAACCTGAGTTTTAATCCCAGGTTCCATGCAAAAACAATAGGCAGATATGGCAATGGCCTGTGATCCTGGTCCTGGAAAGCAGAACCTGGGAAACCAGAGAGCGTAGCAAACAGAATGTGGAGCAATCTAGGGTAATTCCTGAAGTCACTATTGGGTCTCCATAAGCACACACACTCAAATGCCCTCTTCTACACATACACACCCTTGCATGCAAAAAAAAAAGGGGGGGGGGACTTGAACTAGAATAGGGCATAGGGTGCAGCAATGCAAAGTCATTGGAAAACTTGTATTTGAAAAGATTCTGAACAAAGAGAATCTCTAATTGCATCCTATTTCTGCAAAGCTATCAAGGTAACTTTTTCCCATATTCAGCCATAAAGACACACAGACAGTACAGACATGTTTCAAGGATGCTGAGCTGAATTTCAAACTGTCAGAACTTGGTGTTTGTTGTCCATGTGATACTGGTTCTGCAGAAGCTTGTGCCAATGTTCCAGAAAACTAATGAAGACAGGGAACATATACCAGAGTCAAATTCCCGCATAAATCTCCTAAGGAGTCTATATAGAAAGCTTGAAGACTAAGTCTAAATTGAAATCTGTAGGACACTGGACATTCCAGAAAGATGAAATACATGCCAAGTAAAGCTGCAGGAAGCCAAAGGCACCAAGATCCTTGGAGGCAAGGGATTGACAGCCACAGTAGTGTTCCTATGCTTAAGGGGAACACGAGAAAGGGTTCAGGGAAATGCCACTGGGTCCTTGTATGTCATCGGAGAGGAGGACCAAGAGGAGAGTTAGGCATACACAATAAAGGACTCTATGGGAATTGGGGGGGAGGCACTGGGGGATGGGGAGGAAGGGAGGGGGAGCAGGGGATTCGGGGGGAGGAGGAGGGAGGGAGGGAACTGGTCTACCTATTAAGTTTGTATGAGCGGAAATAAAAAATGTATTAAAAAAAAAAAAAAAGCTGCAGGCACGGAATGAACTGGTCCCAAGAACACTACAGGGTCAGGACTATCCCAGCCTGTTGATGCCCAAATTATTCCATTACAAGTCCTAGGGGGCAAACACAGAGCACTAGAGTTTGGTATTTCCCTTGCTGAAGTTCAGTCTTGTTTTGGTCTCTTCCTTGTCGTGTCCCCATTTTTTCCTTTTGGAATGAAAACGTTTATTCTATGCCACTGTATAATGGAAGCATAAAGTTTGTTTTTTGATTATACAGGGGCTCACAGCCAATTCCTTGAGTGTCAGAAGAAACTGGACTTGAACAATGGTGACACTGTTGCAACTACAGGGAATTTTTATGCATTTGTGGTGAAAGTGTGTCTGTAATTGCTCATGCACAGGGTGTGCAACATGTTGAATCTAGGGATCAATGTCAGTTGTCTTCTACAGCACCCTTTTGTTTCCTTGTTTGTTTGGAAACTGTTTCTAATTCTGGAGCCTGCCATTTTGACTAGACTGGCTAGCTAGCAGGCCCCCAGAATTTGCTTGTCCCTTCATGCACTAGGTTCATAATCATACCGGGGTTTTATGTGGGTGCTGGGGATCTGAATTTAGATTCTCAAGCTTGTGCAGCAAGCACTTTTACTTACTAAACCATCTCCCCAATCTTCTATGTAAACTTTAGAAATTGGCCTGAATGCATTTTGCATTATAAAATGTCCATGGACTATGGGGGCAAGGAGTGAAACAACATGGTCTGAATACTTAGATGATGGTGCTGTTTTGGGAGGCTGTCAGTCACTGATGGACAGGACTTAAGGCTTATAGGTGGGCCCCTTTTCTAGCCCAAACTTTTGCTTCCTGATGTAACAGGTTACACTGCAAGCTCTTGTCACTATATGGATGGTCCTAGTCACCATTCCTTCCTGACCAAATTGCTTCTGCCAGGTACTCTGTGCCAGCAACCAGGAAAGTAGCCAAGGGCTATGAGAGAAATACTTTTCAGGGCAATATTTAAGAGTAAATCATTAGGGGCTGGAGAGGTGGCTCAGGGGTTAAGCCTCTGCCTTGCAGGTGGAAGGTCCTTGAGTTCAGATCCTAGACCCCACGCATAGACGCGCCGGGTGGAAGTGGGGGCGGCCTGCATTTCTCGTCCTGGTAGGGCAGAGCCTCTGAATCCCAGGACAGAGTAAACAAGGAGAAGGTGGAGGCGGTCCACGGTGGTTCCCAAATTTGCTCGTGGCTTTACACACACACACACACACAAACGCGCGCACGCACACACACGCATACATGCACAATTGAATAAATAATAAGAGTAAATCATTTCAAATGATTTATATGATTTAATATTTATATAATTATATAATTAATATTTACAAACTATATGATATTAAAAAAGAATATAGAATAACAATTTTCAAAGAAGTCTTTAAATTAAAGTAATTTTCATTCTGAAAAGTATTCTGAGAAACAATGCAATTTGGGTTTGGAAAATGATACTATACTTGAATTTTTTAAATTTATCATGTGCACATATGTATGTTCATGTGTGTACAGGCACATAAGCACATACACACATGTGCCTTGGTGCACATGTGGAAGGTCAGAGGATAACTGACATGAGTCATTTTTGTCTTCCATCATGTGGGTTCCAGGGATCAAACTCATGTCACCAGGCTTAGCAGCAACAGCCTTTATCTGTTGAGCCATCTCACCTGACTGAGAATCTTTTTTCTTTATGGATGGCAAGATGCTATTCCCTAAAACATAATAGAAATAGCTTTTTTTATATAAGATGATGCACTTAAAACTAACAGAATGGTGACAACAAAGATTTACATGCATACAAATGCAGGTAAATTTGAATGATTATTCACATGGCATGAAATGAAACTTTTCTAAAACATCTAGAATTTCCAAGTCTTGACACTAGCACTAAACAACTGTCTCTTCCCTCATAAGACAGTTGAGATGTATAAACATTGCTTAACTGTTGCTTATATTGTTTAAATGGTGTGTTTTAAGGAATATATTAAGGATAGCTTAATAAATTTACTATCAAAAATTAAAGAATGATGTGGGGATAATGGATTATGTTAAGAATAAGGCAACTAACAGACAAGCTTTACATTGATAGAAATCTCACAGCAATCAGATGCTATTGGATCTCATATAAAGAATATTATTTAAACAAGTAATGTTTTATCTCATATACAGAAACTAAAGAGGGACAAATGAAGGTAACTGGAGAGTGAATATGGTCAAATAACAGAACTAAATAAAAATATTATAAAAACCAGTGTTTTGTATAGGAACAAACAATAATTAACTTAATACAGAAACAGGAAAAATAATAAACAGACTGAGCGTGGTGCCATATACCTATAGTCCCAGCACTTGGGAAGTTAAGGCAGGAAAACCACAAATCAAAGCTATCCTGGGGTTAAAGGTCAAGACCCTGTCCAAAAAAAAGGTGGAAATCAAGTGTGAAGAAAAAGAGGAAGGTATCTAATATTCTTGTTTTCTATCCCAATACAGTCACTGCAAAATCATACACTGGCTTAAAGTTATATCTCAGTTAACAGGGTATCAAACAAATATAAAACCCCTACACTCATTCCCAGACCTGCATAAAAAATCAGGTGTGGCTGCAATGTCATTTTGAAATAAATCAAGTTCCAGGTTAGCCAGCATAGGCTAAATAAGATGCTACCCTGAAGGAGGAGGGAATGAGAGGGGGCAGAAGAGGAAGGAAGAGGGGGAGAAAGAAGGGAGAGAAGAAACAAGAGATAACTATATTAACAGAGGAAAAATATAGTGAGATAGCTGCTGTGGCAAGTAAGGTGTGGTCCAAAGTAAATCAGATTATGATGTTACTACTCAATGAACTGAGTTAGAAGGAACTAATCACAGGGGGAAACTATGGTTAAAAAAAAAAACAGGGAATACAGTTAAAATTATAAATTCAGCTTAAAAGATTTAACATGTTAAGGCATTTTGTCTGTGCTCCCAAAATTTAATTGTCAAGAGTTATCTTAAAGCAGCTTTTCCAAATTATTTTCCAAGGAAAAGACAATCCCTTTCTCTTTACACTTGTTTCATCCTAGGGATCTACTGACAGTAGGTAGGATATAACATTGCCAAATGAGTAGAACGAGAAGAGAATCAGGCAAAGGCTTGATATTTTAAATTGAAATCTGACAGAATGTAGGGACACACATGTAATCCCAGGATTCGAGAGACAGAAGCAGGAGAATCAGAAGTTCAAGGCCATCCTCAACTACATAGTAAAGTTACCTGGGTAGCTGAGACCCTGTTAAAAAAAAAAAAAAAAAAAAAAGGATGAAACAAAATTACAAAATTATAACTTTACTAATGGGAAAAAATCTCAGAAGGCCTTAGCAATATATATCCTGAGAAATGTATGGACAAAATTTAACATTTGCTACAATTGTAAATATTAAGGGGAATGAACTATTAAATATTTTTAGTTTATTTTAGATGTATGACAATGAGGAAATGGTGTTTACACCTAATATAGTCTTTTTACAGTTTTAATATTCATTTTACAAACCAGCTTCTTCCTCCTCAGTAATCAGCTAGCATGTGGACATACCAAATTCTAAACCAATAATATGAGGGGTAGAGGTGAAAAAGCATGCCTCCAGGATAATTTACCCACCTTTTCTGCCCCGGACCCGGACCCGGACCCAGACCCAGACCCAGACCTGGACCTGGACCCAGACCAGGGAAGATTCCCTGCTCCTCAGGTAAGGCCCCTAGACCACGCCCCAGGCCCCAGGTCATCTGTGTGCCCCACTAGCCACTCTTCCTTTCTGCCCCAGTTCCCAGGCCAACTCCCTGCTCCTCAGAATTCAACAGAGTCCAGAGAAAACCCAAGAAAAGGGTTAGGGGACCAACACCATTGATCTGAGATCTTCTAAAATCATCCCATCATACGGGAGAGAATCTTCATATCTATCTCTAAGACAAGTAGATGGTAAAAAGGCCTTTTTACCATCTTGTTCTTCTAATTATTAGTCACTGTAGTTTAACATTTCCATATAGACACCCAAAAACCCATACAACTTCAGGGACTATAACATTCACCCTCACATGTCACCAAGGAAGTAAACCTAAAAGCAGACATGCCACATACTATAAGAAATCTGAAATATCGGGGCTGGAGAGGTGGCTCAGGGGTTAAGCCTCTGCCTTGCAGGCGGAAGGTCCTGAGTTCGGATCCTAGACCCCACATATAGACGCCAGGTGGAAGTGGGAGCGGCCTGCGTTTCTCGTAGGGTGGAGCCTATGAATTCTAGGGCAGAGTAAACAAGGAGGAGGTGGAGGCGTCCATGGTGGTTCCCAAGTTCGCCCGTGGTTCTACACACACATACACACTTGAATAAATAATTTTTTAAAAATTTTAAAAAAAGAAATCTGAAATATCATATTCAACCAAAAACTTTCATTCCAATTATAAAGAAAAAAGTCTTGAGCACACATATATATATACACATACATATATACATACATACATACATACATACATACATATATACATACACACAAACATACCTTTTTTTTGGCTTATGAGACAAGATCCTCCTATGTAATCTCAAACTCAAAAATCCTTCCAGCTCAACCCTCCAAGAGCTGGGTTAACAGGAATGTATCACCTCACTCAGACTAAACACTTGAATAGAGTCCAAAGAGAATTTCTAAATGTGTAATAAGTATAAAAAAAAAATTCAACACTCTGGTACTTCCCAAAAATGTCCAGTTTCAAAAATTCTCATTTGCACATAAAATTCAATAATTTGTTAAAAGGATCATTCAATAAATTGATATATGAAGTGTGGGGTAAAAGCAACTTATATTCATTGTATATTAAATGGTCAAATAAAGGAATTATAAAATAAATCAGTAAATGTGATACAGAATCACATGATCATCAACAGATGAAGATCTATAATAAGGTTCAATACTTCATAACCAGAAATAGAAGGAACATATTTAACAAAATAAGGTCTATATATGACAGTCTATAGCCAATAATATACTAAATGTGGGAAAACCAAAAAATGTTTACTCTAAAAATCAAAAAATTCTCAAATGCTATGGATAACCTTAAATTTCTGATCCTCTGGCCTTCACATCCCAAGTTCTAGGATTATAGGCATGTGCCACCAAACACCATTGTTTCAATTTACATTAAACAGAGAATGATACAATATGATTTGTTTTTGAAGGGTACTCCAAATGGAGGCTGGGGTGATGGTTTAGTCTATAAAGTACTTATAACACAAACATGTGGCCTTGAATTGGGATCCCCAGGACTCACAATTTTAAAGACAGGTGCAGAAGCATATGCTGTAATCCTACCCCTGAGGAGATGGGAGAGTGTGGAATTCTTGGGTTTGCTGGACAGAGCCTAGCTGAATTGGAAAGTTCCAAGTCAATATAGGATCTTTAAAGAAAAGCAGTAAGGCCTCATAAAAACAGAGAAATGATCTATGGATTTGAAGACATGGGAATCACTTATGATCATTTCTTCCTGATTTATGATTACAACTGGATGAGCTTGAGCACATACTTCAATTTCTCAATGCTATTAATATGCCAGTGTGAAGAGATAAATGAGTTAGTATATAAAAATAACAGTATCCGACACATCATAAGCAGTAAGTCTTCGCAAACATGGTTATTACTAATGAATATTTTCATACCTTCCTAAGATATGCTTGTTTGTTTGTTTAGTGTGCATATGTGTGCAAGTCAGAGAACAACTTTTAGGAGCCAGTTCTTGTTTCCACTTTGTTTAAAGCAAAGTCTCTCTCATGTTACTATCATTTCCAGCCTACTCCAATCTAAGTGGTCTAGGAATCTCCCACCGTTTCTCCACTTCTCATCTTGCACCACAGTATCTGACTCTGGATTCCAGGGACAGAAATCAGAACTTCAGGCTTTAACCCACTGAGCCACCTTCCAGGCCTGACATGTTTCCTTTTTACAGACATTCTTGGGCTAGAAAGATGGCTAAGGGGTTAACACTCTACCTCAAAAGTAGAAGGGCTAGAGTTTGGATCCGAATCCCAGGTAAAAACTCCATGCAGAAAAGTCTGTGGTCTGCACTTCCAGCCCTAGAAAGCAGAGCCCTGGAAAATCCCAGAACAAAGCAAATAGGAAGTAAAACAATCCAGAATGATTCCAGAAATCACCCTGCAGTCTCCACACACACAGCCGCTGATACATACACACAAAAGCCAAAGGAAAAAAACTGTTAAAAGGCAGTCTTAAAACAGAATTGGTGCATGCCTGTAATCCCAGCACACAGGAGACTGAGGCAAAAACAAAAAAAACTATGAATTCCAGGCCAGTATCAGCTACATAACAAGGCTTTTTCTTATTAAAAAAAACAAAAACTTGAAAAGAGATGATAAATGAAATATATTTACAACACCTGAAAGTGTTGGAGATACAGCAAAACACTTTGGAGGTAGAGGCAGGAAAGTCAAAGTCATCCTCTTCTGCACATCAAGTTTGAGGGAATCATAGGATATATGAAACTACTTGGGGAGGGAAGAGTATACAACCTGTTTTAGTAAATTTTATAAAAATGTAACTAGTTTTTCAAAAAGAAGAGTCAGAGGGCTGGGGGGTATTTCTCAGTGAGTGGTGGGGCATCTGAACACTTTCCTAAAACTAGAAATCCTAGCATCAATCCCAAACAAATTAATTATTAAGTAATTCAATACAATCTATTCCAGCATCTAATAATGTGAGTATCCTCTAATAATGTAGAGATAATTCTCACAAGTTGAAGTTACTTTTTATATTTTTCAAATATGACCTCAAAGTAGTATTTATCTCTAAACAGTAAAAAACTAAAATAATACATTGCTGACATTTGCTCCAGATGATTAAAAATCATTTTGTATGATCTCAACAAGAATAAGTCAGAAGGCACACTACTTCAATCAACTACCACAGTAAGTATCAGTCTACAGAACATCAGCTCCCACCCCCCAAAAAACATACAATACCTCTGCACTACATTTGTTTCTTCAAAGCTTATACATCCTTTCATTCACAACTCAACAGAATCTAACTTAAAATGGATAATCTCACAAGAACTGATCAAAGGCAGAGAGACACCTGAGACAGAAGGATCACAAGGCCAGCCTGAGCTACATAGTCAGACTGCCTCAAAAAAGGTTAAGAAGAAACAAACATATATATAAGTATAGCTGGGATTAACTGTTAAGCAGTGGTTCACTCTGACAATGACATTCCAGCAAAGTATCGGGGAACATGCTGACATACAGTAATCTTCCCCTACTTGGGCATTTGCACAAATGGAACTAAGGCCAGCTATTTACAGAAAGAAACCAGTAAGAAATGCTTTTGTCACATGGTCTCTATTGCAACTCTCAACTCTACCTTTGCAATGAAAGCAATTATAAACCAAAACTTACTTCCAGTCATGGTGATGCTCTGAAAACCATGGAACCAATCATATTAAAGCTCAATTTTCTCTCGTTCTCTCATGCCCTCTCTCTCTCTCTCTCACTCACACACACACACACACACACACAGGAACTTTATCTTCTTATCACCTACCTTTTAGTCACAAAAACTGAAATCTGGGGGAAGACAAAATTAACAGTTGAAAAAGAAGGTTTATTAACAAGGCTACTAATGTGACAGCAATAATAATGAAAAGAAAGTTAACCATGTCCTCTTATAGTTTCTATCTTCAATAGAAATGAGAAAAGAAAATTAAAAACTTGTTCTCTAATTATGCCAGTAAAATTTTTCATAGATGGAAAGAAAAACATCTTGAACCTATACAAACTAAGAAACTAATAAAATAAAATATTGAAAGTTTTCCTTCCAGCAAGAATATAGTTTTCTTAATAAATACTATTTTTGGCAGTTTTGCAGTTTTATTAAATCAAACTATTCACTTTCTTCATATGTAGCTTGGTGTATAGCCTGGCGTTCGGATTGGTGATTCTGGTAGTCAGCTGTGCTGCTCTCTCCATAATGGCTTTGAAGTTCTTGGAAGAAACACTGTGAGCAATCTCCGCACAGTAAGGTTTATTGCACATCAGGAGCACTTCCAGCTCCTTCACATTGTTGACCAGGAAGCCACTGGGCAGCATGTCCTTTGTTTTCCTGTTGCTCCCATAACCAATCAGGATCCTCTCCGAATCTTCCAATCCTTGAATCCTCTCCAAACCTTCTTGTCAATACCTTTGGGTTTCCACCACTTTTTGGTCCTCTTTTTGACGATCTTGGGCTCCTCCATGTCTGAGGGCAGCCATGACACCAAGCAGGAGATGGCAGCCACCTCGCAGGCAGTGCCAAAGGAAGGGGCAGGAGGAACGCAAAGACTGGTATAGAAATACAATTTTTTTAACTTGTGTGTGTGTGCGTGTGTGGGTTTCAGAGGAAATTGTGTGTCTTCCACCAAGGACGACTTTAGGAATCATCCTGGATTGCTTCTAACTCCTTTATGCTTTGCTCTGGGATTTCCAAGGCTCCATCCATCAGGGTCAGAAGAGAAGGCTGCCAACCATTTCCAAGTGAATCCTGGGATCCAAACTCAGAACCTTCTGCTTGGGAGGCAGAGTGTTAATCCAAGAACCATCTCTCCAGCCCAAGAATATAATTTATAACAAAGAATCATTCTCACTATTATAAGAAAAAGGAAAGGCTATATAAACTATAAAATCAAAAATTTAAAACCCATCAGAGAGCTGAGAATAAAAAAAAAAAATCTAACAAGACTGAAGAAATGGCTCAGGGATTAAGACTCTACCTCACAAGCAGAAGGTTCTGAGTTCTGATCCCAGGTCCCACATAAAAACTCCAGGTAGAAATGGCAGCAGTCTGCACTTCCAACCCCAGTGGGTAGGGCCTAGGGAAATCCCAAATCAAAGCAAAAGGGAGGTAGAAGCAATCCAGGATGATTCCCAAAATCATCTCTGGTCCTCCCCTGGACACTCAGTGCCCTCGGAAACACAACTGATACACATCTGATACACACACACATACACATATGTGCGCGCTTGCGCAAAGTAAAATAAGTAAGTTAAAAAAAAAGAAATCTAAACAAACTCAATTCTAGACAGGGACAAGCCCTTTCTAGGTAAACAGACAAATGACTGCTTTCAACTCTAACTCATGGTGAGCAGAGGCAAATAATCCTCAGAATGACATAACAGATTGAAATTCAAAAGTCCCAGAAATGAACGGACCTAACACAAACTAAAAGCACTTCCCTGAGGAGCTTTCACAGATTATACATCAGAATGCCTATGGCCACCACCCTGAACTCATCACATCCTGCTTCAGTGCAGAAACTAAGTAGGATCCAGGCTTGGCTAGTTATGTGTTAGTCCAAGAGTAGTCTAAGAACACAAAGATCTAGAGTGAAATGCCAAGTATGGAGCTATAACACAAAGAGTTTTATGGAAGTATCAAATTGTGTTGGAATGTAAACACTGAATCTATGCTCAAGATAAATTAAAACCAAAATCAGCTACAGTTCTACACATCCATAATTCAATTTTGTGTTAGAATAAATGTATTAGCTTAAAATTTTGGCTTATCAGAGGAATTAATATGTCTTTTGTCCAGAAAGAAGCTGTTAGAAAGGTCATTCTCATTGGTTTTCTTCACATGTAATGTCCAGAGATGGTAAGGATTAAAGGATACCTAGGGAATCATGAAAACATGATACAGAAGCAAGAGAAAAAGTAAAGAAAATCACTGGTGATTCAAAATGAGTGATTTAAACTATCTCACAAAAATATCTCTTTAATATATAATGTAGCTAACTAGGGAGGAGGGAGAAAGAAAAATATTCTGGCAAATACAAAATTTTTTAAAGATACAAATAATAAAAATATAGGAAGATAAAGTCATCACTGAATAGAATTAACACAATAAAAATGATAAATTTTAAAAGATCAATCTACTGTATACAAAGTAAAACACAGAGAATAAAGAAAGAAGAAAGAAAGGATAAGGGGGCTGGCAAAATAGCTCAACCAGTGTGTCACTCAGAGCAGGTGACATGCAGCAGAGCATGGCCATTCGGGAGTATGACGATGGGGTTGTGATTTAGGCACTCAACAACATGTGCTCTCTCAGTAAGGAACACTGTCAACTCTTTTGAAGACAATGGAGCCATGTACAAATGTGCATATTCTTCGAGAAGAAGTGCAGGTACTAGTTGATCAGCAAGTTTGGAAAATAGAATGTATCTTCACATTACAGTGATGAAATATAGTGGAAAAGATACACCAGTTGCTCTTTAAAAAATTGGAGATAATGAAGGGAATTAGACAAATTTTCCATTTTGAATAGCCAGCACATGTTTGCAGTACTAGTTGTCATGGATCACCATTCTGTTGTCCTTCTGAATGAATGCAGTAAGATGGTCATAAATAATATCCATGGGTGTCCTCTTAAAATACTTATCAGCATAGCGCATTCCTGAAAAAAACCTCCCATACCAAAATGAAGATCTCTTCAAAGGAATAGCAGATTATGTGTCTACAACTTTTTTTTTTAATGTGTGTATCACAGGGCACTGTATGTCCCTGTGGAGGCCCAAAGGTGACTTCAGGAATCATCCTGGATTGCTTCAACCTCCTTCTTGCTTTGCTCTGGGATTTCCCAGCCTTCACCCACCAAGACCAGAAGTGAAGGCCACCACCATTTCTGCCTGGCATTTTTTGCATGGGACCTGGGATTGGAACTCAAGACCTTCTACTTATGAGACAGAATCAACTCCTGAGCCATCTCTCCAGCCCATGTGTCTGTAACTTTTGGCTTGTGGAAGTTAAAACAGCTTCTTATTTTATTTGAAAACTTTTCGACTACTGGTTTGATGGACAAGCTTATGAAGAAAATAGTGAAGAGGCTGAACTTAAAACATGAAAAACATTCGGTCGCGCGACTCGCGTCACGCCAAGTTTCAATCCCGCTGTGCTGTCTCACTGGTGAGGCCGAGAAGCCGACTCGCCCCCTCTGTCTCTTTGGAGCCCGCAGCCTTCCACTTCCCGTCACTATGGAGTACCTCATCGGCATCCAGGGCCCTGACTAAGTCCTGGTCGCTTCCGACCGGGTGGCCAGCAGCAATATCATTCAGATGAAGGACGATCATGACAAGATGTTTAAGATGAGTGAGAAAATCTTACTGCTCTGTGTTGAAGAAGCTGGAGACACTGTACAGTTTGCAGAATATATTCAGAAAAACACACAACTTTATAAAATGCGGAATGGATAGGAATTGTCTCCCACAGCAGCAGCTAATTTCACACGCAGAAACCTGGCTGACTATCTTCAGAATCAGACCCCATATCATGTGAACCTCCTTCTGACTGGCTATGATGAGCACAAGGGACCGGCACTTTACTACATGGACTGCCTGGCAGCCTTGGCCAAGGCCCCTTTTGCAGTTCATGGCTATGGTATCTGACTCTCAGTATCCTTGACCAATACTACACACCAACTATCTCACGGGAGAGAGCAGTGGAGCTTCTTAGGAAATGTCTGGAGGAGCTCCAGAAGCGCTTCATCTTGAATCTGCCTACCTTCAGTGTTTGAGTCAGTGTTTTGTCATTGACAAAAATGGCATCCATGACCTGGATAACATTGCCTTCTCTAAGTAGACCTCCTAACGTCATGTCCTTTCTTCCCATTTAACGGGGAATTTTTTTTGATGAGCTCCTTTAATTTTTTTCTACTCTTTTTGTGTGCACTCTTGATAGATAGGTAATTCAAAATAAAGCTGGATGTAGATAAATTAAAAAAAAACATGAAAAACATTGTCTCTATTCTTTCATCTCTCAATTATATCGATAAGAATAGAGTTTCTGGAAGCTATGGCTGGTGCTCCGACTGGTTGTCTTCATCGCATCTCTTTGGAAAACTTACTGAATTACTATATTTGTTTTGCATAATGAATTATTTCCCTCTGGCCCCTATTAATCAACATCTCCAAAAAATATCATCAATAAGCTACTGACATCAGATGGTGAAGAAATATTCATAAAATTCAGATTTTGGATACTTGTTTTCATGAAACTTGACAATTATGCATAAGACTAGACATACCATTGCCACAGCTGCCATTTTCAACACCACAGAGATGTATGTTGAGCATCCTTCTGGGCAGTGAAGAATCTGTCTCAAAAAATGTGCAGTGGGGCTGGAGAGGTGGCTCAGGGGTTAAGCCTCCGCCTTGCAGGCGGAAGGTCCTGAGTTCGGATCCCAGATCCCACGTATAGACGCCAGGCAGAAGCGGGGCGGCCTGCATTTCTGGCCCTGGTGGGGCGGAGCCTGTGAATCCCGGGGTGAAGGAAGTGGAAGCGTCCATGGTGGTTCCCGAATTCGTCCGTGGTTCTACACACACACACACACACACACACACACACATACGCACGCACGTGCACACATACATACGCACAATTGAATAATAAAAAAAATTTTTAAAAATGTGCAGTTGCCATATAGCTATCTCATTGATTTTGAAATCAGAATGGATACTAAAAGGAGCCAAGTACTGCAAGTACACAAAAAAGTAGCTGTGTTGTATATTCTTAGGTCTGTTTACTGTTTGAGACATTTGAAATTAATGGATTTTTATGTAATCTTGGTTCATACTGGGAGCTGAACAAACTAAAGATGGAGGATACAGTAACATTTTTTGAAGACTAAAATCTATTCAGATGAAGTCTTTCCTACTGATGTAAATTTGCAAAGCATATACTGAAATGAAAATCTACCTTGTCATATGAGAAGAAAAAAAAAGAACAGGAATCAAGATCTGAGTCAGAGAACAGACAGCCAAAACTAAAAACCAAAACTGAGAGGAGATAAAAAGTAAATGAAGCAGTAAATGGAAAAAAAAAAAAAAAAAAAACAGTAAATGAAATTGCAAAGAATTGGCAGAACTTTTCCAAATAGATAATAAATAAACCCATAGATCCAAAATTTCAGCAATCCAAAAACAAGTAAGCTTGTTTGGACAGCAAACTACTGAAAAATCAAACAGAAAATAATTTTAAGTAGTCAAAGAAAAAGGACACATGACTTGCCAGTGCAGGCGTCCCAGATGAAACCCAGTGGGCCACACATTAAAAAAAAAAAAAAAAAAAGATGTGAAAGTAGGCAGGAGATTGGCAAGGAGAAAATATGAAGTGGACATGAGCAGATGATGGGATTAGATAAAAAGGGATGAAAACATAAATTAATTATATTTATGTATGAAATTGTCAAAGAATAAAAAAATTTAAAAGAACAAAGTCAAAAATGAGGACATGTTCCACATGTCACACTGTGGAAATCAACAAGACAGTTATCATAAAAACTGTAGAAACTAGAAAAAAAAATTTTAATTCCTGAAAAAGAAAAACTATCAATCTAGATTTCAAAATATCCTTTACATGAAGATTTTTAAATATATTTTCTCATAGACCAAAGCCAAGAAATTCATATTAGCAAACATAAAATTCATGAACTATTTTAAAATATTAAATATAAAAATATTTTTAAAGTCTTAATATTAAAGGAAAATAATGCCAGATGGAAGTCTAAATCTACAAAAACTAATGATTAACAATAAATATTAGGAACTATACAGCTCTCATCACTTCTACTCATCATCATAGAGATCAGTCAGCATCATGAAACAAGAAATAAAACTGAAGTCACACAGAAAAATTGAAGAAAACAAAGGAACGTGTAAGCAAGTAAACAACAAATGAATTCACCAAGTTCAAAGGTCAACATACACAAGTATATTTCTAAATCCTTTGTAAAATGGACAGCGAAATATATTTTTAATTTTTATTTCTGAGAGAAAGAAGGTGCATGGTGTTCAGAGAAAAACTTTTAGAAGTCAGTTCTTTCACCATGTGGGTTTCCAAGGATACAACTCAAGCCGCCAAGTTTGCAAATAGATGTCTTAGCAGTTAAGCTATTTTCAAGACCCAAAGTAAAATTTAAAAGCAGCATTTTCAAGAGAATCAAAAAAAAAAAAAAAGAATATTTAGCAACCAAATCAACAATAATATAAGGAAAACTTCTAAACCAAAAACTATAAAACTTCGTGGAAATTAACATCAATGAATGCAGAGATATAGCATGCTCAAGAACAGAAACACGAGGTACTACCCTCTTCATGTGTATGCATGGGTGGTACATGCATCATGTGTGTATGCCTGCTCACATGTGTGTGGGAGAGTGCATATACAAGCTCTTGTTCATGTGCACAGGTCCAATGGTCAGCAACGATTATTTGAGACCTTATTCATTGAGACAGGGTCTCTCAATCAGACTCAAAGCTGCTAATATCACTAATCTAACTAGACAGCTTGCTCTCGTAATCCCAACTCTGTCTTCTAAGTGCTGGAATTATAAGAGGTTTGCCTTATCTACCTGGCTTTTTAAAGTTTTTATATTTTTGCACAACAAATACTTTTAACTACTGAGCCATCTGCCAGTCCACATTGATCTATAGATTTAATAGTCTGCCTCCCACTCCCCATTATTCAAGACAGTAAAAGATAGCGATGCTTGACTGTAATTCCAGCTACTTGGAAGACTAAGACAGGAGGATTACTAGAGTTTAATGCTTGCAAAGGCTACAGAATAAGTTTAAAGCCATCCTTAGGCAACTTAAACAAGATTTTCATACACAGAAAGTTAAAGGGCTAGGAGCATAGCTTGCTCAAGAACCCTAAGTCAATATGCAAAACTGAGAAACAAAATTAAAAAAAAAAAAACTTGATAAAGTTACAATGGTTTCCGGATATGGACAACTTATTATGAAGTTTATATGTAAAGGCCAGGTGTAATGGCGTACACTTTTGCACACACTTTTACAATCTCAGCACTTGGAGTTAAGGAAGGACAATCAGGAATTTGAGAACAGTTTCAGATAAACAGTGAGCTCAAGACAAGCCTAAGCTAAAGATATCCTGTCTCAAAAAACAAATAAAGGTAAAAGAGCCAAAATATCTAACTCAATATTGAAGGAGAAAACCAAGATTGGATACCACAAAACAAGAAACCTAATATAAAGCTACAATGTTAACCATGCTGTGGTTGAGATGCGAGATAATTAATAGAAATTATTACAGTTATATAAAGTAAAAGTTTAATCACTATTGAACTTACTTTCCATTGAACATGGAAATTGAAATCAAACAGATAGCAAATCACAAATTATCCCAAACTAGTAAAATTTTAGTATTCTGAATTCCTAAAATGGACATTCTAAAATTCCAAGTTTTCCAATAAGCTGAAATCTCAGCTCTCTAAGCATTAAAAATTTGGTGGGACTTTTTTCCCAAATACTTTGTATCCAAGTCCTTCTACAACATATTTCTAAATTTTGTTTGTATGCTATTTGGTGTGCGTGCTTTAAAAGATGGGGTCTTGGGTCCGACAAGATGTATCAGCAGGTAAAGCACCTACCTACTCACAAACCTGGTGAACTAAATTCGATCCCCATCCAGAAGCCCATATGATAGGAGGAGAGAACACACTCCAAAAGTTGTCCTCAGTCCTCCATCCATACACTATGGCATACGTGTGGGCACCTTTCTCTTATTTCCTCCCCCATCTGTCTCCTTTCCCTTTCAAATAAATGATTAAAATGAAACAACACAAACAAAAATAATAAATGGAGTCTTACTATGTTGCCCAGGATGATCATAAACTCCTGAGTTCAAGTGATCCTCCAGCCTCAGCCTCCCAAAAAACTAGAGCAACCGGGCACTTTGAGGGGTTGTATGGAGGAGGGTTTTGGTTAGATTTTGTTTTTTCAGACAATCTAAATCTTTGGTCCAGCCTGTCCTAGAACTAATTATGTTACCCAGGCTGGCCTCAAACACAGCAATCCTTCTGCCTCTGCTTCTTAAACTTCAGACATCTTAAAGTATACTGAACAGATCTTACACATTACCAAGAACTTGGAATCTCATTATGTCATTTTTACGATAATTATATTCACAAAAATGACCGATGTGAACACAGTTCTATCCAAATCATCATTATCACTAGACTGCTTTGCCTTCCATTCTGCTAAACTAACAAACTAAAAATGTTCCTCTGCTTAGTCTGTATGATCTTGGAACCCACATACATATTGATTTGTCTGAAGAAAAACTAGCTGCTAAATGAATGTCTCAGGGACATGTAGACATAATTTCTTTCACTGGCCAATTGGAAACTTCATGCAATGTACATTTATGTAGAAAATTTTAAGTTTTATAGTCAGAGGTTCAGATTCTACTACTTTTTATTAACTATCTGATCCAAATAAGAATTTTCTCCCCTAAATGCTTGCATTCATAACGAAGAAATTATCACCATACTCTATGACATGTAGAAGACATGTAAGAGATAAGAATTGCTATGACGGGTAGAAGACAAATAGGTACAAAATTAAAAAGCCAATTGTGGGGTTGGGGATATAGTTCAATTGGTAGAGGGTTCACCTACCATGAAACCTTGGGTTCAATTCCCAATACCGAATGCACTGGGCATAGTGATGCACGTCTATAATCTCAGCACTAGGAAGTTGAAGACCGAAGATTCAGAAGTGAAAGGTCAGCTTCTGCTAAACAGTGAGCTCGAAACCAGCCTGAGACACAGTAATCCCAGGAGGGTGTATGTTCCCAAGATTCCACGCTATGACCAGAACTCCAAACCTGCTGTAGGATGAGAGCAGCTTGGCCAGCCAACCAACGCACCAGGACCACCCAAAGACCCACACCTCGTCCCTCAAGCAAGAACCCTTGAGGGTCTTTTCTCAGGCCTGGGACTTTTTTTTGAGACAGATTCTCATATAACCCAAACTATCCTCAGATTTACTGCTGTTCAAGTTGGCCTTGAACTCTTGATTCTTCTGTATCTCTCTCTGAAGGGCTAGAATTACAATTATACACCTTTATTATGGAGTTAAAGGGTCAATATTCATCTTTAGCAATTCTTTATAATGACAAATGACAAAAACTTTCCAGTTTTTTTCTAACACCTTTCACCTCTGGGTAATCTATAAGGGATGCTTTTTTTTTTTTTTTTACAAATAACTTCTAATTATCTTATTACTGCTGTGTTCTCTATAACTGAAACACAAGCATCAGAAATTCTTAGAGGGGCTGGAGAGGTGGCTCAGGGGTTAAGCCTCTGCCTTGCAGGCAGAAGATCCTGAGTTCAAATCCTATGACCCCACATATAGATGCCAGGAGGAAGGGGGGGCAGCCTGCGCTTCTGGTCCTGGTAGGGCGGAGCCTGTGAATCCCACAGCAGAGTAAACAAGGAGGAGGTGGAGGCGTTCATGGTGGTTCTGGAATTCGTCCGTGGTTCTACATACACACACATACACACTACACATATAAACACATGCTCACACACGCATACACATGCATACACGCACAACTGAATAAATAATAAATTTAAAAAATTAAAAAAAAAGAAATTCTTAGAGCCATATGGGAATGTAAAAAGCAATGTGTAAACCTAAGTAGTGTATTCTTAAGTCAAACAAATTTCTTAAATTTTTCAAATCTCTGCTACTTACTACTATTGAAAATATGAAACAAGGAGTGTTCCAAATTTCACAGTTCTTATGAGTTTTGAATATCTTCATAGACTGCACAGGTTTAACAAGAGTTTCAGACTTCAGAGCATTCTGGGTCTTCACATCAGGAATGTTCAACCCATGACCTAGTTTTGTCCAAGTATATCCTTAAAACTTCTTCATATTAAGCAGACTGGTCATATAGTCCATAGTAGAGACTTGCCTAGCATACACACCTGTGTTCCAATAAAAAAATTATGGATATTGAAATTTGAAATTAATATAATGTTCGTGTCACAAAATATTACTGTTACTATTTTTTCCTACCAGTTAAAACTGTAAGAAAATACTTATGAAGCAGACATTGTAGTATACATTTATAATCTCAGTATTTGAGAAGTGTAGGCAGAAAAGTCAGGAATTCAAAGTCCTCTTCAGGCACATAGTGAGTTCAAGAACAGCCTGGGATTCATGAGACTGTTTCAAACAGAGTGAAAGGGGACAGAGAGAGGGGACAGAAAGGAAAGAGAGGAGAAAGAGAGGAGAGAGAGGAGGGGGGGGACAGAGGGTAGAAAGGGAGAAAAAAGGGAGAGGGAGAGAGATGGGAGAGATAGGGGAGAGAGAGGAGAGAAAGGGGAGAGAGGAGAGGGAAGAGAGAGAAGGGAGAGATAAGGGACAAAGGGAGAGAGAAGAAAGAGGAGAGGGAGAGGTAGGGGAGAGGGAGGGGAGGGAAAGGGGAGAAAGAGGACAGAGAGGGGAGAAAAGGGAGAAAGAGGGGAGAGGGGGACAGAGGGGAGAGAGGAGGGAGAGAGGGGGGAGGGAGGGAGAGAGAAGGGGGAGGGAGGGAGAGAGAGAGGAGAGGGAGGGAGAGAGAGAGGAGAGGGAGAGAGAGAAGAGACTTCATTTTTGCCATACACCTCTCAGTATTTGGGAGGCTGGAGCAAATTTTGAGGCAAGTGTGGGTCAGTATCTAAAGACAAAAAATAAAGTTCTTGGGGCCAAGGGATGGCTCAATGAGTAAAGTGCTTACTATGCATGGGACCTCAGATCCCTGAACCCAGATAAAAGTTGAGCATGGCAGTGCATACCTACAATCCCAATGCTGGGTGGGCAGAGACAGATGGATAACTGGAAGCTTGGTGATCAGTCTAACCAAAACAGTAAACTTTACATTCAAGTGAGAGACCCTGTTTCAAAAATTAAGATGGACAGTAATAAAAGATATCCAAAACTGAACTCTGACCTCTACACATACACTAAGTGACCATGTCCACATACACATGCACACCACACACACACACAAACTTAAATTGAGAATGTACAAGAACAGGTAACACAGGCCAGTTTGTCTTTAGTTATAACCACAGGTACATAGTGCAACCACCACTACCATATTTGTGTACACAGACACGCATACAAATGCATACATACAAAGTAGGCCACAGATATAAAATATATGTGAACAAATCCAATAAATAATGATTCAAGAAAAATAAGCAAATGAAAAAACAAAACACAATAAGTAAGTGGACAAAGAGAACAGATCAATAAAAATTACACATATCAGAGATTACAAATTACAAAGTAACTGACAAATGACATTCTTCAAAGATGCCCTATCTATCACATGCCCTTTTACAACATGATGCTGGCAATTCCCTTATGTTCCTTTCTCCTTCACATAAATGGACCTTTCTGTCTCAGTCACCGGGATGCAGGAGAAATGACTAGGTCACAAACGACAACATGGTTTCTACCTTGTACATACTTTTTCCAAAACTTTCAGTGATCATGGAAATGCCTACATGGAAAGACTGCCGAGTTCAGTTCCCAGAGTCTATAAGTACAAAAACTAAAAATGTGAATAAATCACTAAGTTTTGGAATAAGTTTGCTACACAGCAAAGATAACTAAGTACTAGAAATTCTCATATACTTGGAAATCAGAAATATATTCTTGGGGCTGGAGAGATGTCTCAAGGGTTAAGTCTTTGCCTCGAAAGCAAAAGGACCTGAATCCCAGATTCCATGTAAAAACACTGGGTAGAAATGGCAGCAACCTATACTTCTGGTCTTACAAGGTTGGACCCTGGAAAACCCCAGAGCAGATTGGGGGAAGGGGGGGAAGCACTTGGGGATGGGAACGGAGGAAGAGAGGGAAGGGGGGGAACAGGGGGATGGGGGGGAGGTGGAGGAAGGGAGGAGACCGGTGTACCTGTTAAGTTTGTATGAGAGGAAATAATAATAAATAAACAAACAAACAAAAAAAGAAAACCCCAGAAAGCTATAAGGAGGTAGTGTAATCCAGGATGATTCTCGAAGCCATCCTTAAGCACACAAACAGTAAAAAAATATATATATATATAACTATGGATAATTGTAAAAGAATAAGTAAAAATAATATCATCTAAAAATTAATTTGCCATCATTGTAGATGACAATTATACAACTTTTTCCTCTGAAAAATAGGAGGGGGGGAAAGAACTAAAGATTTACTTGTTTGTTGTAGCAATGCATCTATAGGTCACCTCCAGTTCATAGAGCTCATAACTGAAGCATAAAAGTTAATAACAGAAAAGAATTACAGAAATAGAAAATCACCATTTGTTACTTTCAATTTAAATGGCTAAGGTTAGGGCTAGAGAGATGTCAGTGAATAAGGCACTTAATACATTGTATTCATTAAATACTTTATCATCTTTCATGTATCTTATATATATATATATATACTACATATGGCAATATATTGTATCATATATATATAATACTTAACATCTTACAAACATTAGAAGTGGAGTTCAGGTCTCCAGAACCACATAAGTCAGACAGGCGTGATAGGGAATTCCCAGGTTGAGTTGCGAGTTAGCCTATCCAATTAGAGAGCTCTGGGTTCAATTAAGGGACCCTGCCTTAACAGTAAGAAGTGGAGAGCTGCTGTCAAAGAAGACACCTGACATCAGTTTCAAGCAAAGGAGTAACTGAAAAAAAATACACATGCACACAAACAAAATTATCTCATAATGTAGTAAATTTTGTTATTCTGTATTGGGTCAAATTCATAGCTGTGGTCACACAAGCCCACAGGGTTCAAATTAAATACACTTAAATGATATGTATATATTATAGAATATTGATTAATTATACAGAATTATATTTATTATATATTATGTATTATGATACATATATTGTCACATATGAAGGAATTCTTGCTGAAAAATTTTTAGCACAAACCTAACTGAGCCTTAAAAACATAACTTCCAATTCAGAAATAGAGATGAGAACACAGTAAACAATAATGAAAAGAAACAATTAGGTAGCTCCAAAAAATGGACCATTTTCAAGATAAATAATATGCTCTTTTTAAGGAAATTTCAATGCCTTATAAAGGGAACTGTAGAAGAAACTGCCCTTGATTAAGAGAGAATCAGATGAAATGCAAAAAATATTTAATTGAATTATGGTTTGAAAAATTGATTTTAGGAGACAACTGGAAAAATTCAACTAGAGACTGAACAGTAAATGTTGCTGAATTATTACTGTTATAAAGTATTAACAAGTGTAAATTATTGATGTGGAGAACATCTATTTCTTAAAACATGTATGTGCACATATTCTATTGTACTCATATTTGCAATTTACTTTCAAAAATATAGCAGAAATATATACATATATAAAGAATAATAAATCAAATCACAGATGGCATTATGGATAGCAAATTGTCAGCTTTTGAATCTAGATGGCAAATATGGTTATGTTTTCTGTTCTCCCCTTTGAAATTTTCAACATTTTACATTTTTATAGTAAGAGGTAAGGAATCATGAGGAAGAGGATTAAAAGAGTCCCCAAAAGCTACTAAAAAGAAACTACAGTTTAAAAATTATTTGTAACTACATGTCCACAGTCTCTTGCAGAACTCTTACAGTAAAAAAAAAAAAAAAAAAAATCCAGAGTAATCCAGAGATTACTCAGTCTGCTATCTCACATGATCAATGAAAGTAAACAGATTTCAAACAAATACTTAACGCACTACAAACAGCAATAGTACTAAAGTTTGTCAATGATTTAAGGAATGTTTGTCATTGGCAAACAGAACATATCTTGTTACAATACTTCATACTGAATCAAAATACACTTTAATACTCATTAATCCTGTATATTGAGATATCAAAAATGGTGTTAGGGTTTTTTTGGGAGGAGGTATTTTTTTTTGTTTATTTTGATACAGAGTCTGACTTTTGTA
Source organism: Typhlomys cinereus (assembly GCA_023101885.1). Taxonomy (NCBI): domain Eukaryota; kingdom Metazoa; phylum Chordata; class Mammalia; order Rodentia; family Platacanthomyidae; genus Typhlomys; species Typhlomys cinereus. The sequence continues at coordinate 5,079,897 of JALPQD010000136.1, read as the reverse complement.
GCCAAGGCTGATTTAACTTGCTATGTTCTAACTCACTATGTAAGTCAGACTAGCCTGGAATTCCCAACAGTCCTGCTTCTGCCTGTGGAGTACTGGGACCACAGATGTGCAATACCATGCCCAAGAGAAACAGAAGTTCAGTCTCTCCTCCTCTTCTGGGTTTCTGAAGATGGAACTCGGGAGTCAGGTTTGTCTTACCCTCTCAAGTGCCTCACTCACTGAGCCTTCTTAAAATTCTTAATCTCCTATTTAAACACAACAAGGAAAATACACAGTCAAAGAGAAAGGAGAATTGTGTATTTATTATGGGTTTCACACTTTACATGTTCAACTCTAGCTAGGCTTGGTGACATGCATCTGTAGTCCCAACTAAGACAACTTCACAGCATATTTTCCTTTAATTAGGCTTTTCTGTTAATGTTAAACCAAACAGATTTTATTAAGTGGAAAAAAATATGAACTAGATTTCCAGCAGATCTGGATTCAAATTCCAGCCTCATACTGTCATTTACGGGCAAGTCACTTAATATATGAGGGCTTCAGAATGTTCATCTCTCATATGGTAATAGTATTTTCTTCACATTTTGTTTGTTTTTTGAGGTGGGATCTTACTATAGAGCAAGTAATTAAGTAACTTTGTCAAAAAGCTATCAGACAGAAACACATGCACTTTCAGTCCAGATGCAGTTAGAGGAAAGCTTGCTGAAAAAGATATACTTGAACTGAATCCTGAAGGTCGCTATTACCCAATAAAATGTAAAGACAAGAGGAACCCTAAGTTCAATAAAAGGGCAGTCATAATTTAAGAACAACAACAACAAAAAGAGTTTAAGGAAGACAGCAAAGGAGGAAAAGCTAGGGAGGCTAAGGCAGGAGGATCACCACATATTTGAGGCCAGGCAGGGCTACAATACTGATTTCCAGGTTAGCATGAGTACAGAGAAAGGCCTTGTTTAAAAATAAAGACACTTCAGTTTAAATGTTAGCCTGAAAGTAATGAAAAATCTCTGATTTTTCAACTGGAAAAGAAAATTAAATATGTATTTGTACAAAGTCCATGGAATCGGCCATGCTTATAACTCCACTTTTTGGGAAATGAACCTGCAGATTGCTCCATACTTTTCATCATGTTGATCCTGCCCCATACCCATATACACAATAAACACATGGCCAATACTAAATGACTAGGAATGGTCACATAACCCAAGCATTCGAATATGCTAGCAGCCAATGGGTGTGGGTGACAACTGGCTCAATAAATTGAGTATTCAAATCAGAAAATCCTTAGAGAGAACACAACTCAAGATTTGAAGAAGACAGCAGCCAGAAAATAAGGTGTTAGTTAACAAGAGTTACACAGCAGTTACAATAAGCAGAAATGAGGGATAAATGGAAACTATAACAGAGAGAGGAAAAACTGGGTAGAGAAATAAGACAAAAAAAAAAGCTTAATAAATTAACAGCATTAAGGCAAAATCTAGGGTTAAGGTATGGCTTGCTTAACATTTACAAAACCCTGGGTCTGTTCTGCAATAAATAAAACTTGCTTCTGCTTCCAATTTCACTGGGTTCATTTTCTTTTTGAAACCAACTTCTTTTTCTTTGGTTTTCCTTCTGTGTGTACATTTCCTTTCCAAAAGCACTCCTTAACTACATCAGGTAACACATCTCTTCCTTGCAACTGAAACCACCTAACTAAAAGAATATTTCAGAACATTTAGTTTGGTAACAATGCAAAGGATGAACAAGAAAGTATGGAAAATCAGCAGCTGAGAGAAAGCAAGATGATCACTTAGAAAGTAGCACAGAAGTCCAAAAAGCATTTTAAGTTAAAATAAAGACAAGAAAAGGAACATGGAATGATCTGAAAATATCATGACAAAGAAGGTACAAGACAGAACTATAATCTGGACAATGGCAGTATGTAGAGTGGAGCAGAAGATGATTCATCAGTTCCTGGAGGCTTCATGAGCAGAGAGGTGCCAATAATCAACACAAAAAAATCAAGGTAAAATATTAACTTGTGGACTGGCGAGATGACTCCATGGGTACAGATGCTTGCCACCAAGCCTAACTACCTGAGTTTGATTTCTGGAACCCACACTGTAAAAGGTTGTTGCCCTCTGACCTCCACGCATATGCTTGTGATACACATGACCCTTTACACCCCATCACTTCTCCCCCCACCCCAATGCTTTTGTGGGAAAGAGGCAGAGAAGGGATGGATTTGACTTTTGGACTGAAACACTTGTGAAATGTGACACTATGTTGAAGAAGGTTATGAGGTGATGATTTACAGATGTAAACCAGAGGCAAAAACTCTACACAGTAGTTGTAGACTTAGGAATCCTTACTGTAAGTTGATGAAAGGTTTTGTTTTTTTTAATGACATACTCCACTATGTAGCCCAGGCTGATCATGAACCTTCTGACAATCTTCCTCAGACTTTCAAGTGATGAAGTCTCAGATGTGCAATGCCACATCTGGCTCAAGCTGACCTATCTAAAAAAATCTACAATAAATGTTTACTTCAGACTGTTAATATATCTAAAAATAATTAATTTAAAAAAAAATTCTTGACAAACTTTATTTTCAAGCCTCTTGTACTTCTTGCAAATACTGAAAACTAAATAAACATCTATATAATTCAAATGATTAGGAAAGATGAGACTTGAAAATGTCTATTCTAGTCATATTCCTTCTAAAACACCTAAGTTCATTTGGGCATAGTGGTATATACACTGGCAGTGCCAACTGAAAGGATCAATTCAACCTAGGTCACCATTTTCAATACAGCTAAATTCCTTTCCCTGCCCAGAGAAACATTAAATTTATACTATCTCCCTCATAAACTATGTACCATAAAATTAACTAAGGAGGAGAAATGCTTAAAACTCTACATTAGCCCTGCATGGTGTTATCTACTATTCGAGGACTCAGTAGGATCAAGAGCTTGAGGTCAGCCTGAACTATAAGGAGAGTTCTAAGCCTAGCCAGTCCACATAGGAAGACCCTTTCTCAAAAAAATAGTAATTGTCAAAGGATGTAGCTCATTTCATGAAGTACCTATCTACTGTGCTGTACTCTGGCTTTGATTTCCAATACTTCATAATATTAGCCATGGGCTATCACGCCTATAATCCAATAATATGTTTATAATAGCAGTAGGAGACAAAATTGGGAGACAAAGGAGTTCAAGACTAGTTCTGGTTAGAGAGTGAGTTCAAAGACAGTCTAAGATACATCAACTAGATCATAAATATCACATAACTATACAAGGTTTTGAAAAGAACTTAATCATTTGTATTTACTAAACATTCAACTCTACCTGTACGTTAAATGTTGAGTTTTTGTTCTGAACTATTTTTCTCCTCTCCACTTTTGCCTACAGTATTTATTATTGCCAACCCAGAACCTGATAATACGAGTGGTGATCACAAATTAGGCTGTCTAATGGCCATTTCTATCTGAACTCAACATGTAACAAATTAAACATCTCCCTCTACCACGAAAAATTAAAAAAAATAGAAATCTCAATCTCCATCATGTGGTTTGTCACCTAAATATAATAGAAATACAGATCTTACTTTCTATGCTCCCTCTCATCCACCTCAAAGCTTATCAAATCACTAAGACCTGTCAACAGTCAATACCAAAATAAAGACCCTATTATCAGACCAGTAAGATAGCTCAATGGGTTAACGTACCTGTCCACAAATCTGGCAACCTAAATTCAATCACCAGAAATGAATCCACAAGACAGGAGAGAAATGACTTCCCAAAGTTGTCCTCTGACCTCCCTTAGTACACCGTGGCATGCATCCTTCCTCCCTCACGGCTCGCTCGCTCGCTCTCTCTCTCCCCTGCCCCCTCATAAATTTAAAAATATTTTTAAAGGGCTGGAGAGATGGCTCAGGAATTAAAACTCTGCCTTCCAAACAGAAGGTCCTAAGTTTAGATCACACATCCCACATTTAAAAAAAAAAAAAAAGTCAGGCAGAAACGGGGATGGGGACGTGGGGGAGGTGGGGGGGGTGGCCTGCACTTCTGGCCCTGGTGGGCAGAGCCTGGGAAATCCCAGAAACAAGCAAAAAGGAGGTAGAAGCAATCCTAGGATGATTTCCAATGTCACCCTTCGTCCTCCACAGAGGAACATAGTAACCTCTTACACATTTACACCCTTACACACACACACCTAGTATATCAACATGCCTCCAAAACTAGTGAGGATCTCAGGAGAAATAATTTCAAGTAGTAGGGTCTTCCTTAGGAGCTAGGGTTAGACAAAGGGGTGAGCCCCTATCAGTGGTCTGCCCAAGGAAGGGCCACTTGGTCTGCCACAGAGATCTGAACCCCCAATAGAGCAGATGATCCAGAGAGAACCCTGGGACCCGTAGAAGCTGACAGACAGGAGGGTGGGAGGGAGTGGGTTGGATCCATGAAGGAAGGGGAGGGCAAAAAGGAGGAAAGGGAGGAGGGAAGGAGGAAAGGAAAGGAAAGAAGGGAGGGGGAAGGGACTACTCATTGTACTTGCAAGTTTCATTTTATGTAATAAAAAATAGAAATAATTTTTTTAAAAATTAAAGATCCATTATCACCCTCCTAGTATATTATTCCTGCTTTTAGCTTTATTCTACTTTTAATCTGCCCTAATAGCAAGTGACTTTCAAAAAATGCAAATCTGAACTTTTAGTCCCTACTTCAAATCCTTCAAAATTTAACTGATAAATATATCACCAAAATTAAACACACCATTGTAGCCTGGAGCGTCAAGAAATTTACATACCTTTTTTGTAATTTCAATATAAAAAATTAAAATCATATTTACACATATAACTGATACAGTCAAAAGCATGCAGCATTATTTATAAGAGAAAACATTTGAAAGTAAGCCCATGCCCATGCTGTCCAGTCAGTAAATTAAGCACTCCATGGGTTCTGTTACTGAATCATCTCTAGACCTTTTATTAGGTGGGGGAAACAAAGGTTAGGTAGTTTGTAATCATTTATATGTAGTTTGTATCTTAAGAATGTAAGATACATGATTGTAAATGCTGAAAATGATCACAAAAAAAGGTGCGAAGTCGGAAACAGCCAAGAGAGAAAGAGCTAAACTGGAGCATGACATGGAGCATGAAGAGAAACTTCTTACTGCATAACTTCTGAATCTTTTATACTATGTCTAACTACTATCTATAATTTTAACGTGATTTTTCTCCCTATGTTTCACGCACATGAAATGTAAAAAAAGAAAAAAAAACTTAGGCACTGACTACAGAAACTTTATTATCCTTCACCCGTTCATCAACATGAGCATTATGCACTGATAATAGCATTGCATTTCCCTCTTGCCATAGCAGGAACACAGCTTCGACACACACTTTATGTAATCTTTTACTACTATTGAGAAGGCTGTCTGTTGGTAATAAGTCAGCACGGCATGATTCTGATACTTGCTGCCTGAGAGGACAGCAGCACCGGGGAGCAGAAAATTATTAAAATGACATTCAAATCTTCAGGGAATAAGGGCAGCTATCAATTTTATACTTGTAACAAGTTCAAAAACAGCAAATCCCAAAATCCCTTAGTTAATCCTTCGAAACCAGTGCAAAGTATCTGCAGAAATCTACCAGGAGGTGAAGTAAATGATGCTATAGTGCCAAACAGTTATCTTCATCCCCTAACTTACTCCTTACAGAAGCACCTGAAGGGTCAGATGTAGACTGGGTCGACCCGCTGGACCCTGTAACGGCGACTCGCCACCCCCTCCCTCCTTCCTCCTTCCCTTCAGGAGCCAACGCAAACCCTCCAGATTCTCGATCGTTCTTGCAAAATTCAGCCAAATCAAGGGCCGCGGGGGGGGAGAGGTGACGGGTTACTTTCCGAAGCCCAGGGCTCCGGATGGCGACTTCGGGGGCCGACCCCAGAATCTCCCGGAGGAGCATCCCGGCTTGAGCTCTCTGGAAGCTCGTCTGTGCAGGGGCGACGCGAGCCGCTCGGCTGCTGCTCACGGGGGGCTGGGGTCAGCCACGGATCGGCGATCGGGCGAGCTGGGGGGTCGCCACGGCTCCCGGCTGAGGTCAGCAGGGCAGACGGAGCCTGGACGCGCTCCGCGAGAGGGTCGGGCGCGGGGTGGGGGGACCGGGCAGAGCCGTGTCCGGGGTCGGGTCCGCGGAGGACGCGGGGCGTCTCCGCCGGGCCGGGCCGGGCCGGGCCGGGCCGGGCGGGGCGGGGCGGGGCGGGGCGGGGCGGCCCCGCGGGAGCCGAAGCACCGAGACCGAGCCGTGGGCCGGGCCGGGCGGCCCGGCCGTGGGGCGCTGGGGCGGGTCTTACCTCGGGGCCGCGCCGCGGGGGCTGCCGCGGCCCCGTCCTCTCGGGCGGAAGCGGCTCCCGCCCTCCGCCCCCGGGTCCGAGGCCGGCGAGGGTCTCGACGGCGGCGGGATGGGCCCAGCGGCCTCAGGGTCCCGGCGCGCGGCCGCCGCGGAGCATCCCCCGCCCTGTCAGAGAGACTCCGCCCGGCCCGGGCAGGCACAACCCCCGCCGCACCCCGCCCAGAGAGCACGCGTCGGGGGACCCGCCGCCCCGGCGGCCGCTGGCCGGCGCTGCCGCCGGGCTGACGAGCGTCTCCCCCTCCTCCTCCTCCTCCTCCTTTTTTTCTTCCTCCTCCTCCTCCTCCTCCGCCGCCGCCGCCGCCGCCGTCCCTCTGCGAACCCCGCAGGACTTACCGCCAACCGCCGCCGCGTCCTCAAGTCCGCTCCGGCCCGCGCGCCCCCGGCCCCGCGCACGCGGCCCCGCCCCGCGCGACTCTTGGGCTGCAGGCGAGCCGGCGCGCGCGCACTTGCCTCCCACGCCCCCTACTGCCCGGCCCCGCCCGGCCCCGCCCCCGCACGTGACGCCACCGGCGCGCGCAGCCTGCGCCTGCGCGGACACGCCCCGTTTCCTCTTCGCTTTTTTTTTTTTTTTTTTTTTTTTTGCTTCCTCGCTTTACGGCAGGGCTGGGCCCTCTCCATGAGCCTTTCCCTATATTAGACACAAATGTCGCGAGGTTGGGGGGGGAGGAGAAAGCAAAACCATAGGTTTGCGACCTTAGCGTATCACTTTCCGGCCAGTACCGAGGTTCCCGAAGGCTGTTTGGGATGGTGAGGCCCGAGGAATTAGGTAAGGAGCCTGCTCCCCGCTCGGGTTTGCCTGAGGATGTCACGGCAGTGGAGCGCTTTGCCGCCCACGCAGGCGCTAGCGTCTGCGCGTCCCTCCCCGTTCTGCCGCCGGACCCTCGGCGCCGCCCCTTTCCACGTGCGCACGCCCCTCTCTCGCGCTTTTGTCCCCGCCCCCGGTTCCAAGTATTCCTTTCCATTCATTCCACGGACGTTTGTCTGAATAGTTTCTGTATCTTAAGTCCCGGAAAGGCAGCAGGGAATGAAAAAAATCTCGGCTTTTTAAAAGTGCACAGTGATGTAGGCAACTGGGAGAATCCGCAGTCGGCGATCGAGGGAACGTTGGGCGAAATGGTCTCTGAGCACAGACGAGGGTCTCCCAAGTTGACTGCTGAGTTTTCTCCTGACTTTTAAGGTCTGAGCTGGTCAAAGAATTGAAAGAGCTAGACGTGGCAACACAAATGTCAAAGCATGTGACAGTGGCCTGAAAGTGTGTGAAACACGCAGGTTATGATGTACACAGTTTAAACAACAACGACTGGTTGCAGACTTTACTTTAAAACTGCCGGGCAAGGTGACCACCAGCCTAAGCATAGCAAAACCCTGGCGCAAAAGAAGAAGAAAAAATTTAAAAGCATCTCTTTATAAGGATCGTTATATAACTAGTGAGTGAGAGAAATGAGTCCCCTCATCCCCTACACGCCCCCCCCCCATTGTGGACTCAAAAGACCATTTTCTCTTTAAAGAGGAAGATTCTGTAATCTCAGTTCCTCGGGAGATGAAGCAGGAAGACACCCTGAACCAAATTAAAAAACAGTAAGATTTGGAATTTAGCTCAATAGGACAACGCTTCTTTGGCATTTACTATGTGAGGAAGGGTTTGGGTTTTTTTGTTTGTTTGTTTGTTTGTTTGTTTGTTTTTAAGTCGTACTATGGAACCTCCAACTGGATGAGTGGCAGGTGAGAAAAGTTATAGTCTCACAAATAGTGGGTTGGTGAGATAGCTCTACGGGTAAGGTACCTGCGGACAAACATGGCCGCCTGGATTTGATCCCCAGAACCCCACAAGGCAGAAGGAAAGGACTGACTTCCGAAAATTGTTTATTAATCTCTCTGAATATCTCTATCTATCTGTCCACCTGCCTTCCTCGTTCCCTCCCTCTTTCTGAGATTATAATCTACACCCCTCACCAGTACTGGCTTCCCACCTCCACAATTTTAATCAGGACCACCTGTTCCTTTTCGCCAGGTTTTATCAGCTCTGTGTTCAGTCTTAGAGCTCAAGGGCCATCCACATTTCTATTCTCACAAAAGGTCAAAATTAAGCCTCTTATGAGATACTGAGGCTGACCTGTAGACATCCACTCCCCAAGACATTTCCCGCACACCTTACTTACCTTGCCAATTTGAGTGCCTTATTCATTTATCCATCATTAAAATTAGGAACAACATGCAAAGATGTTTAAAATATAGCCCTGTTAGGATGACAAAGTATTAAGGAAAACAGGCCTTTAAACAACAACAAAAAAGAATTCACTTGGCAGTTAGAGAAGATCTATGTAAGGTAAAGCTGGTGTGGCTGCTGTATATTAACTAGGGTTAATCAAAAAACCTGTCTCTCTGCCTCAAGATAAGAGCAAGTTATAGTTACCCGATAAAGCTGTGGTAGTATTGCTGGAGAAGAGGTGATGTAAGAGATGTGGACAGATAATGAGAAACCTTGGATTCCACCTGCCAGATTTAAACTGCGTATCACAATTAACAGATACAAGTGAGAGAAGGTCTTAGCCTTTTTTATAGTCTAGTTCCCTTTGGCAGTCTGGCCTGTTGAACCTGATCTCAGAAAACAGTTTTTTTAAGGTAATATAGAGATCGTTTGCTAAGACAGGAAGACTTCTGAGAAGGGAGTATTCCAGTGAGCTGGGAAAAGGCATATGCTAAAAAAAAAACAACTCAGAAAATGTTTTTAAGAGTATAAGATAAGGGCTGGAGAGGTGGCTCAGGGGTTACGCCTCTGCCTTGCAGGCGGAAGGTCCTGAGTTCGGATCCCAGATCCCACGTATAGACGCCAGGCGGAAGCGGGGGCAGCCTGCGCTTCTGGTCCTGGTAGGGCGGAGCCTGTGATATGTTCTACACATACACAGACACACAGACACACACACGCGCGCGCACATACACACGCACATGCACACAGTTGAATAAATAATAATAAAAAAAATTTTTTTTAAAATATGTGGTTTAGTTATATTTGTTCTTCTTTATGCATTATAAATGACATCTAGCCACAAGCTTAATTATGTAATTTTCAAGTAGTGATGAGTATAAATTATATATTTTGAGATACTTTGCAACAGCTTTAATATGATGAGGAAATATTAGATTTCTAGTGGTGTCAAAGACATATAAGGACTACTTGTACTACAATAGCTTACTATCTATATTTGTTGAAGAAAATGTTACATTTCAACCGGTTTATTGAAAATGTTTTTTAGCTGTCCCCAAGTTCACATAGCTCTGAAGTTCTACTCACATTCTGGTTTATGAATCCCAGGTTTTAAACTATCCTAATGTAAGACTTTTGTCAGGGGCTGATGGCTCCGTGGTTAAAGCTTTTGCCTCGTAAGCAAAAGGACCTGAGTTCAGATTCCCAGATACCACCTGAAAATACCTGAAAGTCCTTCCTGTAATTCTGGCCCTGGAAGTTGGATTCTGGGAATCCCAGAGAGGGCTGGCTAGCTGAAGTATGCTCCAGATTTGATTAGAGACCCAGTCTCACAATAAGGTGGAAGAATGATTGAAAACGATTCCAGTATTACCCTTGGGACTCCACATACACACACAATCAAGTACACTCATGTACATATACCCCTACACATAAACAGCCACCCACATGCAAACACACAAACACACATGCACCCCACACATAATGAAATAAATAAAAAAAAAAAGACTTGTGTCAGCAGCACAAAAACAGAGTACTTGCCTAGCATATAAGGAATTGCCAGTTAAAATATCTTGGTGTAATAGTTTTAAGCAAGAATATGACAGCTCAGATCTGTGTTTGAGAAACAATGTTAAATTGTTCCTATCCTCTCTGTTGGGGTGTGGGGAGGGAACTGGTTATTTCCTACTCTCCGTCCTTTACTCCTGAGCACCAGTTAACTACGAATCCAGTACTAACCCACTGTCCCCTATTAACCAGAACCTTCAGGGAGAGTAAGTGAGGTGCATATGTATGGAAGAATTATACCAGAAAATGAATCAAGAGGGTAGGTTGGAACTATTGTGAAAAATCATTGTATGTCAGACTGTAACTTGTACTTAGTCTGGAAGATAATAGGGTGATGTTAAAGGTTTTGGAAAACAATGTAATTCAAGTTCTTTTGAAAAAGTTAATGCAGAATAATATCTAGGTTAATTGTCAAAAGAGAAGACAAATAAAAAGACTAAACTTAATAAATTAATAAAAAAAAATCTTGAGGCTAGACTTGATAGCACGGGCCTGTAACCCAAGCACGTGAGAAACCAAAGCTGGAGGGTGACAAAGAGTTCAAGAGAGAAAGAAGAAACCTGGAGAAAAGGTGCATAAATTTTAACTATTTATACCCCAAAATCTACTGAGAGGTCATCTTCTGCACCATACTAGTTTTTCTGTCCATCATATGATTGCAGAAGCCACTTAAGTGGCAATGTGGTTGAAAACAAACTGAAAATTAAGTTTATGCAGGGCTTGAGGCTCAGCTGTCTGTCCACTTTCTGAGAGGGAAGTGGGAGCAAGTCTGAAAGCAGAAATAGTACTTGAAGTTTATGTAGCTTTTAAGACTGTATTCCTTACAGAAAATCTCTGTTAAGGTCCTGTCTCTGGCTTCTTGAGCAGTTAGCTCTTCCATAATTATCTGTTATAAAAACTCTGTGACAGGAACATTTGTGTCCGTCAGCCATAGCCATTATTTTCAGTATCTATGTCTTAGGTTTGAAATCTTTTTACTACTGTGCTGGTTAATGTTAACAGCCAACTTGATTGGATCTGGAATCACCAGGGAACCTGTGCGAGATTATCTAGATTAACGTGAACCTCTAACAGTGTTTGTGAAGGATTACCATGATTAGGATAATTAACTTGGGAACACCCATCCTAACTGAGACGGGACCAGCCCTGGGCAGGGATCCTGGAAAAGGGGACTGAGCCCCAGCCCTCAGTTCCCTGCTCCTGGTTGTGCATCAGTGCGACCAACGGGCCAGCGCCCCTGCTGTGAACTCTGAACCAAAATAAACTTGGTCCCTTAAACTGCTTCGAAGGGGAGCATTTTATCACAGCCAAAGGAAAAGACTGAAACACTTACTTTGATGACCAGTGAAGAAAACCCCCACAGAGTGGTCTGATAAGCTGAATCTCCTCCAAAGAGGACCTTGAGACTTGTAGCCTTAGTTCTTGTTTTCTCACAACTATTTTTGTTGTTGTTGTTTTGGTAAAAACTTGTGACTTCAACATTAACAACTAAAATAAATGGTTGCTGGAAATATTTAGCCCTAGTTAATAACATGTAACTCAAAGTTGGTCAAATAGCTCCTAAAGCAAGTGGTTGGTTGGTTGGCTTGGGGTAGTCATTCATTGGTTGGTTGAGAGAAGATCTTCTGTTGTCCAGAAGATCTCAGACACACTATTGTAGTTGAGGTCAGCCTTGAATTTCTGATGCTTCTGCCTTTACCTCTCAAGTGGCACGATTATAGGCATATGCCATCATTCCTGGCTCTCAAAACACACCAGTTTTCTTGCTAGTTAACATTTAAAGACGAATTAGCAGAAAGCTTTATCATAATCGAGTCCCTTAGAATCTCTCTTTTCCTATCAGTACTGTACAATATAAATTCTTAACTGCCTATTTACAGAGGCCCTACAATATAATAAGCACAGTGGGCTTTGAAATTCACAGGAAAACAATAACATTAAAAGATTACCTGGCTGTAGTACTACATACCTGTAATCTGAGCACTTGGGAGGTGGAGGTAGGGGATCAGGACTTCAAGCTACACAGCAAGTTTAAGGCCAGCCTGAGCTACGTGAGACCCTGTCTCGATAAATAGACTCATTATGAGAACTGCTTGGTACACAACAAGTTTGTAGTAAAGAAAAGGAAGAGAATGACAGTTATTAATGAGTTTGGGATTGAATCTAGAACTTCATGTATGCTAGCCACATATGGCCACCAACACTTTTTTTTTACATTTTCTTTTGAGAAGGTCTGCCTAAATTGCCTCAGCTGACCTCAAATACCTCAGATTTGAAATTGCAGCAACGTGCTGGGCTACAAATATTCTTTTACTTAGCTCGGTGCCTGTTTCTATAGAACAAAATCTTCAGTGCAAAATTGCAGAGCTTAAGGATACATACATCTGAAAAGATTGGTGCTTAAATTGCTTTCTATAAAAGGACTTTAATCTGGGGCTGGAGAGGTGGCTCAGGGGTTAAGCCTCTGCCTTGCAGGTGGAAGGTCCTGAGTTTGAATCCTAGACCCCACGTATAGACACCAGGCAGAAGCCGGGGCGACCTGCATTTCTAGTCCTGGTAAGGCGGAGCCTGTGAATCCGGGGCAGAGTAAACGAGGAGGTGGAGGCGTCCATGGTGGTTCCCGAATTCGTCCGTGGTTCTACACACACACACACACACACACACACACACACACACACACACACATGTGCACACACGCACAACTGAATAAAAAAAATTTTTTTTAAAAAGGACTTTAATCCCACTAGCAGCATGGTTCTTAATTCCCTACACATTTGCTCATTAAATGATTTCTTGCTATGATAAGAGGAACATCTTTTTTGCCAAATAGGTGGGATTACATGGGTTCCAGGAATTGAACTAAGGTCGTTAAGGCTGGATGGCAAGAGCCTATATCCACTGAACCATCTCACTGCCCCAAGAAAGTATTCAGATTTCTAAAAGAAAACTACTTAGACCTTTGGTGTGCCAGCCATGATGCTGTAAGCGCAGCACTCCGAGCACTGAGAGAGTCCAGAGACAGCCTGGGCTACATCGTAGGACCCTACCTAAGAAAGTGAGGCAACTCTCATGAATATTCACATTCTTCTATATTTTATGAAACTATTCACATGATATTCACATGTCATGAACTAATTTTTTTTCTCTTTTGAGACGGGGTCTTCCTGTGCAGACCAAGCTGGCCCTAGACTTTCATTTTTTTTGCCTCAACTCTCCAAATGATGGATCTCAGCATAAGCCGCCATGCCAATTATGACTTATTTTGTATGTGCATAGGGAGTATGTCAGGGTGCAAGTGTGGATGATAGGTATATAGGCCCAAATTTGATGCCACGTATCTTCTTTGACTGTTGTCCACATTTATTAAGCTCTCTCAGTTGAACCCAAAGCCCACCCATGAGCTCGCCATCTCATCCTGGGGAGTCCCTCTCTCTGCCTCTAGAATTCAGGAATTGCAGGTGTCTGCCATGCCCGTCCAGCCTTTACAGAGGTTCTGGGGGTCAGAACTCAAGTCCTTGCAGCTGCAGAAAAGCACCCTATCCACCAAGCCATCTCCCTGTCCCCATCATCGTTTTTCTATGTCAGTAAACTTGGATCTTTGACTTTATGTTTAATAACTAAAGTTTTATTGTGTGAAAATCTTGTTAAACAGATCAGCCTGAGCGACTTGGCTGATAGTGAATTCAGAACAGCCTGGGTCACCGTGCGAGATACCAGGATGGCAAGGCGCTCAGCAGCTGAAGGACCTGCTGCCTAGCCCTGGCTGCCTCAGTTCTGTTCCAGCCCCACAAGGTGGTAGGAGAAAACTGACTCCTCAGACCGTCCTCTGACTTGCACATGGGTGCTGTGGCACATTTGTGTACACAGTGGATACATACATACATACATACATACATACATACATGTAAAAATAACTATTCATCCTTAACACAAAATTGCTGTTACCTCTCCTGAGCACGTATTTTATTTTTACCTTTTGGACATTGTTAATGTTTAACTTGGCTCTCGGGTTAGCTGCCAAAAAACTTAGAGCCAAATTTGTGGCTCACCCATAACAAATGTGCTCTATGCCTCGTTAACTTCATTCCTGGCTCCAGTTCATTTCTGTTAGTCTTTGCCTCTCCTCCTTCTCTCCTCCTTCCCCTTCTCCTCTCCTCCTCCTCTCCTCCTCCTCCTCCTTCTCTCTTCTTCCTCCTCCTCCTTCTCTCTTCTTCCTCCTCCTCTCCTCCTCCCCCTTCTCCTCTCCTCCTCTTCTCTTCCCCCTTCTACTCCTCCTCCTCCTGCTCCCTCCTTCTCTTCCTCCTCCTCCTCCCTCCCTTCTCCTCCTCCTCCTCCCCTTCCTTTTCCTCCTCTTCCCCCTTCTCCTCCTCCTTCCTCCTCCTCCTCCTCTTCTCCTCCTCCTCCCCCTCTTCTCCTCCTCCTCCTCTTCTCTTCCTCTTTTCCTCCTCCTTTCTTCCTCTTCCTCTTTATTCTTCTCCTCCTTTTCCTCCTCCTCCCCCTTCTCCTCCTGCTCCCCCTTCTCCTCTTCCTCTCCTCCTTCTCTTCCTCCTCTTTTCCTCCTCCTCTTTTCTTCCTCCTCCTTATTCTCCTTTCCTCCTCCTCCTCCTCCTCCTTTCTGTGTCTCTCTGTTTCATTCTCACTCTCTCTTGCTTTTTATTTGTTGATCGATTGGTTGGTTGATTGGTTGGTTTTTGTAGTGCTGAGGGTAGAGCCCAGGGTCTTGCACATGCAAATACCCTACCACTGAGCTATACTCCTAGTGCCTACTTAATCTTTTTTTTCTTTTTCGTGTATGGGTGTAAGTGTTGGTGTGTACGTGCGTAGGTGCAGGTGGGGGTAGGAGAGGGCACTCTATGTGCCTGTGAGGGCCTAGGGTGGCTTGGGAATCTTCCTGGCCTGCTCTACTTCCTTGTTGCTTTGCTCTGGGGTTTCTCGGGTTCTGGCTTCCAGGCTTACCATTTCCACCTGATATTTTTTACATGGAATCCAGTGTCTGAACTCAGGTCCTTTTGCTTTTGAAACAAAGGCTTAACCCCTGAGCCACCTCTTCAGACCTCCTACTAATTCTTGTTAACAAAATTTTATTCATACTTGGAAGGCAGGAGAGGGGATCATTATAAGGCAGAGGCCAGCCTGATCTACAGAGCCAGTTCTAGGCCATTCAAGGTACAGACCAAGCAAGGCCCTCAAAAAAACACTTTATTCATGACATCTTACTCATATGTATGTATATTACATTACTTTCTTGTAAGCAGTCTTACATTGTTTTTATAGTAGCTCAAACCATGATATACTATATGTTCATAAAATTATCTTGTACACATCTTTAGTCACTTTATTTTACTTTACTTTTTTTCTTGAGAGGTATTTTGTAGACTTTTAATTACATGGAAATGGTTATGTGCCAAAATTGTATTGCTTTAATAATATAACCAAATGGTAAAATAATTGGTCTAATGTTTGGAATTGATTAATGGATGTTATAATTCTACCCTGTATTTTGTAGCCAATATTGCTATTTCCTTATACTTTACACTAGTACACTTTCCTTACACTAGTGCATAGCAATAACTCTCTGAGCTCAGGTGAGTTTGTAGACTTAAAAGCATCACCTCCTACACCTGTCAGACTTCTCTCTGTTAGCACTCTGTCTTGCATATTAAAGAGCATGAGTCCCTCTTCAATTTTGAGTTAATCAATCTGTTATTTAGGCAAATGTGGATGGATATTTGTTTCCATATCTCATTTGTTTTAGTTAGAAGTTCAATATGGATTTTCTGATAATCATTCTAATATCATCCAGTTTATAGCATAAATATTGTTTATACAGTTTTTAAGTTTAAGTGTCTTCAAGTAAAATTATTTGTCCTTCTTTACAAGTTTGAGATGTGTAAGACAAGCAGGTAGTCTTCACTGGTGACAAGAACGAGGACAAAATCATTTCATTGATGGCAAAAGGACACTTGGTAGTCAGTGCTTAACACTGAGGCCATAACACCTGTGAAAACACTGCAACATAAACTTACAACATAAACGTTCTGTCTTCATCATCCCCCTTGAGGTTTGCAGGTAGAGAATGAGGGACCGATCACACATGCATGTAGCTGAATAAGGAATGGATTTTATCTGCATTGTTCTTGTGATTTTCTGTTCTTGAAATTACAGCTTCTTTCAACTACAACTCTGATCACAGTCACTTTCTGTTATGGAAGGAGAGAGCAATTTTATCTTACCTCTTTAACGTTAATGTTGAAATGGGAACTGTTTCCCTGGGTAATTTGTAACTTTTCGAACTCCTTGAATATATCTTTAATATAAAAATAATTGCAGTGTTACATGCATTTTCATATTGACACAGGATCTCGTGGAGGCCTTAGACTCACTTTGTAGCTAAAAGTAACTCTCCTAAGTGCTGGGATTATAGACTTGTACCACTACACCTGGCTGAATATTCATTAAAAATAAAAATGTGTTCACTGCTGAGGTGTGTAATGAAAAAAAAAACCCTATAATTTTAGCTAGTCTCAGCACTTAAATAGAAAATTAGAATTTCATATGCTCTATATAGAAAGTTTCCATCTTTTCATTCTAGTTATTAACATAACAGTACATAAGCTAAATTTTCTTGGGCATTATACCATCAGCTTGATAGGCATTGTTGCTGGATATGTTATAATTGTATGTAGTCTTTACGACAATTCCATAAGAGCAGCTACTATTTTATAGCCCAGTTTCATGCTCAACAATAAATTTTGCCTTCTAACTCTCCTTCAGCTTCTGCAGTTTCCGAGCAGTCCTGTTCTATGTAAGATGGACACTATAGTCTTGAGTTATATGGACAGTCTACTTCGACAGTCAGACGTCTCGCTATTGGATCCTCCAAACTGGCTCAATGACCATGTTATCGGGTTTGCCTTTGAGTACTTTGCCAATAGTCAGTTCCATGATTGCTCAGATCATGTCTGCTTCATCAGCCCTGAAGTCACCCAGTTCATCAAATGCACCAGCAATCCCTCAGAGATCGCCATGTTCCTTGAACCCCTGGGCCTTCCCTACAAGAGAGTTGTATTTTTAGCCATTAATGATAACTCCAACCAGACAGCTGGGGGGACCCACTGGAGTTTGTTGCTTTATCTCCGAGATGAAAATGGCTTCTTTCACTACGATTCCCATAGCAGAAGCAACTCAGTCCATGCAGAGCAGGTAGCAGAGAAACTGAAGGCTTTCTTAGGCAGCAAAGAGGACAAGCTGGTCTTTGTTGAAGAGAAAGCCCCAGCTCAACAAAACAGCTATGACTGTGGGATGTACGTGATATGCAACACTGAGGCCTTGTGTCAGAAGTTCTTCAGGCACCAGCCCGAATCTCTGCTGCAGCTCCTCACCCCTGCATACATCACAAGGAAGAGGGCAGAATGGAAAGACCTCATAGCCAAGCTTGCTAAAAAGATATAGCTACCCAAGAATGCTTCAAGTCTCTGCTTTCCCCATTTGTTGGATGGACACATTCTCAGGGTCCGAGGACGGTGACCAGCAGATAAGAGTTTAATGGTTTTTGTTGTTTTCATTTGGTTTTTGGTTTTGTTTTGTTTGTTTGTTTGTTTGTTTGTTTCCTGTGGAAAACTTCATTTAACCTAGTGAAAGCCATATGTTCCTTGGAAGACTCTTCAAGTTGTGCACCAGAACCTTAAGACAAACAACGTGCATTGCACAGGGTTCAAGAAGATTCTTCTCAGTGGGTTAAAATTAACTTCTTCTTGGTCTCCCTTACCCATATTGGCTTATTCCAAAGGAGGAGTATGCTATGAATATAGCAAAGGTATATGAAACCCAGGAATGCAAAAAGAAAACTTCTGAAGAAGACAATCTTCTGCACAGCCTCATAGCTGGAGGTGTCATCCCACTGGCAGTGGGTCATGGTCTAAGTTCCTGTAAGACTTAAATATTGGGAAAATAAGTTCTTTGCTTCCGTGATATCTCTTCCATTCACCATACACAGACTTTCCTATTACCTAGCATAATCTTCTTAAATACTCTATAAAGATGACTTCAGCTCATCTTCTGATTCCTGGAATGTTTTAAGAAAGAGAAAAGCCTGAATAATTTCATTCAAACAAATGGTGCAGACGGGGGGTATGATTTTGTGGCCCAGTACTCGTCCTACATGCTGGAATCCCTAGCACTGCAAAGATAAATAAATAAGTAAAAAGCTTTAGTCTCCCTGTTGGTTCCATCAGTAGTTGCTGCAAATCAGTACCGGCTTTTGCTGCCCTGTCAAGCATGCACATGCTTCCTCCTTTTACCTATAGCTCCCCGAATCTAAAATTCATAATTGACAACTTTCTAAGATTGGCTTTCATTTCAGCTCTTCATTCTGCTTTTTTGATGGCTCTAGTTCTCATTCTATGGCTAATCTGGCAGAATAGTTTTCAGTTCTGTTGTGATTTCGGGACCACTAATGTATCTGAAACTCAGAAGTGTGGGTTTTTTTAATATAAAAGGAAGAAAAGTGACCTTTCTCAACCCCTTCCCTGAATTAAAAATGCAGACAACGTAACTTTTAAAATGTGGAACCAAGAGCAGAAAGAAACAGTGTCCCTGCTCCTGGTCACTGTTGTATTTTTTAGTTGTTTCAAATGCTTTATGTGATAAGTTCCCAAGTTAAGTCTGTTCATAATGACAATTTGCAATGCATATGAGGTTTAGACATCAAAGACTGGCTTCACCCACTGAAGTTTATTTCGGCTGCTCCTTACTCTGACCCTTCCCCCCAGTCCTGGTGGCCAAAGATAACCTCTCCACTGGGTAACGTAGGTGGTAGTTCAGTTCCTTTTAGCAGGAAGGGGAAAAACAGTAAAAGTGTAAGAAAGTACAAGCTGCATAAGCAAGCCTCAGCGAATGGGAGGTGGAACTGCAAGTTAAAGAGAAAGCTTTAAAAAAAAAAAAAAGGTTCCATTTCAAGTCAGTATGGTTTAGATAAAAAGAAAACCTAATGAAAGGCACGAGGCCCGAGTGAGATTAGAAGCTGGCAACCAGCCTTAGAGGAGAAACAGGGAGGGGAGGCCTCAAGTGTAGATAAAGATAACAAAGAAATATCTTTTCAGTTACTGTTGATTTAAGCAGCTGGTCTAGACTATGAGAGTCAATCCTCTTTGGGAAAAGCCTGTGATTCAAAGTATGTTTGCATAAATATCATGCTATCTCCCAGCCGAAAGCTAATCCACATGACAGCAGGCTTTCCTAATTCCTTATGATTTGTCTGGGAAAAATAAATTGCTTTTTAATTAAATTAATAAACTAGGCTGGAAGAGATGGCTCAGGGGTTAAGTCTCTGCTTTGCATACAGAAGGTCCTGAGTTTGGATCCTGGGTCCCATGTAAAAAACTCCATGTTGGCAATGGTGGCAGCCTGTTCTAGTCCTGGAAGGTGGAACCTGGAAACTTAAAAGCAAAGTAAATAGGAGGTAGAAGCAATCCAGGGTGATGCTCAGTCATCCTTGGGCCTCCAGAAGCACACACAGTGCCCTCTGATACACACAGACACACAAGAAGAAATAAATGAATAAATAAATAATAAACTACAAGTTTTTCTTTTAAAAAGATTTATAAAAAATATAGAGCAGATGAGACGGCTCGGCAGGCAAAGATGCCTGCTTGCAAACCTGCTGACCTGAGTTCAATTCCCAGAACTTAACTCTGCAACCTCCAAAAGTTGTCCTCTGACCTCAGGGCATGTACCATGCCGCTTCCTCTTCCCCCCACACTCTCTCTCTAGTGAAATAAAAAAGATGGAAATATAAGGTTTCTTTTTACAAATGTGTAACATGGTTCGACTATGTCATGTGTTAATCTTTTTCTATGAAACTTTAAAAATGTCATTTACAAATGTTGGCTTGTAAATAATGAATTTATGCTGACTATATAGTGTTTGGCTAGACATTATAATAGTCCATAAGTTACACACCTGCTTCACCGTTCACCATTAATGTTGCACGGTATAAAATAGGAAAAAATCTCTTTTGCTGGTATCATGCTCCCTTCTGAGTCAGAATTGTCCCCAGTGAACTGGAGTTGCAAATTTCAGCTTCACGATACTCGGAAGCAAATCAGGTTATTCGGAATTGGGCTGGTCAGCTGTCCAACAGCACTAACTGTCCTTTTTGCTGTCCTGACTCTGTTCTCATTTGTTCTCACTGGCCCAACCCAAATCTCATTGCTCATCTGAGAAAGGTTCATATGTAAATGCAACTTAGATTGTAAGATTATTTATGCCTATATGTATGCTGTATCAATAGCTTTTCTATTTATTATTGTCTAAACCACAGATATCTCTATTGCTTGGCTTGGTATTTATTGGAGTTCATAAGCACTGGTCCTGATTGTGTGAGAGTGGCTTAACAGTTACAAATGGATTATAATTCTAATATGTGCTGTATTTTCATTATACTATGATTTTTTTTCTTAGATACAAAGCCTTACTTTATAGCCCAGGCTAGCCTCGAACTCCCAGTGCTCCTACCAAGTGCTGAGATGACAGGCGTGAGCCAATATGCCCCAACTATACTATAATTTTTACCATGTCCATATTGGCTATCTGTTTTAGTAATAATCACTCTGTTGTCTCAGTTACATGGTCACTTATACTGAAAACTGGGTTTTCTTTTACCATCTAAAATATAAAATACTGGACTAGGGAGAAGGCTGGTGATCCGAGTTTGGATCCCAGCACCATGTAAAAAATCAGTCATGATAGCACACACATGCTGCGATCCCAGCCCTGGCAGGGAGGTAGGTAGAGATAGAGGAATCCCTGGAGCTCACCGCCTAGCCATCTAACTGTGCGAGTTCCAGGGTTAGTGAGAAACCTTGTTCAAAAAAGACAGGGAGAGAGCAGTGGAGGAAGATCCATGGTTAACTGTGGCCTCTGCACAGACATGAACGCACACACATGAAATATGCAAGGTGAAGTCTGTGGTGTTGGAGCAATGAATATATTAATCACACTTAAGCTCTGTAGGTTACAAACTTTTTGTGGTTCCAAAAATTGCACCCAGACCCTCACACCCCACTGAGCTACCCCTTCAGTTAGCTATCCCTATTTTTTTTTTAATTTAGTGTGTGTGCGTGCACGTGTACATGTATGTGACAAAATGTAATTCTTTATCTGGTCTGGAACTTACAGCAGTCCTCCTGCCTCAGTCTCCCAAGGACTGGGATTATAGTCATGAGCTACCATGCCCAGGTAGTTCTAGATTTGTAACCTGAGATGAGTTCAATTCAGAGCTTTCTCTGTGAAAGAGGGTAGCCTGTTTAGAAAGGTGCTAGGAAGATTAAATATAATAAATGAGGCATTTAATGGATACGAAGATAAACATTACCTCCCTCTGTTTCCCACCTGGTTCCACAGCAAGCTTGAAGCCTTAGCATCCCCTTAGATTTTTTTTGTTGTTTGTCTGTCTGTTTTTTTCAGGTTCAGGTCTGCAATCCCAGCTTCCTAGGAAACAGAAGCAAGGGATCACAAGTTCAAAGCTAGCCTGGGCAACCTATGGAGACCATGTCTCAAAAAGTAGAAATAATTCAGTAGTAGAGTGCCCACCTAGCACATGAGAACTTGACTTCAATCCTTCAATCAACAGTGTCACCAAAACAAAGTAGTTTTAGATTGCCATATAGTAAAACAGTTGTACTTTAAAACAAAAGGAGGGGGCGCTGCAGAGATGGCTCAGACAAAGGTTCAGATTCTGTCTTGAAAACAGAAAGTCCTGAGTTCAGATCCCAGGTCCCACATAAAACCACCATGTGGAAATGGCCTCCACTTCTGGCCCTGGTGGTCAGAGCTCTGGAAAATCCCAGAGCCATGCAAAAAGGAGATAGAAGCAATCCAGGACAACTCCCAGAGCCACCCTTGGGCCTCCACAGGGACACACAGTGCCCTCTGATACACACACACACACACACTCTAAAATATTTAAAAATGACCCGATACATACTACCAAGTACAAAGAGGAAACTTACTCAAGAATGGTAACTAGAAGCAAATAACCTGTGTATCACTCAAGATTGTATAGATGGATACTTAGGCACACATAGAAAATGCTTATGCTACCATATATCTAAAAGACTTTGGGGCCAGAATGATGGCTCAGGGGTTAAACCTCTGCCTTGCAAGCAGAAGGTCCTGAGTTTGGATCCTGGATCCCACATAAAAACTCTAGGTAGAAATGGCAGCAGCCTGGACTTCTAGTCCTGGAAAGTGGAGCCTGGGAAATTCCAGAGCAATGCAAATAGGAGATAGAAGCAATCCAGGGTGAGTCTCAAAGTCATCCTTGGGTTTCCACAGGCATACACAGTGCCCTCTGATACACATAGACACACATGCAAAAATAAAATACTTTACACATTATAAGGTTTTTATATGTATATATCTTGTTTTGAATTTTTTTGAGACATGACTTCATGATGCCCAGGCTGACCTTGAACATGCCGTGTGGTCAAGGATGGTCTTGAACTCCTGATCCTTCTGTCTCCATCTCTGGAGAGCTGATATTAGAGACATGTACCATCACCTGGTTAATTTCATTTAAGTTTCAATTTTTTTTTCAATTTTTGTGTTATTTCCATTTTATAAATAAGAAATAAACTCAGAGGAAAGAGAAAAGAAAAACTCAAAAGACGCTCATTTGCATGGCCTCCCAACTCCTCACACTTTCTTCACCTGTTCCAGAACGCAAGTATAACCTTGCTTCACTTCTCAATTCTATGTTTTCTGCTCATCCACTGCTGAAACCAGTAAGAAGAATTATCACCTAACTGCTTAGGCAGCAGGAGCTGTAAAGCAATCTGCTTCGTTTTATACATTAGGTCATATTTGGATCCGCTCCTGATATCGACCTGCTGATCCAAGATACTTTAAAAGCCTTCCATTGTATTTCCTGTTTTTAGTGGCCTTTCATATTCATATATATCAAAACTAAGGAATGAAACAAAAGCAACTATCTGGAGAATCTATTAAAGACACGGAGTGGGGAGAGATGGTTTAAGACTATGTCAAAAGTTGGGAGTAAGCAAAGAGAGAGTACTCTGAAAAAAAAGGGGGGGAGTGAGGGAGCGTTAGTCCCCAACTTCAATACAAGGCTGAATTTCCATTAAGAAAAAGTAAAGTGCTGAAAGTACTTAAATGTTTTTACAAAGGGAAAAACTGACATCTGGGTACGTCAAGGACATGGCCGCTATCATCAATGCCCAATTGGTAGATACAAGTTAGTGCTCTAGGGGAAAAAAATTATTCTTGAACACCTCAGTTTGTATTAAAAGACAAAATAAGGGCAGCTTCCTGATTGTTTCTCCTGATGGACAACCCCAAGCAGAATCTGTGTAGAAGGAATTCCTTTCCCTGCAGTGCAGGTTCCTACAAGGTCCCGGAGCCTGGCTCTGCTTCCCCAGCGGTTCTCTGTCTTCACCCTCACACCTAGCGAAGCCCTCGCCCTCCCACTCCCAAGAGAAAGAAGAGTCGGCAGAATTAACTCCTTCACTTTCCCTGACCCCCAGTCCTCAGACCTGCTCATGTACGTGCCCGTCCCTGAGCTGTCACTGCTGAGGACCCCCCCAGAGTTAATCCTCTTGCACACCAGTGCAAACCATTCCCCCAAACACGCACCATCATCACCCTCCACTCCTTTTTCTTTCCATCAGTTTAAATGTGTGCACTCTCCATCCTTCGCAATCAATAAAAGCCTCTTCCTTTCGCCTCTTCACAGCCAGAGCTAAGTGCCTGTGGTCCATTGTATAATTCTTTATCTCCCTCTCAATTCTCAACCTGCTTTATCTGAATTCTGCCCTCAGTACTCCACAAAAGATCCTCAATAAGATCACTTAGAGTTCTTCTTTTATTAGGCAGAATCATTAGCAACATTAAACTCTCCTGTTCAAACACTCTTTAACTGGTGTGAAACATGGTTTCCTCTGTGTTGCAGTTGCTAGTTGTGTTGCTGAACGCTGAAGAACTTGGGGGGAATGGGGTCTATTCCATCTTAATGTTCTGATTACAGTTCGAAGTCCAGCTTGACAGGAGAGTTCAAACTAACACCAGGAGCTAAGGGAACTGGCTGCAACATATCCCCAGAAATTGCTGAGAGTGCCAGTCTCACGATCTGCTGAAGTATGCCAAAGGACTGACCCACCTCTCTCCATCTTATCCACTGGCCAGGAAATGGTCCCGCCGACATGGGCTGAGTCTTGCCACATTAGTTAGAAAATCTGCTCAGGGCTCGCCCCACTACCAATTCACAGATGCGCCAAAACTCAGCCTTCGGTTACCAAGGTGACACACTCTCATTTCTCTGACCACCCTTCTCATTGCCCAGCTCCTCCCCTACCCCCAGTATTCTCAGAATTTTGTCCCCCAACCCTCTTCTCACTGTGCACACATCCTAAGTACACTATTCACTACCAAAACCCGTGACAAATTTGGATATACTACACCCACACTTCTTTTTCCATCCCTCCCCCTAAACTGTGACCTATACATCCATTTACCTCCTGACTGGATATCTCCACTTGAATATGTCATCAAATCCTCAAACAATAACTCGCAAAACTCAACTCATTTCCCTCCTCAAACCTGTCCATCACCATGTCTCCCTCAGGAAGTGGAATCATCACTCCTCCCCTTCCAGCCAGCATGTGGAGCCATCCATCCTTGGCATTCTCGCTCGCTCACTTCACATCTCTCTATCTTCTGGTCCTGCTGACTCTACGTCGGAAATGCCCTTTAGGCCTGTGTGTGTCTTGGCAGTGCCACAATTCCCATCCAAACAACCATTCTTACACCAAGCATGACGATTCCTGCCTGTCACCCCAGCCCATGGAAATCCGGGGCTATGTTGTGAGTTCCCAGCAGGGTGAGACCGTCTCAACAGACACAAACACCCATTGCCCTTTCTCGGAGTTGTGATATCTTCTGAAGTAGTCTCGGGATTCTCGTACTCCACAAACCCTCTCTGCTCTGTTTTCTGCCAGTGTCTTTAATAACACTTCCTATGATCTGTTGATATTGCCTCCTTACAAGCTCTGGATTTCCGTGCCCCTAGTTCCTAGTGCACCCACCCATGCATCCTTAAGATGCAGAAGACCCTCCCACTGAGGTTTGAGGGTGTGGCTCACAGGTTAAGCTCTTGCTCTTGTCGGCAATCAAAAGACCTGCAAATTCAGATTCCTGGATCTCACAGAGAATGCTAAGCAGGTGTGGCAGCCTGCATGTAATTTACCCTCAGAAAGCAGAGCGAGTTGCTAGCCAGACTAGTCTTACTGGTGAGGTCTGGGTTTGATTAGAGATCCTGCCTCCAAAAGAATAAGATGGAAGAGCAATAGAGGATGATTCCTGATATCAACCTTGAGCCGCTACACACATGTGAACACACATTCACAGGGACAACACACACACACAATGGGAAAGACCCAGCGTTTAGACAGAGACAGCATGTTTTCAGGGAAACCGGTCGTGATGGCCCTGACTGGTTTGTTCTCTTCCTTAGTCCAAGAATCCCTAGAATCACGAATCTTCCCAGCGGGTCCAGATCATTTACACTTTTGATGTTCTGTCTCCCCCTAAACTCAAAGAGCCACAGAGGCTTCTCTGCTGCCAAGTAGAGTACCCAGCATATAGAACGCATTACAGCTTGTTGAATGCATAAATGAGGGTGTACAAGTTATTTATCAAAGAAAACAGCAGCCTGTCCTCTTTTCATGGCAGAGCTGCAGAAATCAAAATGCCACATTCATCAGTGTAAATATTCATGCTCACATGAGAACAAGTAATGGGGTGAAGGGGCTCACGAACTTAAGTAACCGACAGAAAATAAGGAAGCTCCCAAGCTTGTACATGTAGCTGTGGACATCTTTTTAACAGATCTGCCAATTTCTCCGGGGTTTCACATTTTCATTGTAGTCCACACGCAAGCACTATTTTAAAGGTAACACAGGATCATATCGAGTTCATAGGTTATGAGTGTCTTAGCCACATCCCCACTGCTGGACTTTTGGTCATTATGAAAACCAGTGCGGCAGATACTTTTCAATAGCTTTTAAGGAAACTTTTTATATTTCTTGATTCATCGTGATTCATCGTGTGTGTGTGTGTGTGTGTGTGTGTGTGTAGGTCAGAGGACAACTTGTGAGAACTAGTTTTCCTATCATGTGGGTTCTATAGATTGAATTCAGACGGGTCACCAGGCACCATTGTCTGGTAAACCATTTCTCTGGCCAGCACTTTATATTTAATTAATTTATTTTATTAATTTATTCACTTGAGGGGAGTGCACGCAGGAATGCATGTCATGGTGCATGGGCGGAGATCCATTCTCTCCTTCTATGGGCTTCTGAGGCAATCTCTCTACCACTGTGCTATGCCCTGACTGTTTGTTCTCATGTTTTTTATCAGCCTCTCAACTGAACCCTCCTTGTCACTGGGCGTTCCAATGCCCTGTTTTTGTTCTACCTTTTTCTTGTGCTTTAGCACTTCTCACCTCCTAACTACATAATTTATTATCTTTATTGTGGTCTCTCCACTACAATATATAAAATCCCATTTAATGTAGGACTTAACCCTTAGTAGACACTCAGTAAGCACTTGATGGTAATAATAAAAAATAAATGAAAACCTGCCCCCCCAACAGAATGAAAGTAGGGGTTCACACTTTTGTCCAATCAAAGCATATGTCTTTAAACTAGGGACCAGGAAACTTTTCTTAAAAATCTAGATAATAAATATTTCAGGCTTCAGGCCAATGTTCTCTTTCATAATTTCTATCAGCTCTCCCCTTGAACATCCAGACAGCAAGAGACAACACAAACTACAAAAATCAAATCAAATTCAGCAAAATTACAAAAACCAGCAGCCAGTCACTAGCCCGTCCTCTGCTGATTCCTGCTTTAGACAGCCATGGGCTGGCAAGTCAGATCTCTCCATCGACAGCGTAGGCTCTGTCCATCACTCTATCAATCGCTAATAATAAAGTTCTAGAGGGATAAGTGCAAACCTAGGAAAATCAGAAGTTAGGAGTTTTTCTAGCTGCAGGCATGTTGGACATTCTGGAGTCAAAGCAGCCCTTGGATAGGATGTGACTTAGGAGGCTGAGTAGGAAAAGAACTACCCTTCGCCACCTTCCTGCTCATGAGACTCCAGCACGCTATCTGGTTATCTGTCACTTTGGATTATGCTCTAGACGCTTCTAATATACAGAATGATCTACTTTGGAAGCCTCTTTTCTTGTGCCATTAAATCCTTTGTGCTATTAAATCGATGAATTTCCTGTGGCAAGAAAATCTTTTTTAGTTTTATCAGCTATTCTAAAAGTCAATAGACTAATGCAGTGCTAAGAAAATACCTGCTGAGCTGGGGTGTAGTTCGGGGCTGGAAGAGTAGTTCAGTAGTCCAGCACAAGGCCCTGGGCTCAGTCTGCAGCACTACCACAACCCCTACACACACACACACACACACACACACACAAATAATAATGATGATGACATTAGCAACAACAATATTAATAAATTCAAAAGTTTAAAACCTGCCAAGATTCTGAGGTCAAGCCTTAATTTCCTGCTGTCCAGACCTACTCCTCTGGTGAGTCTCAATTAGGACAGTTCTGCCCTTCCCCCACGAGAGACTTGGCAACATCTAGAGATAGTTTGGGTTGCCCTAACCAGAGGGAAGAGGTACACTGGCATCAAGTGGGTGGAAGCCAAGGATTTGGTTAAACTAATCCTACACGGAACAACTCCTTATAACAAAGAATTATCCAGCCCCAAATGTCAGCAGTGCTGATGTGGAGAAATGTGATCTGCTCTAGACTTTTCTATGGGACTTGGAAGCTGCTTTGTACTCCACTACCAAACCAGCCTTCTGAAACCCTCAGATTCATTCACCAACCAAGCCTCAGGAGCTCTGGTGGCTCTGCACTCCCTGGCACTTGGATCCCAGGGGACCCTGCAGGAACCGCACTGGTCCTGAAGCTTCCACCTCGCTGCCATCCTTTTCCTGGCGTTCCCAACAAGCACACATCCCTCCTCTGCCCCAAACCTTACTCATCCTAGGAGGCCCACGCGAGCCGCACACCCATGAGTCACTCCTCACTGCGAGGTCACCGGCCCCACACTGTGAAATAGCTGATTTCTCTAGCTTGGCCCTCGCTGAACTCTCCCAAGGGGTTCATGTCATAGTTCTGACCTGCCCGTTGCAATATCCAGTGTCAGGGGTGAAAATTGTACTGTTGGTCAAGTGAGTACAGGAAGCACCTCAGAGAAGGTCCGGGACACTGTTAAATGTTCAAAATATGGTAGCCGCATAGTCAACATTTATAAATTGCTTACGTGGAGTCAGGTGCTAGTGACAGCGTCTCGTTCAGGTTCACCTGCTCTTTGGAACCAACGGCAAAGAAAAATCTTCCATCAGAAATCCTACACTACGAATACGCCTTCATGCTAGACTGAATCCGGGTGCTGTGGGTGTCATATTTTCCCAAAGTGGAGCCCAAGCCAATCTTTCTGCATTTAGCAAGTTAATGAACAGCTCGTGAGTAACTCTTGGCCCACTCCAGCCCAATTTAGAAAGCTGCCAATAGGGTGAGATACCAATATGCCTCGGTCTCTGCTTTGCTGGGCACCGCAGCTCTGTGGTGCCCACCCTCCACCCGCTCGAGTGCTTCTGTTCTCAGTCACTGAAGGGTTTGAGGTCTCTAGAGAAGGCATGTCATGCCAGTGGGATGTGGCGGTGGCAGCACGGGCCTGGCCTTCTCCCCCGGGAGCAGAGGGGAGCCTTCCTTGCCTCAGCGCCCGTGAGCCAGGCGAGCGGGGGCATCACATTCCAAGCAGCTCAGGTTTGGCTGCGGGCCAGGCCCCCAGTGGCAAACAAGAAAGAACACATTCCAGGAAGGCAAAGAGCGCTGCCAGCACGGGCGGCCAGGCAAGCAGGACCCACTGGACGCCAGGTGCTCCTTGCCTCTGTAGAGGTCAGGCACGCAGGAGGACAAACTCCAAGCTCTCTGGATTAGCTTTTTGAGGCTTAGAAGCTTCTCTCTCTTCTTCTCTCTTCTTTCCCTCTCTCCTTCTTTCTCTCTCTCCTTTCCCTCTCTCTCTCTCCCTCCCTCTCTTGGCAGACAAAGCATATGTAACTATTAAACTTCACACTTTCTGCTCTCTAAGAAGGAAGGAAAAGCATGCCATTGGCTTCCTGACTCACACCCTATGGGAAACAGGTTTCTTGAATTCTATGCCTTGTTGAGTGAGAACAGATACGGTCACACCCAGGGCAGATCAGAGGAAAAGATTCCGTGCCCTAGAAGCTAAGCTCCGGGCCCTGGGCCCCTCCACCTATGCAGTCCTGATTCACAAGCACACACTTGCCCTTCGTACCTGCCACTCTGCCTTCCCATCAGCCAGACCTTTCGGAAAAAATCTGGAGAGCCCTTGGAAGCTCTTTTCTTGAAGAACGACTGCCTGCCTGCATTTGCCCAGGCTGGGAGCAGGCAGGAGAAGATAACAGTGGAAAGGGAGCAAGGCTGAGCTATTCCTGGGGGGAGGGGGGCAAAGGCCCCGCATGCCTGTCTGAAGAGCCTCTTCTTCCACTGCATGAGGGCGCTGGACTTGGTTAAGAAGCCTGGGCCCATTTGTTTACTCAGCAAGGAGACAGTAGAGACCGTTCCTGGGAATCGAGGCTTCTGGTTGGACTGTGCTGCCACCCAGCGGGCTAGTTGTGACCTCTTCATTTTTAGAAAGACAGCCCAGGAGCTTCAGGCTCTAGCTTGGAATCCTCCTGTCGCTTAGGTCTCCCCGGTTCTCCAGCAGAGCAGCTAGGGGGAAGGCCAGCATGACCTTCGAGGGCTCCGCAGTGCGGCCCAGTGATGTAGTAATCACCTGGGAAGCCCAGCAGGTGGGCTGGGCTCCTGTAGTGGGTCGATTCTGGTTCTCGGGACATCTCCCAGGGGCCGGCATCCTCCCGAGCTGCCTAGCCCCGAGTGCTCTTTTCATTTAGAACAACTGCCCATCAGCCCAAGGCCCATGCGCCCAAACCTAAAGCTATATCACTTCCACCAATGGAAGGCAGTGACTCCTCCCTGATAAAGTCGGCTATTTTCAACTTCAAAATGGGAAAAATGAGACTGTGAGACCCTTTGACCTGCTGCTGCTACTGCTGCTGCTATTGCTGCTCCTGGGAATGGTGACAAGGGAGCATATTTTGAAGATGTGTATTAGATTGGTTTCCCGAGTTCTTTGCACATCTGTAGATTATCAGCCATATATCTCTGTAGATCAAGTCCAAGCGTTTATTACCTCTGGTAATGAAACACACTGGGTTTCAGTAACCACTAAGTCACCCTCCCAGCTTCAAGCTTTGGCACCATATGGAAACCAAACTCTCTGCATCTACCTCCCTAGCCTATCCCACCAATATCTCTCTCTCTCTCTCTCTCTCTCTCTCTCTCTCTCTCTCTCTCTCTCTCTCTCTCTCTCTCTCTCTCCTCTCTCTCTCTCTCTCTCTCTCTGTTTTCTAAGATGCTGGAGATTGAACCCAGGACCTTGTATAAACTAGACAAGAGCTCCATTGCTAAGAGCTACCTTTCCAGCCTCCTTTGGTTTTTTATTTGTGTGTGTGTGTGTGTGTGTGTGTGTGTGTGTGTGTGTGTGTGTGTGCGCACCTGTGTGTGTGTATCAGAGGGCACTGTGTGTCCCTGTGGAGGAGCAAGGGTGACTTCAGGAATCACCCTAGATTGCTTCTACCTCCTTCTTGCTTCTCTCTGGGATTTCCCAGGCTCCACCCACCTGGGGTCGGAAGTGCAGGCTGCCGCCATTTCCACCTGGCATTTTTTACATGGCACTTGAGATCCAGACTCAGGACCTTCTGCTTGCAAGGCAGAGTCTTAACTTCTGAATCATTTCTCTAGCCTTCCTTCATTTTTTTTTTTTATAAGACATGATCTCTGGTAACTAAAACTGGTCTTGAACTTGTTCTATGGCCAAGGATGGCCTTGAACTCCTGATTCTCCTCCCTTCACTTCCCAATGCTGGGATCAAATGTATGTGCCACCATACCTGGTCACCACAAACCTTTTAAAAAATAAAATAAAATCTACACTTTAGTCTTTTTTTTTTTTTGGCGCATGAGCATGTATGTATGTGTGTCCCCCACATGCATCAGAGGACACTGTGTGTGCTTGTGGAGGCCCAAGGGCAACTTCAGGAATCAGCCTGTATTGCTCCATCTCCTTTTTGCTTTTGCTCTGGAGTTTCCCAAGCTCCGCCTTCCAGAGCCACACCTTAGCTTTTTTTTTTTTTATTCAATTGTGCATGTGTGCGTATGTATGTGCGTGCGTGTGTGTGTGCGCGCGCGCGTGCGTGTAGAACCACGGACGAATTCGGGAACCACCATGGACGCCTCCATCTCCTTCTGCCCTGGGATTCACAGGCTCCGCCCTACTAGGGCCAGAAGCGCAGGCCGCCCCCGCTTCCGCCTGGTGTCTATACGTGGGATCTGGGATCCGAACTCAGGACCTTCCGCCTGCAAGGCAGAGGTTTAACCCTTGAGCCACCTCTCCAGCCCCACCTTAGCTTTTTTTAAGTGTGATGTTCAGTAGTGTGAAGTATATTCATTGTGCAAACCATGTCCTGAACCCTGTTACCTTACAAACCTGAAACTAAATATCCATTAGACAATAATTCCTTGCTTCCCTTTCTCCTCGACCTCTGGTAACTATTTTTCTTCCCTCCATCTCTGAATTTTACTGTTCCAGATGCCTCAGAGTAGAATCTTACAGAATCTCTTTTTGTGACTAGTTTGTTTCACTTAATACCCTTGAGTTTTACCCATATTATAGTATGTATCAGAATTTTCTTCTAAAGCTTAATATGTATGTGCATATCTTTTGTATGTATGTACTACATTTTGCTTTATTCATTTTTCTATGGATGATTGAGCGCTTCTCCCTTTTGATTATTCTGAATAATGTTACTACAAACGTGTACAATCCTCTCAAGACCCTTCTTTCAATTCTTGTTCTACATTGTGTGTGTGTGTGTGTGTGTGTGTGTGTGTGTGTGTGTGTAGATCAGAGCACAGCTTCAGAAGTTGGTTCTCTCTTCCCAGATATCAGACTCCGGTGATCTGGCTCACATAGCAGATACTTTTACCCGCTGAGCCATCTTGCCTGCCCTCCTGCTTTTGATTCTTTTGAGTGCACACCCAGAAATGAAATTGCTGCATCATACCTACTTATAAATTCTTGAGCAAAAAACCATCCTGCCTGCCACCCCAGCTGCACCCTTCCCCCCACCTTTGGTACCAAAGATTGAACGTGGGACTCTGAGCAGGCTGTGTTCATTCCACCACCGAGTTATACCCACAGCTCCAAGCTACACCTTGTTTCCATCATTAACACTGTGAAAATCAAATTTTTCCACGTCTCCACCAACACTTCTTAGTTTCTGCTTCTTTGACAGCCTTTTTTTTTTTTTTTTTTTTTTTTCCAGCCAGGTCATTTGTTCTTTTTTTTTTTCTTTCATTTTTTATTATTTCTGCTCATACAAACTTAATAGGTAGACCAGTTCTCTCCCTCCCTCCTCCTCCCTCCGAACCCCCTGCTCCCCCTCCCTCCCTCCCCATCCCCCAGTGCCTCCCCCCAATTCCCAGAGAGTCCTTTATTGTGTATGCCCATTCGTTCTTTTTTAAGTGTTTTACTTGCTTATTTGTTGGTTGCTCACTTATGCATTTGTTTGACAGGCAGAAGAGGAGAGAGCACACACACGTGTGCCATGGCTCCTGAGTGTGGGTCAGAAGGCGACTTCCAGGAGCCAGTTCCCTCCAGGTTTGTATCTTTACCCATAGCGCCATCTCGCCCACCCCAGGCCATTTGTTCTTGGTAGTCAACTTGGCTGCTCCGCACCCTCTTATCGCTCTCTCACGAGTCTGGTGTCCACAGCCTCTCTGCTCCTTGGACACCAGCGCTCTTTCCCAGCGTAGGTGGGCTCTGCACAGAGACACTCTTCCCCCAATATCTCTCATGACCACCTCCTCCTCCTCTGGCAACAGCCTAAGTGCCACTTGGGAACACTTTCTCAACCACCATCTAAAGATCTCTATCTCGTTTCCTCATTTCTTTCCTTCATGGAAATCACAATCTTCAGTTCCCTAGATTGTTTTTTACATATTTCTTGGAGCTTACATTTATATGGAACGTAATTAAATGTCTTCGGGACACAGATATGATCCGATATGCTCACTCCCATCTTTTTCAGTGCCTCGTATATCGCTGGCACATAGTCCGGACTCAGTAATATCTGTTGAATGAGTATGACTAGGCAAGGACACCATCGGAAGAAAAAAGGTGGTGCACAGCTGGAATCTCAGCACTCAGAGGCTGTGGCAGGAGGGTTGAGAGTTCGGGAAGTCTAAACTTAACCCCGCCTCAAAAATGAAAGAAAAAAAAAGCTGATTATGGTGGCTCACACGTGTAATTCAGGAGGCTGAGACAGGAGCCTCATGGTTCAAGACCAGTCTAGAACACATAGTGAGTTCTAGGCCAGCCTGGCCTACTTCACACAGCCCTGTCTCATAAAACAAAGTTGGGCTGGAGAGATGGCACAGGGGTTAAGACTCTGTCTCACAAGCAGAAGGTCCTGAGTTTGGATGCCAGATCCCACGTAAAAACACCAGGCAGAAACTGAGAGGCACCCCGCACTTCCGGCCCTGGTGGGGGAGCCTGGGAAACCCAGGTAAAAGCAATCCAAGGTAAAAGCAATCCAAGATGATTTCCAAAGTCACCCTTGGTCCTCCGCAGAGACACACAGTGCCGTCTGATAACACGCACACATAAAGTAAATAGATTTTAAAAAGAAGTAAATAGATTAATTAAATTGTAATGAATTTTAAAAAGTGATATGATCCAAGAAGTTGGAATTTTTCCTCCCTAGGTTCTCAGTTATGGAAGAGACCACAGGAGTTTCCATATATGAACTTCTGATTCAAGTACTACTTCAGCCTGGGACATGGCTTTGGAGTCACCCTGGAGGAATGAAGAAGCACTTCTAGCGCCTACCCAGCGCCTACCCAGTGGAGGCTGAAAGTGGTGAGAGTCTGCTGTGAACTGTGACCTTCCCCGCTGCCTGGGCTGACTCAGTGAACCCTGGTGATGTGAGGGGTACTTGAGGTTCCAGAAGATGACTTTGACTCTGCTGGACTGGTGGCTGCTGGTGAGTCAGTGGGAGAAACCTTCAGTGAGTGAACTGAAGATGAAAAGGGGGGTTGGGGAGATGCTCAGTCAGAAAGTGCTTGTTCCGCAAGCACAAAACCTGAGGGTCTTGTGACTGATGGATTCCCCAGAGCCCACATTAAACAATCAAAAATAAGTGGGCGTGGTGGCATGTGCTTATAATCCAGTGGCTAAGAGGCAGATAGAAGGAGCCCACTGGCCTTTCCCACCAAGACCCCACTAGGACCTCCAAAAGCACTGTCCAAAGCAGGTGAGAGACCTGGGGCCACAGTTTTTCTTAGAGCAAAGACAAACAAGGGGTGAGGGGCTCTCCAAGGAAAACAATCAGTGTCCACCTATCCATCTCTTCACCTGCCTTTCTTCTCCCCTGGTGTCAGACAGACTCCTTCACCTGGTCCCTGCAATTTGTGTGGCCCATCTGTCTCAAAAAAGACAGTGCCTGAAGAACATCACCTAAGGCTGTTCTCTGACTCTCTCTGTGGCACGCACGTGCACACACACACACACACACACACACACACACACACACACACTCGAAGATAAAAATGGACTTTCCGTATCACAAGATACTAGCAAAAATGGATAATTTTATTTTTTAAAAAATTTAACAGTACTGGGAACTGATCCCATTTTAAAAAGTTTCCAATGGCTAATTGTCATCATAGAACAACCGAAGGCAGCTGAAGCAAACCCTCAGGGAATCGGACGAGCATTAGCCAGCGCAAGCAGGAACGCATGAGGCATGAGAACTCGGCTTACACACCGAGCACAATGAAGCCCGGGAACTTCCAAGGATCAGGCGGCGGGGACAAAAGGGAGAAGCCAAGAGAAGTCCCTCGAGGGGCATGGGCACGCCCGCACCAAGACTTGGGTCCCAAGTGCACCTCCAAAGCCACCTTCCCCACAGCACACCCCCTGCCCTTTCCGAGCCTGGTTGGCACATCCAGCGGTGACCTGGCATCTCTTGTGGCCTCTGGCTCAACCTTGCAAGCTCAGAGAATGGATGGCTCTCCTGGCCTTTCAGCAGGGCCCGGGCGGGGAACACATGGAGGCAAGGATTATTTCCCTGAAAATGTGGATGGACAGGGCCGTTTGGAAAAAGGAGGAGCCTTCATCTGGTGTGCACTGAACTGGAATGCACAGCGAGTTTCACCTGAGACAGGCACATGGGGCTCAAGCAGCACATGCCCGGCCTAAGCTCGGGGAATTGGCACCTCCTGTCGCCAGTCCTAGTTGGACTTAACAGCTGTGGAACAATCGCAGTTCTGCAATATTCTCTACTTGGCTTTCCTCCTGCAGCTGACTTCCCAGCAGCAGAGAGAGCAAAACGGCGGCAATTGCTGCTACCACCCACCCCATCCTCAGTGCCTTTCCCTGATCCCCCTGGCCTTCTCCACGAAGACCCCCTAGGACTTCCCAAGCCACTGTCCTAAGCAGGTGAGAGTCCTGAGGAGCCAGGCCAGAGTTCTCAGAGCAAAGACAGATGGGGGGGGAGCTGTCCAAGAAAAACCATCCATGTCCATCCATCTCTTCACCTGCCTTTCCTCTCCCCTGGTGTCAGACAGACTCCTTCACCTGGTCCCGTATAGGACACCTTTACCTTGTTCATGGCGACTAGATCCCATCGAGTGGTTGTAGCATGGTGGGCCACAGCCCACTACCCAGCCCGACTCCCCGATAGGCTGAAGACGGCCATGTCTAAGATCTGGGCACTTGGTCGGGAGGCACAGCTAGAGCTCTCCCCTAAACCTTCCTGCTGCTCACACTTCCAGGGCCTTGGAAATGTGTACTTATGTCCGGTGGATCTGCGATCTAAATCCGTGGCCAAAAGCTCCATCCCATCTGTCTCCCCAAAAAGTAGACGGCTAGGGAAACGGAATTCAAGGGCCTTCAAGCTCCTTCATAGCCCCAGCCTTGTCCTGCATCTTTCCAAACGCAGCCAGACTCCTCGTACCGGGCCAGCCCAGGGCCTCTGCTTGGCTCAGAGCATGAAGTTCTCTCTCTTGCTAGACTCCTGACTGTGAGCTTTCTTCTCGCATCCTAGCTCCCTCACAGGCCTGGAATGTTCTGGAACAAGAACTCTGAAAGGCCTACATGAGGACACAGTATGTTGGGAAAGAACAAAGCCCACAGAGCTGATTCATGTTCTGGCCACTGTCACCCCAGTATATGTTGGAGTGAAGCCACGTGATGACAGGCAACATTCCGGCATCAGAACGCAGCCTTTGTCCCTGGAGGTGGCCCCTAGGGCTCTGCCTTCGTGCCAAAACTGTTGATTTCAAGGAACAAGTTAATTTTTTTCTCTCCCATTTAAATGATTGCTGAAGCTTAGTGTACCGTACAAACTCCTCAACTGGTGCCAAAGGAAAAGAAAAATTCTAGTGTTTTGCTTGAGTCCAAAAAGTGCAGATCCAGTTAATTTGTAAACAGGAACTTCAGATCTCTCATTGAGGAAGGGAAAAAACTTGGGGGTAGGCACAGTACAGGGATCTAGAATATGTTCCTTCACACTCAGTCTCAGCAGGGCTACAGCATAAATCCAAGGGATCAGCAGTAGAGATTAGCACCCAGAGCATTCTTCCTGGAGGTGTAGGAATGAAGACCATGCGGCTGTTACCTGCATCCAGGAAAGATGTTGAGATCAGCAAAAAGTTTCAGAAGGCAGACAAATGTGGAGGGGCCCTTTGGGAAGGGGTCAGGGTGGGGTCTGCAATAACTACTGCTCAGCCTGGCAGAGGGCCATGGAGCCAGCTGAAACAAGGCCAAGTTCAGCCAGGGTAACACAGCCAGGGCTTCTGCTGTCGACCCTCCATCCCAAAGGTACTAGGAAGAGAAAAGGCCTCACCTGTGCCCTGGGAGAGGCCCACCCCAATGCAAGGCGCACAGCTGCTGTTCCAGCCGGGAGATGCGGAATGCCAGGTAGGAGGAGGATACGACTAAGAAGCAGATCCTGGAGAAAGAGGCGCAGGGAGGGGCTCTCATTGCTCTGTTTGACCTTTGGATTTGCTTCTGCTTTGTCTGTTTTGTTTTGAGACAGGGTCTCGTGCAGCCCAGGCTGGCTTTGATATGTAGCTAAGAAGTGACCTTGGATTCCATTTCCTCCTGCCTCTACCTCTTGCTGGGATTCCAATCACACGTCACCATGCCCATAAACTGGGGGGCCAGGCATGGAGTCCAGAGCTCTGAGCATGCTATGAAAGCACTCTAGCAACTGAGTTATATCCCTAACTCTGTGTTAAATTGCTTTATTTATTTATTTATTTATTTATTTAGCAGAGAGACAAAGGCACAAGCATGTGATGACATGTATGTAGACGTCAGACAAGCACTTTCAGAGGTTCGTTTTCTCCTTCCACCATGTGGGCTTCTGGAGTTTGAACTCAGGTCACCAGGTCTGTGCCCAGGTGCCTTTTACCCACTGAATGAACTTGCCAGCTCCTTCTTGTTGTTTGTTTTGTTTTGTTTTGCTTCATCGGGATAGTCTGAATATGTGGCCTGAGCTAGCCGGGATCTCACTGAGTACTTCCGGTTGGCCTCCAACCCATGAGCTTCCTGCTTTAACCCCAAGTGCTGGGATTCCAAGCAGGTGCCCAGGTAGGAACTGAACCTTTCTCCTAGAAATGGCATTGGCAGATGAGTGTGACCGCTCACGTCTAGGTCTGGCTCTTGGAAAGCAGATTGAGAGGAATCCCGAAGCAGGGTGGCGAACCACACTAGCACTGATCAATGAACATGGGTTCAGCAAGAACCCTGCCTCAAAAGAATAAGGTGGAAGAAGTATCAAGGATGATTCCTGATACCGACTTCAGGCCTATGTATGTGCACGTGCATGTGTAAATGCATGCTCACACACCCACACATCCATGTGCACTTACACATATGCAAAACATGCATGTATGCACCACACGCATATGAAAAAGAGGAGCTGGGGAGATAGTTCCATGATTAAAGTGCTTACAAAAGAATTGAAGTTCAGAGCCCAGATCCCACATAAGAATGCTAGGTGAGTGTACCAGCCTAGAATTCTAATTCTAATTCTAGCCTTAGAAAGCAGAGCGTGGGTGTCCCCAGAGCAAACCGGCTAGCCAAACTAGCCCTAATGGGTGCTCTAGGTTTCATTAGAGTCCCAAGCTCAGAAAAGTAAGATGGAAGAGCAACCAAGAATGAATCTCAAAATCACTGTGGATTGGTTTCCACTCATATGCACATACACCGCCAATATACATGTATCCCACCCACATGCCAGCATGCATATACCACACACACACACACACACACACACACACATACATGAAACGTAAAGGAAGAGAAAATGGGAGAAGAAAAAAGAGGAAAGTAGAAAAAAAAAAAAGAGGGGTATGAGATGGGCCTGGCATGTGTTACATCCCCCAAATCCCAGCAATTTGGGAGGCTGAGGCCAGGAAGTCATGAATTCAAGGCCATAGCATATTCAAAGTCGCTCCTGTGGACTACACGGTGAGACTCTGTCTCAAGGAAACAACAAGAAGACAGGATGTTATGAAAGAAGTGTAGACAAGCCAGGGGCTCGAGAACTGTTGGAGCAAGAGGCAACAGGGACGATATGTATTTCTCAATACAGTTACCTACATGACGAAGACAACCTTAAGGAGCCGAGAATCCCAAAGGGTCAACTCTGGGAGCGTGGTGGGACCCTCCTCCAGCACGTCCTCTTCACAGGTGACAGTCTCTGGAACAGGAGAGGAGCTCGACGCCTTCCTGGGG
Organism: Typhlomys cinereus; assembly: GCA_023101885.1. Lineage (NCBI taxonomy): Eukaryota > Metazoa > Chordata > Mammalia > Rodentia > Platacanthomyidae > Typhlomys > Typhlomys cinereus. The sequence goes on along the minus strand of JALPQD010000136.1, from coordinate 5,040,737 downwards.
TGGGCAAGACCCCGGAGGAGGGCAGTTCCCCTCCCTCCATGAGCTGAAGCTGCTTGGGCTCTTCATTTTTCCATGAGGATTTGGAGAGAGAGAGAAGGATAGAGGAAAGGAGGGAGGGAGGGAGGGAGGGAGGGAAGGAGGGAGGGAAGGAGGGAGGAAGGAGGGAGGAAGGAAGGAAGGAAGGAAGGAAGGAAGGAAGGAAGGAAGGAAGGAAGGAAGGAAGGAAGGAAGGAAGGAAGGAAGACCACTCTTAGAAGCCCTGCTGACCATACTAAACCCCTTACAAGGACCCAGGAGAGAAGTCTGGCTTCTGGGAGCAATGGCCACAGACAAGATCCTGAACTTACCAGCCCCCGGGGACTTCCTGGAGAGAAAACAGCTGTCTGTGGAGTCTGCGGATGCCAGGGGGATGCAGGGGATGCGGTCTGGGAGTGACAGGGACCTGGAGGCTGGGCACACTTTTCTCCACTTCACTTCGGGGACTAGCACTTCCTGCAGAGAAGATAAAACTTGTCTCGCCCTGGTCCTGGAGTCTCCCTTGTCCTAAGGGACCTTCTCTGGACATGACCAATACAGGCATTCCATGGGGACAGAATCGAGCAGTCATGTGTCTGCCTATCTGCTCCCCACTCTAACATCCCTGGCCAGAAAATAGTATCTTTGCAGACCACTAACGAAGAAGTGCAGTACAGCCAGCTGGCGGATGCTCGGCTCCGAGTCCTGGATTGCTCACCCCAGCACGCCTCAAATGGGACAAATTATAGCTCACTCTAAAGCAGATGCTAACGCTGGACAAGTCATTGACCTGGACAGAAGCCACTTATGGTCCCTATCAGCAAAAAAGAGAACACCACCTTCCATCTCCCGTGTGTTCTGCATACTACATGCTTGGCTGAATGTGTTACAGTTGCTTAGGAGGCTGGAAACACCTTGGGGTCACGTCTACTCCTCTGCCCAAGCTCTCCCTACCCAGGGCCACAACTCCCAGTGGAAATTGCTGGAACTTTGGAACTGGGTGTACAGCAACCACGTTGGAGATCTTGTCCCGTCTGTTCCTTTGAAGGCATTTCTGATTCCTCCAAAGAAAGAAGGATTCCTGGCCTTGCTGCCTTGTGGGACCCGATGTGGCAGTAGTCAGCAATTGGACTTTTGTCCCGTTTAGAGTCAGGCCCATCTGCTGAGGACCTCAGTGCCCTGCATGGCATGGAGTGCGGGCACCTCCCTGGCCTGGCGCGGTGCTCCCATCGTGCACGGCTCCTCCTTGGAGCCACAGTCGCTCTCGGCCTTCGCTCCCAGCTTTGGCTCTTACCGGAGACTCACACTCAGGTTCCTTTGGAAGTTTTCTTACACTCAGGCTCTTCTTACTGGAAGGCTGGGGAGGAAAGGGAATAGGCAGGATCAAACATGGGAAGGTCCTGACCTGCTCCCAATAAATCACCTGGGGTCAGGGGAAGCCCGGCTCCCAGAGTTTGAAAGACAGGGATGTATTTGGTCCAGGAGCAAAAGAGATAAATCCCTGGCAACCCATTTCCCAGCCACTGCCCTCTCATTCCTCTTCTTCCTCACCTTATGCCAGAGGGGGTGGTGGGAAATATTGGGGAGCAGCCACACATACCATCTAAGAGGCACAGGTGACAGCACAAGGTCCTCTGGCCAGAAGACATGCCCACAGAGGCAAGTGTGGCCCTGGCGCTCCAAGCCTGGGCACTTAGTCCTCTTTCTCTACTCCACTCCTTGGGCTACAGACACAGGCTGATCCCTTAAGAGTCTTGTCCCTGCCCAACTGCTGCTTCTGGGCTCCATACCTGTAGGTGGGTGCAGACCCTTCTCAACATGTCATAGACACTGTCCCGGGACAGCAGCGACACGAAGACATACTGGAACATGGGAAGAAAACAGAAAGGACCAGGGTGAGATGAGACCCCTTGACACCTCCACGGATTAGGGGCTCTGAGGACCAACAAGACCATCACCTCCCCCTCCCAACCCAGGAAAGTTTCTTCTACCTTGTTGGCATAGGACATATGTTGGAGAACTATAGCGTACAGAAAAATAAAGGCCCTGAGGAGGCCCGCACAGGCCGTGGGCCCCTGGAGTTAGGGAAGGGGGTGCACGAGGAGACCGGCCTGCAGACTCACTGACCTTCTGGCTGGTGTCAGTGGTGATGGCCAGCCCATTAGGGAGGAGTCGCGCCATCTTGTGCTTCTTGATCATATGGACTGACACGACAGGAATGACCACCTGAGAGGGAGAGAGGTGTTTCTGTCAGGACTTACACCCAAGAACACGGTCCCTTTGCTCCCTCGGTAGCTGTCGCTTAGCCAAGCATGCACCCCCTGAAGTCACATGCGCAGGGGGAGGGGGACATCTAGACGGTCCACCTTCTCACCCATGCTGCCCTTCTGATCGTCCCCTCCCTGGCCCAGCCTTGCAGCACAGGTGGCTCCACCCTGTCGCCTGGGTGTGAGTCTTAGCCAGGACTCTGAGGGTTTGCTCTGTTGAACCCCACACTCTAGCGAAGGAGCTCATGAGCTAGCTTAGTCACACGAATGGCTCTCCCTTAAAAAAAAAAAAAAAAAAGGCTCCCCACTCCAATCCTGACACGTCTGAGCAGGTATATTTAACTGAATAGTTCAGATCAGATGTGGAGTCAAGATCAGGGTCTGCGTTTTGGAGAGGGAGGCCTAGTTCCCTACGCATGGGATGAGATGCCTGCTACTCATCCAACCTAGAGTGGCTTCACCATGTGCCAAGAGTGCTGAGGGCCAGGGAAGACTTGAGGCATGCGCACAGGGCAGAGGGCCAGTCTGCCCATGGACTGGGGCCTGGGCTTCACTGGGCCATGGCAGCCCTTACCACTCAATACTACCTTGATATCCTTGCCAAAGAGGCTGGCATGGAAGCAGAGCCAGTTGGGGGAGATGTAGAGCCGGCCTTGGAGAAGCAGATCCTTCTGGAGGGCGCAGGAACACACTACGGGGTCGCAGGAGAACAGATTGCCATGATAAAGGAGGAGCCCCAAGGCCTGGATCCTTTCACTCAGATCATAGGTGGTCTCCGTACCTGCCTCAGGTTTCCCCTTTTCATCCCCAAATAATCTGTCCCTTGCAAGCACTCAAAGGGTCCTCCAAGCCACCCCACTCCACTTTATCAGACAGCTGCTACATGTGTAACGCACATGTTCAAGGAGTCCAGGTCTCCAGTCTTGGATTTCTGTCGGCAAGGAAGACCCCGCTCTGCTCTGCTCTGGAGAAAAGGCCCTGACAGTACAAATGTGCCCCCCCCTCCCAAGCTCAGTCAGAGGCCCAAGCAGCAAAGAATAGTCACTCAGGAGAACAGAATAGAAGTTTGACTTGGGAGCCTTGCATCTCCTCAAGAAAACCTTCATAATGTCAACTTCTTTCCCAAACGAGCTCAGACTCCATCCTTTGCTGGGCTGGTAGGGGAACCAAGTGCATCTGAAGGGACACCGGTTCCTATACCCATATCTGTGCCTAGGAGGCCCCTGAGCAGAGGACCCGATGCCAGGCACTGTGGGCACCTGCCAGTCACACCACAGTGGCCGCTCACCTTTGAGAACCGCCTCGTCCAAAGGGATGTCCTTAAACAGCTTGTGGTACTGCCGGTTGTATTTACCCAGTGGTGTCTGCAAATATACAGCCTGGGTCTGAGGAACTGGGGAAAATCAGACCACCCAAAGCAGCTGCTCCGATCACCAGGAAGTAGGGTCACAGGTGGTGGTGGGAGGTGACTGAGTGGCGGGCTGGAAACTTGACAGGAAGCAACTGGCAAATAGTGCGTATGGAGGGTTGAAGCCCAAGTCCAAGTGCACATCTCCTGACAGGCAGCCAGCCAGTGATTAGAAAGGGACACACACTGCTCCTGCCCGGGGCAGGGATACCCATTCTTAGGTTCCTACCAACAGGCCGGGCGACTGAGAAGGTAACTGTGAATTCAGGCGGTCCAGGGTGCCTCCCTTGCTGAGCAGCGAGAGGCAACCTCCATGGACTTACCCCTTCCCGGCCACACTTCTTTATCTCTTCGCCCTTCAAGCCTTCTGGCCAGTGCAGACTGCAAAAGAGACATTCCATTCCAGGGACAAGGAACCCTTGAGTCCTGCCCATGGGTCCTGCCCTGTGCCAGCTCTGCCCTGGCTGTGGGCCAGGAGACTGGGGCAGAGATTGGAGACTAGAGTCCTTCTCAAAGTGAACACAGCAAAATGACCCCAACAGCCGGCAGCATCCCATCCCCGGGGAAGGGGGCTTTATTCCCGGACGTGGGGAGGGGGCTTGCTGAACGTGTCTTCCCAGGCAGATGTGAGCCCCGCCTCCTTCCCCCAGGAATACGCTCAATTTGGGCTTGGGTCTCACAAGATGCGAAGGAGCTACCTAGTACTGGAGAGCAAACGTCCTCCCATGTCTGGCCAAGGGGAAAGCAAAAGCACAGCCAGTGTGGGACGCAGAGGGGATGTGGGGCGCAGTTTTGAGGTTACTACGATGGAAGTATCTTTAGACTCACAGCTGGGAGGGGGGCAGGTGTGGACCACCATCCCTGCAGGCCTGACCTCACGCAGCCTCCTGGCTTGGCCTGCGGCCCTGCAGGGAGGGGCTGGGGCGCACTCACCTGACTGAGAGAGATGACTGGGTGGGGGTGGGGGGATGGTGCTGAAATGCAAACCTTTGCCCTGGCCAGGTTGGCCCTGGGACAGATGGTAGGGTGGAGGCTGGTAACCTGAGAGGCCTGGGCTCTGTTAACTTCCAAGCGCTGGGACAGGGTAGAGGGGCAGGAGGAAGGGGCGCCACCAAGTAGAAAGGCCTGCTAGGACACACTCAGTCCTGAGGTCCCCTTCCTCTCCCCAGCCCTCGTGTGTGTGCGTGTGTGTGCACGCGCGCATGTGGGGCGGTCAGAGGGCAGCCTCAGGTGTCATCCTTGGGTACACCGTCCACTCCCCCAGGGATTTCACTGTCTTCACCACCGGGGCACTGGAGTGGTGGGCATGTGCCATCATCATGTCCTGGCTTTTTTTAATTAAAATATTTATTTTTATTTTTTAGAGTTTTATACCTGAATACAACAAATTTACATCATTTTCACCCCTTATTATATAGCAATGCCTCCTTTCCCGCTGCAACCCCCTTCCCATCCAGGTCCCTCCTACTCTGTCCTGTGCCCCCCCATTTCCCCATCCCCCCAGTTTCATTTGGGTTACCTGCTACCACCCTGTATCCAAGCACTTGCCCGAGCGTGGATGATGTATCAGCGGTACGCCATTGAGCTAAGTCCTCCCCTACCCACCCTCTGCCCCCACATCAGGGGTTTTACGTGGGTTCTGGGGAGATAACTTAGGTCCTTACACGTGAAGGGCACAAACTTTACCAAACGAGCCAACTTCCCAGCCCCTTAAAGCCCCCTTCCTAACAGGTCATCTCCCAAGACTTCCCACCCTTCCCCAATCTGGTTTATTTGTGACGGCAACGGGTCCTCACCTGTCATCCGGAAGCTCCTGGACCCTGTCTGGTGTCTCTGTGTGGCGCACAGAACTCTTCAGAGATGCCATCTTCCTATGAATTTCTTGGGCACTAAAATGAAGGGAGTCTACGTCAAGAAGGAGAGTTACAGTCGATCTTCCTCCATCACCCCCACCATGGCCACGGCAGCGGCCTCCTGCATCCCGGCCTGTCCCTGATACTCAGGGAGAAGTTGAAGACGTCACAGTTTGCAGCCACTTTCAAACTGCTTTCCAGGCGCTGTGCAGACTGCCCAGTAACCAACGCTGTAAGAGAACACTCAGCTCCCCATATCCACATCTTCCTCTGAATATTAGCTTTTTCTCACCTTTGCCAATTTGATAAATAAAAGGAAGTCGTCTTCATTAGTATATTGTCTACCCGTAGGTTGAACATTGGTTTTGTGGAGGTCTTTCCCACAACGTCTTTCCAGGAAACCTGAAGTTCAGTGACCACCTGGGCCGGAAAGAAAGTCAATCTGTCCGCCTCACTCTAACTTCCAGGCAGCTGTTAATCTGGGCAGAGCAGAGCCTCCAGCCCCACCCTGGAGGAGGTACAGGGGGAGGAACTCCCAGGCTTGCTCATGCTGAAAGCAGAAGTTTGTGAGGTCCCCCGGTAGGGTGGCTTTACTGGAAACTGTCACAGTCTAGGAAAGGCCACTGTGCACGGGGATCCCGTATCAAAGGTGAGAAGTGGACGCTTCTAAAAATACAAATGGTAGATTCCAGTCAGTCAGCAGTGAGGGTGGCAGGGAGGGGGGTGGGGCACCGTACCAGGAAGTAGCCTCTGTCACCTGCAGACAGTTAGACTCCCTTTGCACAATAGCCAAACATGTCAAAAATGTCCCAGGAGGAAGGAGATCATCTTTCCAGCGGTAGGTGGCGGGGGGCTACGGGGGGTCCCTACTAGCCTCTGAGGTCCTGCCTTGATCTACCAGCTCCATAGCATGGGGTCCCCCCGTTCATGCTCCTCGACCAGACTTAGCATCAGGCTGGCCCGACTGCGTGGGCCCAGAGACTGACCGGGAGGAAGGATGACCCCGAAACGAGGCTAGGACAGGGCAGTGTGAGGTTTGGGACAGGTGACAAGGTCCTGGAAGGAGCTGGAACCGAAGCCTGAAAACCCGGATTCTCGGCCACATCAGCTCATGGCAGAAGCAAGATCCAGCTCTCTTCCTGGACCCTGGAATTACTGGCTCGGCCCAAGGTCTGCCAGGGCCCTCGAGATGATTCACTGTGACCCCCAAGAATGCCATTGCGCACATCAGGCAGCTGAGCCCTGCTAAGGGACAGGCCCTGCCCTGTTTTATACTTCAACAATCTAAGCGACCCATAAAAAAATCAACCTAGTCACAGCCATGTGACCTGGTGACCTATGTCCTCACAGAGGGTTTGGCATATACCTCAACACGCACGATCATATGCTGTAGACCGCTTTGGCCAATGATGGACAGCCTGTGTGCACATGATAGTGGCCCTATAAGATTACATCACTCGGTAATGGCTCAGCCTGCTCACTCCATCCATACTATTTGCACAACTACGTAATCTCCTCACGATATACTTTCTCCTGGTTCCCATCGTTAAGCAATGCATGACTGTATTTGCTGACTTTTGGGGAGCTGGAGACTGTGGTCGTGATCTAACTCTTTGACTCCAAAGGTAATTTCAGGGTGTACTTGGGCTTTATCACTTCATGCCTCACAGGAGTCTTTCCCTTAACTTCTTATGTTCATTCTAGAGAATGTGGAAAGTATAAAGCATTTATCAAAGATTAAAAAAAAAATCCCTTTTAGGGCTGGAGAGATGGCTTAGGGTTTAAGACTCAGACTCAAAAGCAGAATGTCCTGAGTTCGAATCCCAGTAAAGAAAAACACCAGGCAGAATTTGGGTGGCGACTTGCACTTCAGGCCCTGGTGGGTGGAGCCTGGGAAACCCCAGAGCATAGCAAAAAGGAGGTAAAAGCAATCCAAGATGATTCCCCAAGGCACCTTTGGTCCTCCACAGGGACACACAGTTCTCTCTCTCTCTCTCTCTCTCTCTCTCTCTCTCTCTCTCAGACACACACACACACACACACACACACACACACTAACTGGAAAAAAAAGGGGGGGGGAACTTTCCCTTGGAATTCCCCAAGAAAGCCAGCAAAGTGCTACATTTCTATGATACCAGATTCACTGAGGCTAGCCTGGGCTCTCTAGTGTAACCCTGACCCCAAAAGGATTTAAATCCTTCATTCATTTTAAATATGCTATGCATAAATGTCTAGTTTATATAAAATGGATTTGTTTATTTATAAGACAGGAGAGGAGCACAGAGAGAAAGAAGGAGGGGGGGGGAGGGAGAATAGAGAGAAAGAGAGAGAGTACCTGCAGGCTGTAGTGTACAGGTGAAGGTCAGAAAACAACTTTCAGAAGTCAGTTCTGCGAGTTGTTGGGCACCAAACTCAAGTCAGCAGGTTCACCAGCAGGTGCCTGCTGAGCTCCCTCGCTGAGCCAGCATGTCATTTTTGTACATGACTTTCAGTAGCATGATTTCAGGAGACATTCCCCACGCTACCACCTACTCTGCAGATAGATTCTCAGAAGCACATTAATTGGCTGAGAAGAAACACTCCTCAGCTCTTCCGAGCCCCCTCCAAATTGTTCTCTGGATGCTCCAATCACCCCAGCGACTAGCACTCTGAAGGGTGACCCAACTTCCCACGCCCAAGCCCTACTCTGGAGATTAGCTTTCCTTTTCTCACCTTCGCCAATTTCAGAGGTAAGAGCAGGTCCTCTGCATTCGTGTTTTGTCTGCTGCCAGGTTGAACACAGGTTTTGTTGAGACGGGCGTCACTGTATAGCTCTAGTTGGCCTAGAACTCAGGACAGTCTGCCTGCCTCTCGTCCGCAAGGGCTGGAATTACAGGTGTGCCTGCCTTAGATGCTTCAATAATAATAGTACTAATTTGCTTGTGCCCTTTGTAAACATCTGCCTCCCCACCCCCATTTCTCATGTGCCATTTTATGTGTAGGTGGTTTCCCCTCCTTGCATTGAATTGTCACGGGGCAGAGTGCATCTCTCTTTTTTGCACTTGGCGTCTATCCTTTCCTGGAGACTTGGACCCAAGAGCAAGAGAGCTGGCCTGCAGCTTCCAAGGCAGAGAGCTTGTTTCAAGTTCTCGGGACGACAGAAGCTCAGAGAAAAGATTCACTGGGTCTGAGATAGTCATTGGGGTGGGGGGGAGGCTGAGCCTCAAACACTGAATAGGATTCTAGTCTAACGTGCATTGGATAATCATCCCCCAATCCAAATGTGACTTGAGAACAGACAGTCTTCCCTCAGCCCTTGCAGCCCGGGTCAGGAGCCCCCTGCTTCGTACACGCTTCAGACCTAACTAGAAGTGTCCCTCTTACACGCCACATGCCAGGGTCCTGTAACTGTCTTTCTGGGGGAGGTCAGGGAGGGACTCACCCTATCCATCACGGAATCCCCTGAGGGTGCAGCTACTGGAGGAGATTGCTGACTAAGTGTCGAGTGAAGGAGTTAAAGAATGAAGTCGGGGGCTAGAGAGATGGCTCAGGGGTTAAACCAAAGAACTTCCGGACACCTTTAAAGTTAATGTGTGTGGTCAGCAGGCAGCGACAAGCCAGGCCCTGTCCTGCTCTTCTCTGACAGCTAGAGACCCTGCCTGTGCCTGACACGAACCACAGTGCTTCCAGAATGATCTTCAGTCAGACTTTTGGCTCATAGTCACAGTTTCTCCTGGGTAGTGTTGGTTGGTTTAGAGGAATTGAAAAAAAAATGCTTACATATTTTTTAAAAGGTTGCATGTGGCTGAGTATGCGTGTGCGTGTGTGTGTGTGTGTGTGTGTGTGTGTGTGTGTGTGTGTGTATACAAGAGGGCACTTGAGTGTATGTGCCTACAGAGGCCCAAGGGTGACATCAGGAATCATCCTGGATTGCTCTCCCTCCTTATTGCTTTCCTCTGGGAATTCCCAGGCTTTGCCTTCTAGGGCCAGAATTCTTTTCATTGCCACCATTTTTATATGGGATCTAGGGATATGAACTTGGGTCCCTTGGCTTCTGAGGCAAAGACTTTAACCACTGAGCTAAAATTAAAAAAAAAAAAATAAGAGAAAGAATGGGCTGGCCTATAGCTCAATTGCTTAGCACGCACAAAGTCCTGGGTTCAATCCCAGCATCACATAAACTTACGCAGCGATAACTGCCCTTGAGCACAGCACTCTGGAGGAGAGAGAGACGGATCAGGAGTTGAAGACTGGCTTGAATTTCCTTGGCTAGAGCCCGGGCTAAAGAGGAAGGACAGGAAGGGAGGGAGGGAGGAGAGCAACACCCCATGTGAAGGCCTTCGGGTCAGAGTGCACATCTACACTCACATCAGAACTGTTAGGTGGGCGAGGCGCCTGATGTCAACTGGGTCTGGATCCAGAGGGCCAGGAAGGGGCTTTAACAGCCTGGTGCTCAGCCTGGCACCTCCCTTTGCTGGCAGCCCTGTCTACCCACTGCCATGGATGTCCCCTTCAGACAACATGCTAAACGGATCATAAGCCACATCTCCTAGCTGTGTTCCATCCAACCATCTTTCATTCAGATGGTGAAGTTAACGCACGCACACACACAATGCACTGGGGAAATGATGCCTCAGTGGTGAAGTGCTGGCCGTGCAAACATGAGAACACAAGTTTGGATCGTCAGGACACAGGAAAAAGTTGGGTGCGGCAACCTGTGCCTATAACCCCAAAACTGGGGAAGGGCATGGAGACAAGCGGATGCTGGGGACTCACTGGCCAGTCAGTCTAGGCCAGGTGACCAACTCCGGGTTTAGTGAGAGACCCTGTCTCAAGCAGTAGGGCGGAGAACACTAGAACATTCCTCACATTGACGTCTAGCCTGCACACACACCGACGGGCAGGTGTGTACACACACACAGACACACACACAGACAAGGCATACACACACACACACACACACTCACATACACATGGGCAAGGCATACACACATATATACACACGATACATACATACACACATACATACACATATACACATACACATACATACATACACATGCGCATATACATACATACATACACATACACATATACACACCTACATACACACACATACATAACACTCACACACAGGCAATTGCACACCACAAAAATAACCATTGTCGTGAGGGGATGGAACAGGAAATGGCAGCTTCTTGTGACCCCCAGCAGGACGAAGGGTGGGAACATCCACTGAGGTCCTTTCTCGGCTAAGCCTGGTCTAAGGGCAAGCGGAGCAGAGGGCACAGCGGGACCCCGTCCACTCTCAAGTCCTCCAGGCCAGCACAGAACAAAGGCCTTCTGCCAATGTTTCGTTCCTTCCATCGATGCTCACCGAGCTTGTCCCACAGGTCCCTGACCTGGAGTCTGCCCTGCAGCATGGGGTGGGCTTAGGTTGCAGTAAAGAGCATGTCAAGGTGGGCGGGGAGACGGAGGCAGAGAGCAGGGAATGAGAGATGTCAAGTCTAGCTGCTTCCCACACTCGTGGAAGGGGTCCTGGGGCACCCGGCATGCAGTTCTGCGGGATCTACTTCTCCCAGACATGACACTCCCTGCACACAGACACTCCCAGACCGACCTGGACAACTGTCGCCAACCTGGACAGGCATCCTCTCCCTGGCTTCCGGTCTGACATCCATCCAGGTGGGCCTGTCAAATTGGGCTCAGCACCAATCCCCACCCCAGATCCCAAATCTGCTCTTGTCTAAGCACCAGCATCCACACAAGCCTCCCTCCTCCACACAGTTACCCCAGCCAGAATCTGCATTCTCCTCCCACCCCGCATGGCTCCGAGAGCCTACTTATCACCTAACCACAGCATCTGCTTCCCGGCTCTGCAGCCAGCAGGCAAGCCCAGGCCTCCGCCTGCCGGGCTCCTGGCTCCTCTCTCTGGCCACACCTGCCGGGCCCGCCCTCTCACACCTGCCTTTGATAACCACACTGCCAGCTGAGTCATCTGCAGCTCAAATTAGTCTCTTCTTTTCTTCCTTAAGAAAAATATTTTATTCATTCATCGTTGGGGGGGCACACATGCAGGCCATGACGCATGAGTAGAGGTCAGAGGACAGCTTTTGGATGTCAGTTCTCTCCTTCCACCACGTGGGCTATTTTTTTTTTCTTTTTCTAAGATGGGGTCTCCTCGTGAGGCGCAGGCTGGCCTCAAAACTCGCTATGACCTTGAACATCTGGTCATGCTGTTTCCACCTCCCAGTGCCAGGACTCCAGCTATGTACCAGTTGTAAGTGATGCTGGGACGGAACCAGGGCTTTCTGTGTGCTGAGCAAGCCCCATAGCAACTGAGCTTCGGCCCAGCGGGGGCTCCGCCACCCTCCTGCTGACTCTCCCTCAGCTCCCCACCTTCTGGCCTCCTGACCCTCTCTCTACCTCCCCCCAAGAGCTCCCCTGAGACGCTCTCCTTCTTGGCCACTCTCCTTCCTGGCCGAGCCACCCCTCTCCTGACTATCAACCTGGGGCATTCCCGGCTCTCCGACCAGTGGTTCAAAAGTCTCCTGTTCTGTGGAACCTTCGCTGGTTTTCCTCGGCTGCCGCCTCCCACTCCTGTGAGCCACACTCCTTACACACTGCGGGCACATCACTTACCACAGCAGACCGTCCTGGTCTGTTTACACATCTGCTTCTCTCAGTTGACTCTGACCGCCAGCCAGGCAGGTCTGACATGCTGCATCCCCAGCACAGAGCAGCCACTCAGTGTGGAAGGAAGGGAGAGAGTAAAGGAGGGAAGGAGGAAGGAAAAGGAAGGAAGGAAGGAAGGAAGAAGGAAGGAAGAAGGAAGGGAGGGAAGGAGGAAAGGAGGGATGGAGGGAGGGAGGAAAAAGGAAGGAAGGGACAGGAGGGAAGGAGGGAGGAAAGGAGGAAAAGGAAGGGAAAGGAGGGAGAGAGGGAGGAAAAGGAAGGGAAAGGAGGGAGGGAGGAAGGGAGGAAAAAGGAGGGAGGGAGGGAGCGAGGAAAATGAAGGGAGGGAGAGAAGAGAGCGAATAGGGGAAGAGAGAGTATATGACAACTAAAAGAAAGAAGGAAAGAGAAAAGTGAAACATTTAGAGTGAAGGAGCCAAGAAAAAGCCCCATACAGCGGCAACAGAAGAGAGAGGAGCTGGCGCGGGTCCCCCACAGGTCCTTTCCTCCGGGAGACCCCGCCTTGAGGGAGGCAGACAGCGCTGGCCCCGCCCCCCAAGCCACTCGGCCCACCTGGCTGATGAATCAAAGAAGAAAGTCAGGCCCAAATCAGAAGGCGCGAGAAAGAGGACCAGACAGAGACCAGCCACACAGCCAGGCACCGAAGGACACCTGTGTGATCCCAGAATATGGGGAGGCGGAGGCAGGAGGACCAAGAGTTCAAGCTCACCCTCTGCGGCACAGCAAGGCCGGCCTGGGCTGGTTGGGACCCTTGCTTCAAAAAGCCAAAACCAAGAAGAAAAAAAGACCTGGAAGAAGTAGCGTGCGGTGCTGGGGTGAATGCGCAGGCTGGGCCCCTCCATCCTGCTGTGCATGGCCGCATTCCCCTAGGCTGACGCTCTCCCAAGTTCCACCCCCTTTCTGTGCTGCCCCTTCCTAAAGACGAGGAAGACCCCCTCCAGGTCTCATCCGAACCTCTGACAGTAACCGCGCCTCTCTGTGGCTTATGTTAAAACCCAACCCCCGTGAGACCTGGCCACCCACTGGGTCACAGGGGGGCCTGCCCCACAGCGAAGGGTGTTCTCCCACACTCTGTACCCACACTCTCCCAGAATGGACCTCTGAGATCCTAGCGCTCCTGGTAGGTGCCGCTGGCCTTCCTCAAAGCCAGGCCCAGGGCCAGCTCCGCCCTGCAGTCAGCCAGACACTAGGTCTCTGTAATCTCCAAGGAGAGAGCTGAAAATAACACTGGGTGCTCCGGAGGAGCGGGAGCCCCAGCACAGAGCGGGCCGCGGCAGGACAAGCCCAGACGCCATGTGGGGACAGGAGCTGCGAGCACAACTGTCCTAGAAGGAGCTTCAAGACCCGAGCCTCTGCCCCTCCAAGTTCCCCTAAACTCCCCCTTCCCACCCTCACATATCAGCATTCCGCTCAGCCCCCACCTCACAGAGGAGAGGAAAGACACTTGCCCTCCTATCAGCTCTAACCCGGAGCGAGCTGGGTTCACATTAGACTCATCTACAGAGCTTTGTAGAAAGAGGGAAAAAATGCTGTTGGTGAAGGCCAGGAAGTTCTAGTAGCACTTGAGAGACCGAGGCAGGGAGATAGCTGCACAAGGTCAGACGTGAGAATCTGTCACCTCAAAACAGACAGGCAAGCAAACAGACCAAAAAAAAAAGAAAAAAACAGGATCTGTAAAAATAGTTCAGTGATAAAGACTCTTGCTGAACAAGCCCAAAGATCTAAGTTCAGTCCTCAGAACAAACGCACACGCGTGCATACACACATGCACACACACGTACACACACATGCACACATTCCCTCCCCCTCTTTCTCTCCCCGCAATAGCTCACATCTGTAATCCCAGCACTGATAAGGAAGGAAGATGGGAGGTAGATCTCCTGGATGGGCCAACAAAGCCCAGAGCCACAGGACGAGAGCCTCTGCCTCAACAAGATAGAAGGAGAGAAACGATTGTGGAAAGTTGTCTTCTGACCCCCATGCTCATGCTACGGCACATACACATCTGCAGCCTGCCGTGGTTTAAAGGTGAGTTGTTCTCCACAGTCTTGTGTATTTATATCCTCAGCTGATGTTAATGCTTGGGAAGGTTGTGGCAACTTTAAGAGGTGTAGCCTTGTTGAAGGAAGGCCATCGTGGGGTAGGGGGTGGGGAGGAGACCTTGAGACTGATGGCCAGGCCCAGTCTGCTCTTGACACCTCCAGCTTCCGCTGCGCACCAAGTCTTTTCCACCATAATGGACTGTTTCTCTTCTGGAACCATATGCTAAATAAATCTCCCTTTCCGTTTGTTTGAGTGCTGTCTCATGGCGGTGGAGAAGAATAACTGTGTCAGAAAGTGTTACCAGAAGTGGTGGGTTGCTGTGAAACTAAGAATTCTGCTACCAGAAAGTAAAGTGTTGCTGTGGAACTGAGAAAACTTGGTACTGAGTGAGAAATATGCTTATTCCTCTGACGTGACTGGTGTGTTATAGAAACTGTTGGTCGGGAGGCATATGCAAAACTTTGGAACTTTGGACTGGAAAAGCCTTTGTGTCTTGGAGATGGAACTTAAAGGGCCATTCTAGTGAGAACGCTGAAGTCCAACTTATGATAGTCCAACGGGGAAAAGAGAATTTTGGAGCAATTGGAGTGATGCTTTGGCAGAGTTTGGTCAGCTTTTGTCCTCATCCTGAAAGCTTGCCTAAAGTTAAACTGAAGTGCTTAGTGGTAAATAATTACTTTTTTGAGCTCTTATGCAAACTTCTGGTGAAAAAAGAACAAAAAAAAATCAAGCAAGAAGAAATTAAAACTGAATATATGTGTGTGTGTATGCATGTGTGTGTATCAGAGTGCACTGTGTGTGCCTATGGAGACCCAAGGGTGACTTCAGGAATCATCCTGGATAGCTCTACCTCCTTTCTGTTTTGTACTCTAGTGTTTCCTAGGCTCTGCCTTCCAGGGTCAGAAGTGCATACTAATTCCACTTCTCTCTGGCATTTTTTACTTTAGTTTAGATCCGGGATCTAAACTCAGGTCCTTCTGTTTGTGAGGCAGAGGCTTAAACCCTGAGCCATCTCACCAGCCCATAAAAACTGTAAAGTTTGATGAGAGAAAATATAAAAGCAGACTTAGAGACTACAAGAAGCAAAATGTTGGCTATTGTTAAGATTAGTACCATTAGCAAACCAACACCTACTACTCTTCATTTGGACAATAAAAGAGGCTGGACCCCAGGAAGATAATTCTACCCATAAGAATGCAAATTCTTTTGGGAGAAAAGAGCCAAAGGTCAGAGGTCTGTTCCAGCTCCTCTAAAGCAATTGCCCAAGAAAAAGTTTCCCCAGTGTCAGCTTGAAGAAGTTGAACCAGCTGTGACCCAAGGGGGTCAGTCTCCAACCAAAAATTATAACAAAACTTGATGACATCATCCATGGGTTTTAGAGGCATTCAAAATGCAAAAGATTAAATAAAAAGTATATTCCTCCTCTAAGTTTCAGAGCACAGCTAAAAGCCAGGCATTGTGTGGTGGGATTGGAAAACCCGCAAAGAGGCCTGAAAAGGGCATTTCATGATGAGGAGTTGAAGCCGAGATTGCCATTGAGACATAAAGATATTAAAGATGCCAGAGTCAATATCGGACATCTGCCAAAGAAGGCTCGACCCCACGAGAGGAGTCAGCCCACGAGAATGACATGTTCTGCAGGTGGTTGCACTGGAGGGCTGGAAGCAAAGCCCTTTGGAAGTGAGATGATTTCAGCAGGAAGCTCATATGCTAGACTCAGAGCTATAGGATTTGGAGTTTGTTTTGGTCTTGTAATAGATCAGTCTGTCTAGGATATGCCCCCATTCTCACCGTTTGGAATGGGAATGCTTACCCTGTACCACTGTATGCTAGAAGTATGTAACTTGCCTTTTGATTTTATAAGAAGCTTTGGATTTTGGACTTTTGACATGTGTTGGGATTGATTAGTCTATGGGACTTTTAAAGTTAGACTGGGTGTGGTTTGCATTATGAAATGACTATGAGCCTATGTGAGGGCCAAAAGGTGAGGTGCAATACTTTAAAAGTGAGTCGTCCCCCACAGCCTCATGTATTTGCATCCTTAGCTGATGTTAATGCTTGAGAAGGTTTTGGCAACTTTGGGGGTAGAGCCTTGCTGGAGAAGGCACATCACAGGGGCGGACCTTGAGGTCTGGTAGCCCCGTCCTGCTCCCACTAATAGTTTGCTCTTGCAGTTGCCTGCTTGTTCTCTCTGCTTCCACGATGGCTACGGTCGCCTAAGCAGCCTCCAGCTTCTTCTGCCCACCATGACTTTTCTACCATAATGGACAATCTGTCTCCCTTTTGGAACTTTAAATGAATCTCCTTTTCTCCCCTTAAGCTGATGGTTAGAATGATGTCTCATAGCAGCAGAAAAGAGTAAGTGCACATCCCCCTCACACGGATCAAATGATAAACAAAAAACAAAACAGAAGTCAGACTTGGTATTACACACCTATAATCCTGACATTGCTTATAAATATAAACAAACAAACCAACCAATAAAAGGAAGCAGAACAATGCCGGAATCCTGTTTTAGACCAGTTATATCAGAATGTTCTGGGGTATCAATTAAATAAATATATATTTTAAGTATAATTTACAAGATCTTCCTTTTCTTTTTCTGAGACACATATCCCCAAGCTATCCTCAAGCTCCTCCCTATGTCATGGTATTTGCCACATCTCAATGCTGGGATTGCAGGTATGTGCCAGCAGGTTTGGCTTTAGACAGTACTAGAGAGATAACGCAGAGCTTCCTGCATGCCAGGCAAGCACTCTACCACTGAGCCACATCCTCAGCTGCTCGGGAAACCAATCACCCTGACACCCACCAACACAGAGTGCCCGCCCCCATTCTGCAGGATGCCATCACACCATCCATATTCTTCAGTGACTACTTCCATTCAGCAATGAATCTGAAGACCCACAGGCTCATCCACAGGCTCGTGTGTATTCGTAAATTACATTTTCACTAGCATTTAGCATTGTTTTGTATGGACCTCCCCCCTTTAAAAAAATTGTTAGGCGTGGACAGTTTCCAGGGTTGGCCTATTATGAAAGCAATGAAAATTCTAGAACCATTCTTATGAACACAAGTATTCGCCAGTGGGTAAACACTTAGCTGGGTCACAAGGTAGGTGCATGTTCCGCTCTGACTCTTAAAGACTCCCAGGTTATTTTAATGCTGCAGCCAGAATTAAAGAAACTTCTGGAGGGCTAGGGAGATGTCTCCATGGTAACGCGCTTGTAGTGCAAGGATCACAGAGCCCATGCAAACCAGCTGAGTCTGAGATCCCAGCTTCCCATGTCCCTGGCAAACACGATGACAAGCAAGAGCCCCCGTCTCAGAGAAGGCAGGAGGGGAGGGCTGACCCCCAAGTTTGTCCTCTGACCTCAGGGTATGACTCTAAAGTACCCCTCTTACAGATGAAGGGATATCTGGTCACTGAGATTAGGAATGTACTCAGTTTCCCTTCACTATCAGGGGCAGTGGGAGATGAAGGTAGAGAAAGAAAGCGGAGGACCCTGGCCAGCCACAGCAGCCAGAACTGTGTGTCCCAAACCCAAGCACGGCCAAAGCAGGCCTTGGAGAGTGGGAAGCTGAGCTGGCCCATCGGATTCCCTTTCTGATGAGTCAGAACTGGGAAACAGGAGGGGGAGGCGTGCAGTCAGAAGTGCAGGGTCAGATGCCCCTGGAGGAGTGCTAGGGCCAATAAGGGCGAGTAGAGAGACAGAGACAGGGCACAGCCCACAGAGGGTGTGCTCCCCTCTGCTGATCCGTAACCTTCGGGCTCTACTTCGGGTGCCCACCCACCTCCAAACTGGGTTTGTCCAAAGACCACAAATCAAGACATAACATGGGGCTGGAGAGGTGGCTCAGGGGTTAAGCCTCTGCCTTGCAGGCAGAAGGTCCTGAGTTCGGATCCTAGACCTCATGTATAGACACTGGGCAGAATCGGGGGCGGTCTGCATTTCTGGTCCTGGTAGGGCAGAGCCTGTGAATCCTGGGGCAGAGTAAACAAGGAAGAGATGGAGGCGGTCCATGGTGGTTCCCGAATTCGCCCTGGTTCTACACACACACACACACACACACACACACACACACAAACACACACATACATACGCGCACACATGCATACACGCACAATTGAATAAATAATAATAAAAAAAATTTTAAAAAGACATAAGGTGACACAGTTTACATCATTAAGGTGCTGCATTCGTTTCACGACCGGAGCGCAGAGGCAGCTTTGTTCTGTGACCTACCCATACAGAGGGCCGGGACTCCATGGAAGTTTCTGGCAATGAAGCCTGAGTCATAGCCGTACCTGCCTTGAACCTCGAGGGCCAGGGAAAGGGATCTGTGCTCGTGCTGGGAGCTGTGGGAAGAAGGGTGTGCAGATCCGCTCGTGCTAATCTCTGGGGGAGGCACCCAAGGGAGACGAAGTCATCATTAGGTCCAGCACTGAAGCCCTCTGCTCCTGGGTGCACCCCCGCCAGTGTGCGGAGCTCTAGGTCTGGCAGGCTTTCCACTGCAGTGCACAGCCCGGGAGTGGGGGGGACCCAGGACCCTGACATTCTGTAGTTTTCCTGGTCTACAAGGCCAGACCACAGCTCTCCCCAAAGACCCCAGGAGACAGGGCTGGGAAAAAACCCAAGGGGGTATCTAGGCTGGAGATAACCTTGTAGAGACCCTTTCTTTGGAGTGGGGTTCCCTAAACCAGACAGACACTTCTACTAGAAGTATCAAGCAAATAAAGAGAGTCAGTAGCTCGGGAGGAGGTGTGGGCAGGCCATCCCAGCTAAACAAGCTCCTTTGAGGTCTGGTGCGGACATGAGTCCCATCCCCACGTAGGGATCTCAGAAACCCTTATGTCATCCGACCCAGTGGATGCTGGGAGAGTAGAGAACAGGGCTGGCTTCATCTTCCTGTCAAGCTATTTCCTGGGTCTCCCCAAAACGCAGATCCATTTGCTGCTTGAACGATAGAAATCCTCTAGCTACTGGACCCCCAAACCTTGCTCCGAGCTCCCTGCCCAGGTCTGGGCTCCAGCCTGCC
The DNA here is from genome assembly GCA_023101885.1 of Typhlomys cinereus. Lineage (NCBI taxonomy): Eukaryota > Metazoa > Chordata > Mammalia > Rodentia > Platacanthomyidae > Typhlomys > Typhlomys cinereus. The sequence goes on along the minus strand of JALPQD010000136.1, from coordinate 5,021,436 downwards.
AGAGAGGTCCCGCTTATTGAGAGGTGGGAGTTAGGGCAAAGTGCTCAGGTGATCTCGCTGAGGGGACCATGCATTCTGATAAGCTGCCTTCCCCAGGCAGGCTTGCACCCTGTTTGGCCAGCCTGCACCCCCCCCCCCCGTTCCCTGTCCCCCAGAGCAGAATCCTTTGTTCTCACGCCCCAGCACTTCTCCCCTGTGAAGTTGGGCCAGTGTTCAAGGTGCCCGAGACTTCATGGTGTCTTCAGCCGCTTTCCTGAGCCTGGGGCCTGCTGATCGCCTCTAGGCCAAGTCTTGCTCTCAACATCCGGTGGTGCCCAGCTTCACGTGTGCAGTAAGCGTGCTCCGTGATGTCCTACCGACTAAGCGCAGCTCTAGGCAGTTTCATTCCAAAGCTGCAGGGCCTCGGGACACAAACACAAGCCCTGGAGTGAGAGTGGCTCACGGTCTGGCTTCTGTCCAGGCTCCACTTTGACCCTCTGGCTCACCTCCCTCTCCCCATGACCCTCTGTGGAAAAGGCAGAGCGGGGATTTCCTCTCTGAAGTGCGAGACCCACAGGATTGTTTTGGGAGCTGTCCTTGTACAACCCTCCAGGGTCCATATAGGACACTTAGCGGTGCGGCCCCCATAGGAAAGGATGATGGGCGGGTCCCGTGTACTCCTCCAAAGCTCCATACTCATCCCGCGTGCCTGCCATCCTTTGGTCTTCACCCCACTGAAGCAAGAGCCTATGAGAGAACATACTCTCGCATTCGGGCTGCGCCAGCGACATTCACAAGTCTTCCCTTATGCTCCTCCCTCCCAGTCACTGGAGATCAGCCATTGCTGCCTCTGTCCTGACCAGCGAGCGCTCGAGGGACCTACAGGGTTAGAAGAGTCACCGAGGAGACCAGGAAGGACAAACAAATGAAACCAGGTAGTTTCACCCAAGATGTCCTACAGGGTCCTGGCCACATGGCCTGGCAGAAATACCAGTTCTGCAAACTGTCTGGCTGGCAGCTGGTCGGGCCAGCAGTGCTCATGGCCAAGGCAGCGTCCATCAAGCTGTCCCTCCTCCATTGCCCCCCCCCCGGGTCTGATGACAGACCACTTTTTCTTGGCAAGGCCCTTGGGACCTGGCCATTTCCACACAAGAAGCTGGTTCTTCGGGTCTAAAAACAGACTTGCATTCAGCAAGTAACAGAGCATCCCTGTGTGCCTGGTGGCCACTCTGCCGAGGAGAAATGGCAGACAGCCTTGGCCGCGCAGGCGGCCTCGGCCACACACACTACCTCAGCAACACACACAACCTCAACGACACAGACACCCCCGCTCAGCCTGCCTGGGGGCCAACTGGCTACACCACAGACAAGTCAGCTCTGTCCACTCATGGTCACTGTCCAGCATAGCCCACTGAAGCATCCTAGTCTGCCCACCTCAGAGTCCTTATGGTGCTGTGGATGCACTGAGCTGTTCTCAGGACCACCAAAGCAAACTTGAGGCTCATGGGCCCCAAGAGAGACTGGGGATGGGAAGTAAGGCAGAAGCCAGGCCAGATGGGCAGCAGTCTAGAGCTGAGAGTCCTTGAATAAACTACTCTGGCTTTCAGGATCTTGTTAGCGCTTATACAACGAGATAAGCAAGTCTCGGCCCACGATAGGAGGAAGCGAGTGGACACCCATCTTCTGTGGTCAGAAGAATCCTAGTCTCAAAAGGGACTGGCAGGAACGCCAGGCTCAGAGGAGGCCTGCCAGCCCCTCTCTTCTCTGTCTGCCTTCTGCAAATGCCAGCTGAATGCCTGCTGTTCGCCCAGCTCCGCGTAAGTGTTGTGTGTACCAGGAGGAGCGAGGCAAGGCAATCTCCCCGATGTGCCTGCTGGGCGAGGCAGACACGAAGCAAATATTTGCATAAACCACGCCATGACTCTAAGTGTGTGACATATGCGCTGAAGGAAGAGCACGGGATTCTGGGAAGAAGTGTGTCAGAGAAGCCTGTCGAGGAAGACTTCCTTAGCAGCGAAGCGTTGTGGCTGGGCTCTGGTGGTGGCAACTGGATGGAGCAGATGGTAGCTGTATGACACGCACAGACCTCTAGGCCAGAGGCATGGACTGTCCAAGGAGCGTAACAAGTGTTTGGGGGGCACGGCCGGGGGATGCTGAGTCTGGAGAGGCGGCCCAAGCAGAACCACATAGAGCCTAGGAGTCTCGGGGGGGTTTTGGTCATTACCTGACAAGCAGTGGGGTCCCAAATGACAGGACATATACTGTCAACTTTGTATGTTTGTAAAAATCACTCGGGCTGGCAAGCATGGCAGCCTGCCCATAATTCCAGCCTCAGCAGGCGGAGCCTGGGGAGCTAAAGCCCTGATGTCATGCTCTGGGTCTAATGAGAGACCAGCTCAGAACGGTAAGGTGGAAGAGTGATCTAGGATGTTCCTGACATCACCCTCAGGCCTCCACATCACTATGGACACGCATGGGACGCACATACGTACCCACATGTACAGCACACATATGCCTCATAATACACATATGAAAACTGCTCTAAGGATGGGAGATAAAGCACTTGCCGCACAAGCATGAGGACACGCGTTCTGGTCCCCGGATCCCACCTGCACACATACAAGCACACACACTGATGCGGCAACACAGATGTCTGTAATGCCCGTGTGCCTATGGAATGCCAGAGGACTCAAAAGTCTCCAGAAATTCGAGAGCCAGCCAGTCTGCCTCACACAGCAACAGCGAGGAGCCCCGTCTCAGGCAAGGTGGAGAGGAGGACAGTACCAGAGTGGTCCTTCGCATACCCACGAACTGGTCGTGACATGTCACACACACATGCACGTGCATGCACACCACATGTGTCACATGCACGCATATGCTCGAGCATACACACACCATACATCATATACCACATATATGTCATGCACACACATATGCACACTTACACCACACACATATAGACACATATCACATACACACCACACACAACATATACACACATGTGCACACATATGTCACATACACACATATGCACACACTACATGCATGCTACATACACACATATGCACACTTATATATAGACCATATACAAGTAGACACACACCACATATCACATATGCACACACATACTCACCACACATCACGTACACACATGCACACATGCCACATATACAAACACACACACCACACATCATATACACACATATATATGCACACACATTATATACACATATGTGCACATGCACACATCATACATCACATACACATATAAGTCATACATACATATACATATTACACATATATGTACATACACATATATATGCACATCACATACACGCACATATACAATACGTCATATATATACACATACCACATACATACATACAAAAATTACATCACACAGATATACAGGTGCATATGTGTACATAGCACATACACAGTACATCCATAAATGTACACACATACACATGTATACACATACCATATCAGATACACATGCATACATGTATCATACACATATCATACATATGCACCCATTATGTAGACATATATACATATACATACACATGCATGCTGCATGTACATATATACATATATACACACACACACATATACATATACATACAACCACTCTAGTAGCATGTTTGTGTCAAAAGTGACCCAACAGAAGTAGGGCAGGGAGTGAAGGGTGAACATAGACCTCGTTAGTGACTAGTGTAACTAGGAGGTGGACATATAAGAATCTGTGTACGATTCTCCCCTCCTGTGAATGTTTAAAATAATCAGCAGAAATGGTCAAGAGCTGTAGCGAGCAGAGAGAGAACGTCAAGCCCTGGTGTCAGTGAGAAGCGAAGGTCCAGGCTGGACTGATGTGTCTTCTAAGCAGAATCTGGTTGACTTGGTAAACAGTTGGTTAGGAAGTAAGTTTGTATGTGTCTGTGAATATCTGTGTGTGCATATATGTGTATGTGGCATGCATGTGATATGTGCATATGTGTGTATGTGACATGTATATGTGTGTATATGTATGTATGTATATGTAGCATGCATGTGTATGTATGAAGTAAGTTTATATATGTCTGTGAATATCTGTGTGTGTGCACTTGTGTGTCTCTGTGTGCGTGTGTTTGTGTGTATCTATGTGTATCTGCTATGTTTTTTGTCTGTGTATCCTTGTGCTTGTGTATATCTATATGTGTGGTTTTTGTCTGTGTATCTTTGTGCGTGTATGTATCTATGTATGTATCTGTAGGGTTTTGTGTGTGTGTGTGTGTATGTTATGTGTGCTTCTGTGTATCCGTGTGGTCTTTTGTGTGTATCTATGTGTATGTGTGTGTGTTTTGTGTATGTATGTGTCCATGTGTGTGTGGTGCTGGTGTTAAACCCAGGGCCTGGCAAACGCTCTACTGCTGAGCCTGGAGTTGTTCAGCTGGGGCTGCTGCTCAGTGGTAAAGTGTTTGCCAGTAACGTGCACAAAGCCTTGAGTTCAAGTCCGGCACTGCAAAAGAAAAAAAATCAAAAGTCCAAGACAAAAACGGAAAACCAGATCACAGCAAAGATAGAAAAGAGAGTCTGCAGAATGGGAGAAAATATTGAGGAATCATGTGTGAAAAAGGATGAGCGTCCAAAATATATAAATGTATAAATCTCTCTCAATCTCAATCTCTCTTTCTCTCTTCCTTTCTTTCCTCCCTCTCTCTCAAATAAATAAGAAAAAGAAAAAAGGTACTAAGTGGCCTATAAGCATATTAAAAAGTGTTCAACCCCATGAGGACAATCAAAACCACAGCGCATGCCACTCCACACCCACTAAGGGACACTGGGCAGCAACAGGTGTGAGTCTGAAAGATTCTGGAGCCCTCCCGCACGGCCGGTGGGAATGCAAAATGGACCGGAAGCTTTGGAAAGACCTCTTAGCAGCTCCTCACTGTTGAACAATTACTCTACGACCTGGCAATCCCACCCAATTTAAAACGCGCGTCCAACACAAATATGTGTGAATTCACTGCAGCATTATTCATAGTAGCTGAAAAGTGAGAGCAACCCACTTGCCGACTGATAAACAAAATACGATGTTCCTACTGAGCCATAAAAAAAAGAAGTACTGATACATGCCACGACACGATTCAATTTTCAAAACATTATGTGGAGTGAAAGAAGCTGGTCCCGACAGACATCACATACCATGGTTCCAAAATGAGCAAGAGACAGAAAGTAGACTGGTAATTACTAGGGGCCAAAGGAAGGGGGGGGCGGGAGTGACTTCCAATGGAACACAGAGTATCTTTGGCAAAGGAGCAAAAATGATCTGATATTAAGTAGTCTTTGTTGCACAACTTTTGTGACTATTATAGATAGCACTGAACTGGACACTTTAAAAAGGCCATACGTTTACTATGTAGCTCAGGGGTAGAACATGTGCCTGATATGTGTGTAAGAGCTTGGGTTCTATCTTCAACACTGGGGAGGGGGAATTAATTTTAAGGTGTAAGAATTATATCTCAATAAAAAGAGGAGGTAGGGAGGAAGAAGCATAGAAAGAGAAGAAAATTCGGAGCCCAGAAGAACCCGAGGGTTAAAAGAGTGTGTGAAAGAGGAAGAGAGGGAGTTCCCAAGGAATTCAGGAGAAGGTGGCCTACGGGTAGAAAGAAATTCAGGAGCGCAGGTTGCCACGTAGGCGAAAGAGACTTCCCGGAGGAGACCCTTGGTTAAGGTCAAGCAACAGCAGCAGTGACAGGCAGTTCTTGAATTCAGCCACGTGGATGCTTGTGCTCTGGTGGGCTGGGCGCCTCCTTTCTTCCCTCCCACAGTGGCGACTGCGGCCCAGGGATGGACAGAAAGGACAAGCCTCTGACCGCAGGAAAGAAGCCAGGGCACCAGCCAGCTCAGCAGTCTCCTCCCCTCCTCCTCCCCAGGGAAAGGCCTCAGGGTTACAGGCTAAGACGGCTCTCCTGGTTCCCAGAGGCGATGAAGTGCAGCTGGGGAGAAAAGGGGGTGCTGCCCTGGCCTCAGACTCCCTGCCTGGTCCACATTCCTCGCAAACCACCCTCACCTGCCTCGCCCACCCTTTCGGGCGCACCAACCACAAGTCTATTTTCTGCCCTGCTTCGGAAAGGGCGGGGAAGAAACCCAGATTCCCCTGGTCCCGCCAGGGCGGCCGCACCCTGAATTCCAGCGCCGCGCTGAGCGGTTCCCGGGCGGCCCTCGCAGCCACACGGAGGGGATCAGGGGATCGCGCCCGCGGGGCGGGGGCCCAGCTCTTAGTGGGCGCCGGCCAGCCGGCTGGAGCCCAGTCGGGGTGGGCGCACATGGGGAGACGTGACCGGAGCGCAGCAGCCGCGCCCGCCACCCAGCCCCGCTTCCGGGGATGCGCAGCCCAACACCAAAGTGGATCGCAGGACAGAACCACGCACCCCTCTTCCTCCCCCCTGTCTTCACCCCAGTCAAGTCTGCACCCCACAGCCTGTCGCAGGCTCCCTCTTTCTCCCCCATGCGGATCCCTCAAACTTGGCTCTGCCAACGGGTTGATTCCTGAGCATCTATCCAGTCTACAGGGATGAGCTTTCTGGGTTCTGGGGCCTCTTTCCCAGGATGAACCCCCGATTGTGCAACCGATGGAAACCCCCCCAGGGATTGGTGGCTCTGCACATCCTCGAGTTGCTCAGCCCCCCACAAAGGTGAGAAGAAAAGATTTACATCCTTGAAAGAGTCGTTCCTACTCGAAGACGTTAAAGAAATTACCCAAAACATGGCCGACTCCTTGATTTTAAACACTAGGAAAGCGGCTCATGTGTTTTTACTGCCACCCTGGGTTAGCAGAACCTAGACAGACACATAAACTAACACATAAAGAGATGCCCCCAACCCAGGGGGGGGGGACCAACCCAAAAACCTCACTCATGCCAGGGTAAGGGCTTTATCACCTAGCTACATGCCCAGCCCTAAGAGTTCATTTCTAAGGTAATTACTAGTATAATTGTTACAAGATCAACATAAAACTTTGTAGTTCAACTGGGAGTGGCAGCCCACACCTGTAATCACGATACTTGTGAGGATCAGGAGTTTAAGGTCAACTTAATTTATGTAGAAGATCCTGTCTAAAATAAACAAATAGAAAGTGAAATCCAAAACCAAATCAATAGTTTCCCTGTAGGTCTGCAAGGCGCAGTTATAAAGCACATTTGGGAGAATGATTATATTACTTGTAAAAAAAAAAATCTATGAAGAGAAAGCCATAAACACTTCTAAATACACAATGAAGCCACTTGGCAAGTAGGGATGGGAGGGGATCAAGAAAGAGTTCAAGGGCAGCCTGAGCTACATAAAGGGTTTGATGCCAGCCTGTGGGACGGGAGAGACAGAGAGAATTTTAATACTTCCCAGAGCGAAGCAAAAAGGAGGTAGAAGGGGGGCTGGAGAGATGGCTCAGGGGTTAAGACTCTGCCTTGCAAGCAGAGGGTCCTGAGTTCGGATCCTAGATCCCATGTACAAACACCGAGCCGAAGTGGGAGCAGCCTGCGCTTCTGGTCCTGGTGGGCGGAGCCTGTGAATCCCGGGGCAGAGGAAAAAAGAGGTAGAAGCAATCCACGATGATTCCCAAATTCACTCTTGGTTCTACACACACACACACGCACACAATTGAATAAATAAATTTAAACAAGGAGGTAGAAGGAATCCAGGATGATTCCCGAAGTCACCCTTGGCCCTCCACAGGGACACACAGTATCTTCTGATAACACATATACACAAACACAAGATAAATAAATAATAAAAAGAAAACTATGCAGATCAACCCTTGCCTCAAAATAAAAAGTTTAATACTTTTAAAGGTGAATCTCAAGGTTGGGGAAGATGCACAGTAGATGAGGCGCTTGTCCCACAAGCCTGAGGACCGGGGTTCAGATCCTCGGAACCCAGGAGCAGCAGCTGCCTGTGGTCCTAGCAGTTGGGAGTCCCCAGGGCACCTGGCCAGCTAGTGGCTGGTAGCTAGTAAGCTAGACTGGTGAGCTGGGCAATTTCAGGTGCCCACATGCAGGGGCATGCTTATTCGCACACGTGGGTCCCCACACATGCACACACCCGTACACACACAACACACACACCTCAGGACTTTGATGTGGGGATGTAGCTCAGGGATAGTTTGCTGGCCTTTTACAAGTCCCTAGGCCCCCCACCAGCACTGCACAAATTAAATTAATTCAATTAAATGGAAATAAACTTTAGACATTGAAAGGAAATACGAGGAAGCTATTCTTGGAGCTGGGGCTGAATCACAGGAGATGTTCCGAGCCGGAAGCCCTGTGGATCACACGTGCCTCATGGCCAGCAGCACATAGGGTAAGGCTGTTACACAGCCTGATGTAGCCTGAGACCGTTACCTAACCTGAGGACGAGAGATAGGGGCCAGATGGGAATCTCTTAGAGATGGAGAACAGGAAGGCCCGTGGTGTAGTAACTCAGCAGGAAGTAGTGGAGTAAGGACTCAACCCAGGTCTTTCTGAAAGCTCAAGTTATTCCTGCTTTTCATTTGTTTTATTTCTTATTTGAGTGAGCAGAAACAGGGAGAGGGGAAGAGAGGAAAGGGGAGGGAAAAAGAGGGGAGGAAGGGAGGGAGGGAAGGAGGGAGAGAGAGAGAGAGAACATGCTTTTTATGGGGCATGAGTGAAGGTCATGTCTCCACCATGGGGGCTTCCAGGGATCAAACAAAATTGTATGTTAGGGCTGGAGAGATGGCTCAAGAGTTAAGGCTCTACCTCACAAGCAGAAGGTCCTGAGTTCAGATCTCAAGTCCCACGTAAAAAAAAAGTCAGGTGGAAATGGCAGCGGCCTGCACTTCTGGCCCTGGTGGGCAGAGCCTGGGAAATCCCAGAGGGAAACAAAAAAGAAGGTAGAAGCAATTCAGGTGATTCCCAAAGTCACCCTTGGGCCTTCACAGACACATACAGTGTGCTCTAATACACACACACACACACACACACACACACACACACACACACACGTACAGAGAAAGAGAGAGAAGAAAGAAAGAAAGAAAGAAAGAAAGAAAGAAAGAAAGAAGGAAAGAGAAAGAAAGAAAGAAAGAAAGAAAAGAAAAGAAAGAGGGAGGAAGGAAGGGAAAAGAGAGAGAGAAAGAAAGAAAGAAAGAAAAGAAAGAAAGAAAGAAAGAAAGAAAGAAAGAAAGAAAGAAAGAAGGAAAGAGAAAGAAAGAAAGAAAAGAAAAGAAAGAGGGAGGAAGGAAGGGAAAAGAGAGAAAGAAAGAAAGAAAGAAAGAAAGAAAGAAAGAAAGAAAGAAAGAAAGAAAGAAAGAAAAGAAAGAAAGAGGCTGGGCTAACCCAACGGCTGAGCTGGTAGATGGGCTTGCCAAGAAACCCTAACAACTTGAGTTTGATCCCTGGAACCCACAGATGTAAAAAAGCCGGACGTGGTAACTCGGCTATAATCCCAACACTCCTACTGTGAGATGCAAAGCAGAGGCAAGAGAATTGGCAAAAAGCTGGCTTCGAAGGTCAGTCTCAACTGCCAATTTGACACAATCCAGAATCACCTTGAACAGCACCCGGGCAGGCCTGTGGGGGATTATGGGGGATTAGCTTGATCACCTTAACTGATGTGAATGGAGCCATTCCACCCGATCCTAGTCTACTCGAGGGGGGCTGAGCGCCAGCAAGCACATGCACATGAACTCACGCCTCTCTGCTCCTCACTGCGACATCACCAGTTCTCTCAATCTCCTGTCACCCGTGGCGTCCCTGACATGACGAGCTGCGACCTGAACTGTGCACTGAAGAAGTCCGTTCTCCCTTAAGTTGCTTTCATTAGGGTTCTTGACCACAGCAGCAGGAAAAGGAACTGAAATGCTCGTGTGTGCAGTGACACTGTGTAGAAACAAGAAGGAAGACCCCGAGACATAGTAGATACAGTTGACAGTTGAAGGCTTGGCACTCTGGCACATTTGCAAGGAATTTGGTGGTTGAGTTAAGCCCAGAACAAACCTGCAGGAGATTGTCTAGTTGATGAGGAAGGTCCAGCCCGTGGTGGGTGGGACTAGGCCCTGGGCAGGTGAATAAGATAGAAGGTTCTGATTGGGAAAGTTGGCATCCTTTGGTAATACTTGGCCAGACATGTTGCTCTGACAGGTGAGGACCATCCCTCTCTCAGCAGTCTGGTAGATACAGTGTGGCCAGCCTTGGCCTCTGGTGCTGGTGTGAGCTCTCCTGCCAAGCTGGACGAGGAACCATAACCAGGCCATTGTAAGTCAAAGATAAAACTCCTCGTTCCCCTATGAGCCATTTGGTTGTGCATTTATTGGTAACAACGCAGGCAAACTGTGACCTCTTGCCTCAAAACAGGATGGAGGACTGAACGGACTCTTGAAAATTTGTCTTCTGACACATATGCTGTAACTACTCATGACTGAGTACACACACACACACACACACACACACACACACACACATCTTTAAAAAGAAAGAAATGTTCAGGGCCAGGAATACAGCTGAGTGGTAGAGTGCTAGCCTAGCATGTGGAAGGTCCTAGGTTCGATCCTCAGTGTCACCACAAAAAGAAAAAAGCAAATTCAAGTGGCCAAAAAGAAAAAAAGAAGGAGGAGAAACTGGATTTAGGTAAGTGGAATGACAACACGTGGATCGTCATTTTTAGGTTACGTCACTGTGATCCTGATCCCTCCCACCACGCTGGATGATCTTCACTGTAATTTAGTGACCCTTACCAAGAAACGATCCTTTGTCACTGTCCCTTATGTAAAACTTTCTCCTTTTCGGATAAGTGCTGTCAACACATGATACGTCCCTTTCCCCTCGGTCCTGTAGGACTTTCTGTCTTTGTGCTTTTATGTGGTTGTTCCTAGTCCTTCCACGTCTCTTCCTATCTCTAGGGACCCCAGTTGTCAGTCTAACATAAGCCTCAATTCTCTGAAGACTAGGCAGCAGTTGCTGGGTAAATTTGTGAACTCCTGTGATTCTAGACAGCCCTGGGATCTGAATGAAGGGGTATGTTGAGGGGAGAAGAACATTTCACTTCTGTTAGAGTCTCAGTGTAGCCAAAGATCCCCAAAGGACAGACACTACTCCTTTAATCAGCGACAAAATAAGTTTAAAATATAGGTCTCCAAACTGATTGCTTAAAAAAAAAATAAACACTCGGCTGCAATTGTGGTCTCCTAAGTACCACTTGCCACTGAAAGGAGCCAACAGCTTCTTGAAGGAATGAGTCATTGCAAATCTGAAGCAAGAAATGCACAAATGAGCAGAAAACATCTAACACTACCCCATCTGAGGGCCACGGCATAGAGGCTCAGGAACCAGTGTAAAGATGCCACAACTGAGCACCGATCAGGATGATGTGCACAATGGACAGAAGCATGCAGGTTTGCTGACACCTCTGAGCAAAGATGATGCCCCTTTGATGAAGACTAGAGACCCATCCCATTATTTTGTTATTGTTTTGAGACCTTTACGCTTGCTTTGTAGTCAGGGATAAATTTCTGAATTCCCGATTCTCCTGCCTTCACTCCAGAGTGCTGAAGACATTATTTTATTTATTTATTGTTTTAAACTGTATTTATTCAGTGTGTATGTGTGTGTGAGAGAGAGAGAGAGAAGGGAGGGAGGGAGGGAGGAAGGAAGGAAGGAAGGAAGGAAAGAAGGAAGGAAGGAAAGAAGGAAGGAAGGAAGGAAGGAAGGAAGGAAGGAAGGAAGGAAGGAAGGAAGGAAGGAAGAATGCATGCCATAGTGCACAGGTAGGGATCAGAAGACAACTTTCCCAAATCAGTTCTCCCCTCTCACCATGTGGGCATTTGGGGATTGAATTTAGGTGGCTAGATTAGTGAGAAAGCACCTCACGACTCAGCTGTCCATCCCCCCAACCCCCTGCTTGATCCTATAATTTTGAAAACTAGTAAACAGAAGGGAAGAGCCCAATGCTTCTGCCTCACTGGTACTAGCTATATCTGAACACTTCTTTCATAAAGTAACTTAGTAGGTGAAGGACTGGTAGAAGTGGACTAATGTCATTTTTCAGTTCCTAAGGAAAGAATGGGTCTTGACGACATAAACATTAATGGCTCAAGGAGAAGTTTCAATTGTAAATTTCTTGTGTGTATCCCCCAGATCTGATTCGTGATCTAGATCCAGTTTCCACATGTATACACATCTATATGCAACTTCCAGTTCATATGAAATGTTGCTCCTACCTAGACATAGTGTGTGTGTGTGTGTGTGTGTGTGTGTGTGTGTGTGTGTGTCCATGCACTGAGCCAAGCCAAAGAAGGATGTTGGACGTCCTGCTCTGTTGCTCTCCTTGTTCCTTTGAGACAGTTTCTCACTGGACCTGGAGTTAAGCTGCCAATCACCAAGTCCTAGGATCCTCGACCTCCACCCTCCAATTCTGAGTTCAAGTCCATGACCAGCTTCTCATGGTAAATGCTGGGGATTCAAACCCAGATCTTTTGGCCTGAGTAGTAAACACTCTTTACCTACTGAAGCTTTTTTTTTTTTTTTTGAAACTTATTCTTAAGAGTATCTGTCCTTGTCTCCTTTCTCCCCTACATTAGTAAGCAGGTGGGGGAATTAATCAAAGCTTAAAATCCAGAGCTAACAAGTGATGGAAGATCGACGTTCTGCAGACCAGCAACCGCCACTCATCTCATGCTGGACTTAGACGTGCAATGAAGACAGAGGTAGAATGAGAGGACGCTGCCTCCCCTTTGAGGGAAAGAACACACCCAGATTACTTCCTGGTGTGCACACTCAAGACACTAGACAGAGGAACAGAATGCTGCCCCCTTCAGACTTCCTGGGATTCCATGGAAACTCATGGCAAAAACATGGAAAGAAACGAAGCACTTTTGGAAATGGAGGGGGAGCCGCGCTAATCGGCAGAATACTTGGGGTGACTGTGGAGAAGGTCTTCGGGGAATCCAAGCCCCATCTGCTCACTTCATGGTGAAGCAGCCCAGAGAAAGGTGCGCGTTGTCTCAAGTCACAACCTAACGGCGTGAGGCTTAGAACACACGCCTGACTCCCAGAGCAAAGCTCTTTATACGAGTCTTAAAAATCGAGAATGTGCCATTCAAGAAGAGCCAAAGCAATGGCCCGGCCAGCTGAAGGACAAGATGGAGCCACCCAAGCAGGCACTAGCGGGTCATGGAAGAACTTCCCGGAGGCCACTGAGCACTCGCCATCTTGAAATACTGTCACCCTCAACCCCAACTAGGTCACTGGAACGTCCTCCGAGAAATGAATTAGCATGCAAGTCTTTCTAGACGGTACTAGAACTTTGAGGACTCACCCAAGCCCAGAAACTCAAAAGCAGGCGGCAACATAAGGCAAAGATGGGGGTGAGGTAGGGTGGGGCGTGGCGGCAGCTGCCCTTTCCAGGTTACTTAGGAAATCTTTCTTCAGGGAAACTGGGGAAATTTTCTATTTGGCACCAGCAGAAACTCTGGACTTGTCAACTTGCTCCCAGAGATATCCACTGAGGCTTTGTCCAACGCCTGCCAAACTATAATAACCTCTGAGTGTCTCTAACACTGTCTGCATTGGACACCAGCTAGCCCATCAAAAGACTGGAAGCTTACTGGCCCCAGCATCATACATTGGGGAGAGACACCCTCGTACCCCACCTCTCTTGGCAAGTCTTCACTCTGGCATCCCAGGTTTAAGGAAGGGCATCATTGTACAATCGTGTGTCCCAAAGGAGACAAGAACAAATAACAACCAGCTAGACCCCCACCCCCAAAACGTTGGAGCACAGGGCCACCACACCTCTGTGTCCTGGGGGCTAATTTGGGCAGAGACTCCCATTTGCCATACTAGTTCCATCCTGACTGGCCAGCCATGTAGGGGTGCGTTTCAGCCCCTCTGGCTGTACAGCATTAGGATTCTGGGGCAGGAGGAGGGATGTCCACTTCGTCCAAATAATGTCATCCCGAGGAACCCAAGACTTCAAGTCTCTCTCTGTTTCTATCTTGAACTTCTGATCCTCCTAGATGCTGGTATTACAGGCGTGCACCACCTCGCCAGGGTTGCCCAGGGCTGCCCGCCTGCTAAACTCTGAGATAAACTCCATGGGCTGACCACATCCGCAGCCTGAAGCCTTCTTGAAGTCCCGTGCCTAGCCTCCTCCGTCCTCCCGGCACATACCCCGCCCCCCTTTTCTCTGAAGCTACAGAAACTTTCCTTTCTCCTGAGGTCGACTTTGCACCAGATCCCCAGGCTCCTCCGCGACCCGCCCCAGCCCGCCCGGGCCTGGCACACGGGTGCGGCCGAGTCGTGCCGGGACAGCTCCACGCTGCCTCTCAAGCAGCAGCGCGCCGCTAGCAAAGCAGATCCCACGGGGAGAGGAACCCGGCAGATCCTGCAGGGGCCCGCAGAAAAGCGTCAGCTTTGGGGGTGGGGGTGGCGGTGGGGGTGGGCACTTAGGACTGGGCACCCGATATGGCGAGGAATGAATGAATGAATGAATGAATGAATGCACGGATAGAATGCACAGCGATAGTGGCGAAGGGGCGGTGGTGGAGTGAGCCCAGGAGCGTGGTCCCTCCCCGCAGTGGAGACCGACCCTCAGTCTCCAGGTCAGATCCATTAGAAACACCTCCCCCCTGCCCGCCACGAACATCTCACAGCCCCCGGAAGGCACGGGGTACCGGTGCAGGTCTGGACCCCATCCGGCAAAGTGCCTGGCCCACGCCCAGAATGCCAGATGCCCTTCCCCAGCGCCGCCGGGCCTTCGCGGCAGCCCCCGGGACTCCTGCCCGGGATCCCGAGGACGCCTCCCTCACCTGCTCGCCTCGGCGGCCTCGCTCCGGCTCTGCGCGGTCATCGCGGCTCCTCCACCAGGAGCCTGGGACTGCGCGCCGGACAGGGCGCCCTCGGACCCCGCCCACCCCGGGAACTCCGCCCCTCCCGCCCATTGGCTGTCTGCGCGGGACGGTTCGAGCCTATTGGCCAGACCTTTCCTCCTCCAGACCGCCCAGGTGGAGTCCCAAGCTCCGCGCGGATGCTAAAGTACGGTGTCGGGTAGACTGCGAGTTCCCGGAAACCAGGGCCCCTCTCCTCCGTGCGCCTCTGCTCTGGCCGCTGGGGTGATGCCGGCTTTGCCTGCCCCCCACTAAAATAACTTCAGGAGTTTCGACTTCTTCATTAACAGTGGGTATGATCCGGGGGACCCGCCAACCGGAATTACTTTTGGAGTATCCCCAAACAAGCTTTCAGGATGGGGGGGACACGAGGACTCTGATTGGAGGGGGTTCCACAATGAACTGGGCAGAGATGATCTCGCGATTTCACCCCCCCACACCTGGGTCGGGGACGGGAGACAGGCCAAATTTTGGTCCTGCCGTTACAGGTTATCAGCAAGCTGAACCACGGGAAATCAAATTCTGCCTGGAACTGCTTTGGGGCCTGGGGACAGAACAGGTCCGTAACTACGGGAATGCAAATGAAGGTGGGTGGGGCCAGCACAAGGCGTTCCTACTCACGGGAGCAGGTGCAAAGGGACCTCTGCTCAAGCACCCTCCCCTGACAAAGCATCGGTGTGTGGTCTGCCACTCAACGGATTCCGGACTGGCTTCTCTCCTGCAGTTGGGCAGCATGGGAGGCCACCGGTGGTACTACAGCACCCTCTCCGAGGGCACCAAGCTGCTGTCATTTTTTGCCCCATCACAGGAGAGGGTTCAACCATTTCCCCCCCTCCCCAGAAAAGAGGAAACAGGTGCTTCAGCTGTTGTTTATTGACATAAAGGTAGGCGCTATAGCAACAGGCCTGGAGCTGGCTGGGAGGTTGGAAGGCCGAGGGTGAGGGTGGAGTGTTTGTCTGCAGCAACAGCTGAGTGCAGGACACAAGAGCACAGTGCATGGGGAGGAGTGGAGGCCAAGGCTCCTGGGAAAGCAGGTGTAAGGCCAGTGCCAGGTCTGTCTTATCCACACTGGAACCTGGGTCCCATGCCTTAAGTCCCCTGCTTCCAGCTGACCGCCTCCCAATGCCAGGTCAGGGCTGTGCATTCTCTGGCCAGCCACTTTCTACAGGAACAAGATGCACACGGATGTCACTCTCTTGTGAGAAACTGAGAGCCTCTAGTCACGCAGGACACTCCTGGCTTTGTGTTAGCCCCACCAAGCAGTCTTAAAAAATAAGCCACGTTTAACAGAGGCATGACTCTTCCCTGGTATCCCAGCCCACCAGTGCCACACTATAGCCCAGAGTGATCACTACAAGCATTGCTGGCCTAATAGATGGGTTGGGGGGAAGGGGACGGGGTGGGGGCTGGAAGAGGGGCTCCATGGAACCACATCATGGCACAGGCACTACACGCATGGTGTTGGTGTAACCAGAGCCAGGACGCCACCCGGTCAGCACAATGACCACGTCTCCTGTCTTGAAAAAGCCTCGGGTCTTGCCTGGAGAAGGGGAAGAAAAGAGGCTGGTGAGTGAAAGCCACGCCCAACCCACTCACACTTGGTTCAATTATCCCACAACCCCGGAATGGACCTCAAGAGTCCAGGGACAGGGCTGACCGAGCATTACTGCTTCCTACCACAAGGTGGCGCCCGCATCCCGGTCCAGACAAAAGGGCTGTGACTGAACTCTCCTAATGCAAGAAGGCAGGGCCCTTTGGAAGTCATTTGATTTAAACTCTAAGAGGATGGAGATCCTTGCCCAATGCCAGGGGGCAAGCTGCTTTGTTTCTTCTCATCCTATGACATTCTACCTTACACAGAAACAAAGGCTAGTCCACAGGGGGCCCAAGTGTCCTGTCGTCTCCCCCCCCCCCCCCCCGCATGCCCTAGCTATCTGTGACTCCTCAATGGCAGTAACTAACCAACTTTATGAGGATCTCAGTAATGAACAGAAGCCAAACAGAACAATTCAGATGAACTTTCCCAAGAGTCTGTTCCCCTGGGATGGCTAATCAACTCCTCTGAACCCCATCTTCTTTCAGGGCCCCAGAAAAGCCAGTGCTCAGATATCCCCAGCTCTGCCACGTACCAACAGTCATGGCAAGGTTCACCCGGAGATCCACGTCCTCGGCCCACGCATCCAGGACCGCATCCTTACATAGCACTGGGAAGACGCCCCGGTACAGATGTGCCTGGCGAGCTGACTGGGGGTTACGGGTCACCGCGATGATGGGAGCACGTGGGCGGTATCTAGCGACCTGGTGGGCACTCCTGAGATGGGATGGAAACAGGTAGCCAAGACCATTAACCCGGGACCAGAGACATGCAGGATGCAAGTAGCACTAGCTCACCCTTCTAATGCAGCTCACTATATATATATATATATAGTGAGTTCTGCTCCCTGGAACCCCCCTCCCCCAGATGAAGTGCCCTCCCAAACCAGCCCCTCACCCCTCTCTTCCCCAGTATACTGTGCTACTATTTCCTCTGGGTTGCTTCCCATTAGCCGACCGTCCTAGTGCAGCATGGGCAGGCTTACCCACTTGCCACAATGCCAAGATTGGCAGGACCCACCCCACACCCTGAACTCCACCATCTGGTGCAGTGGTGGCCTTGATGCAGCCTCACCAGCACCCATCCCTCTGACAGCAGCATCTTCAAGAGCCAGGCACATGTGATTAGCTCCTGACCCTTGGTATCTGCAAAGAACAGCAACAGTGACCAGGCTCTGGAAACAAACAAGGTTGAGACTTCTGGACAGCTAACACTCCCCCCATGACTCCTGAAGCCCTCACAGCCCCAGCAAGCTGGGTTCTGGTGCTCGAGTCAAACCCTACATCTAAAGAACTCTTAGAAAAACCTATGGCTTTAAGAAATCTAGGTGGCAAGAATCGCTGCCCGTCTAGGCTCCTCTGGGAAGATAGGGGCACCAGTCTCTGCACCACGTGCCCCCTCTTTGAACACTGACAGCCGTCACTAAGAGCTGCGGATGTGTTTCAGGGGCTGGGTAAGGGCTTGTGCTAACTGAGCGTCAGCCAGCAAAGTCTGAGGGCAGAAGTGACAGGGCAGCCAGGCCCGTCCAGCAGAGACCCCCTGCTTCAGTCTTGGCCTCCACTCACAGCCTTGGGGGGCGGGGTGGGGGAGAGCAGTTGCTGAAATCAGGAACTGCTGAGTGAAATCCCAGAAGACTAGAGCTAAGAATAGCCACCTAGCAGGGGTTGGACCTTTCCGCAAAGGTCATCCCTGGTAGCTGGATTAGTAGACCTCGCATCTACATGGGCTTCTGGGAAGCCCTCGTCGACACCCCCAAACTGGGAAGAGTGACAGATACTAAGCCCTGCCTATTATCTTAATACCTCAACTCTAGGTTCAAGCACATGAATTGTCAAGTCCCCAAGAAGCCAGCAAATGGCGCAGATGTTACTTTCCTGGGCCAGACCCTCTGTCTCTGGGGACAGATGGAGACCAGGGAAATTTTCCAAACTAATTATTTTGTGAGGCTTTTTTTTTGGGGGGGGGAGATAAAGGGTGAGGTCTTCTCATTCTACAACCCGGGTTGGCTCAACTTTGATTATTCTCCTTCCAAAGCCTCCAGAGCGCCAAGATTACAGTGTGCTGGTATCAACCATGCCTGAGCTCTCCAAACTGGACGTTTATCTTCGTGAATGTGGGTGGAGGCGTCATCCTCTATTACTCTCCACCTCAAGAGTATCTTGCTGAACCTGGAGCTGACGGATTAGGAGACTAGATGGTCAGACAAGTTCCAGTGTCTTCTCATCTCCGACTCGCGGCGCTGGGATTACGAGTGTTGATCCACGTCTCTTTTTCAAATGTTACGTTCATGTATAAGTGTCCACGACATGAAGTAGAGGTCAAAGGAAAACTTCTCTTCTATGTCTGAACGCAGGTGGTCTGTCACAAGTCATCCGTTGTACCAGCCTAGGTCCTTCTGTTTACACGTTTCACCCCTGCTATATCTCCATCCTCTCCAAACTGATCTTTTTTAAAAAAAGCTTTTTTGTGTGCATGTGCCAGAGATGGCTTGAGTGACTTCAGAAATGTAGGGTGCTCTTCCTCCCCTTAGTGCTTTGCTCTGGGGTTTCCCAGGCTCCACCTTCCAGGAACAGAAGTGCAGGTCGACGCCAGTTCTGCCTGTTTTTACTTGGGATCTGGGGATCCGAACAAGTCCTGTTGCTTTAACCCCTGGAGAACCATCTCCCCGGGCCTTCCAACTCCATTTTTCCAGTAGCCAGAGCAACACTGGCTACAAGCTTGCACTGAGCCACATGGTTGTCCCACAATGGCTCGGAGAGTGCCGGAGTCCTTAGGGACAGAGGGTGGTCCGCCCCGGCAGGGTCAGGGTGGCGGTTGGAGGGTCTTACTTTGGCCCAGTGCCACTCTCCGGACCTCCGAGAAGAGGTACTGACAGGGCATTTTCCGGGAGTTTTCCTGGCATGTCCTACCTGCCAGATTTGGTGAGAACGATGATGGCCCCGCTGCGGCACTTGAAGGAGGCCTCCACGGCGCCCACGGCGGCGGCTTCTGAGGGGTCGCTGGTGATGGGCGCCAGGCGGCGGAGTTCCTCGAATAATTGCAAATGGTAGATGGCAGCCTCTGCCTCACGGGCAATCTAGGGGAGCAATACCCGTCCGGAAGGACGAGGGAGGGGGAGGGACACACAGGGCTTCGTCAGAGCTTTGCCTCAAAGAGGGAAGAGTCAGACAGCTGGGAGGGTCCGCGCCCCCGGGAAGGAAGGGCAGGAGGTGCCCAGACAGCAGAGGTGCTGAAATGAGCAAGAACAAGATCTCCACTAGAACCAGCCTGCGCCGGGCGCCTGTGACTCAAGCTGCGTTCAGACAACAGGGACCCTTCGGTCCACCCTCGTGTGACCTCCCTGACTGTCTTCCTGCAGAGGAGACGCTGTGTCTAGGTCCACGTGTGAAGGCTATGCTGGCCTGGTCGCCGTCTCCTGAGTCGGTGAGAGCAAGAAGCCGGGTTATCCTACATCGATACCTGCCCTCAGGGCCCTACCTGCCAGACTCCGTCAGAACTATCAAAGCTGCCGCTAAACACTTATAAGAAGCCTCCACGCTGCCCACGGCCATGGCCTCCTCGTGGTCTGTGGAGTGTCGGGAGGCTCGACAGAGTTCTTCAAACAGTTGGCGGTGGAACATGGCTGCCTCTGCCTCTCGAGCTATCTGCAAGGGTTCAGGGAGGAGGAGAGGGCAATGAAGAGTGATGAGTAAAGGGGAAACACGAGGTAACACATGGGGAGAGAGAAGGGGGATTAATCAGAAAGGAGGTCCCTTATGTTAAAACCTGTGCTCGAGGCAGGGCAGGGGCAGGGTGGTGGAGTCCTCATGCTCAGGGGGTAGCGTGTGGATGACAGTCTCATTTTAACTGCTGTCATTGCCGTTCCAACACTGGGAAGAAGATCCTTCCAGAATGGACTCACCCTTCTGAGGTTGTTGTTGTCATTTTTAATTTAATTTTTTTGATAATAAGATCTCATTAGTAGCCCAAGCTGGTCTTGGACTCCCAACCCTCAGCATCCTGAGTGCTGGGATAATAGGCAGGCACCATTGTGCTGGGCTAGGATTCTGACAGGGGTTGAAGGTAGAAGGGAAGTAAAAGTGGGAAGCTCTAGGACCTTGGCATGGAAACACACCCAGGCCGTGCCCACGTCACGTGGGGGCAGAGGACTTGACCACACTGCCTTGTGACACCGTTTATGCGAAGGAGCAGCCCCCCCCCTTCACATGGCTGTTTGGCCGTGCAGGACTTCTAGCTCAGACTGTTACACATAGACTGAGCCTTCACTCGGCCGCAGGCCTGGGGGTGGTAGTAGGGGGAATAAAGAAGCCTTACTTCCGATGCCACCAGTTTGGGGTGGCTTTGGAAAAGTTGGGGTCAGAGAAGATAATGCCCCACACTGTGACTGAAGTTCCAGAAGAGACAGCGGGGAAACTCTGGCTAACCAGAGGGGTGCACGGAACAGCCATGTGGAAAGACAAGATGCCGACAGAGGCTTGCAGCTATGCTTAAAATCTACTCATTAAAATAGTCATGAGAGAGGCATTGAGTTATTTACAGAACAACTGCTCAGATGAGACCAGAACCAGAAGGAAAATTGAAGGTTTAGGATTACAACACAATCATCAGGGTCTGAGTGAACAGGGAGGAGGGTCGGATTCATCGATTACACAGTGTGAGTAGAGGCAAGGCAGGGCTTGGTAAGAGAATGCAAGCACCCGAAGGACCGTGAGGAGGAAACAAAACCCCAGGGGAGGCGTAGCTCGGAGTTGCAGGGGTTAGACATGGAATGCAAAGGGTGAACAGCTAAGGGGGAAGCTGCCGGCAGTGTTAGCTGGTAACGGGAGGGGCTGGAGACCCTTGAAGGGGTAGCCACAGCCTGGCTCAGACCCCGGGACTTATCTTCTGAGCAGTGCCATGCCAATTCCAGCCTTGCAGTTCTAAGGTATCTGTTCCTAGCAAGAGCAGGGAGTAGAAAACGAACGTGGAATTCAGAACTGAAGTTGACCCTGGTGGAGACCCGGACATCTGTGGCAAGACAGAGCAGGACACTGCAGGAGAGCAAGCTGACTTTGGAGACAGCAAACCTGGACTCAAAGCACACACTCGTCACCACGTGACCCTCCTCTTCAAACCCATGCAAGGAGTCGTGAAGGTTACGCCAACACTCGCAGGCACTTATCTGACATTTAGCAACAGCAGTGAAACGTCTAATGCTAAAGCTATAATTAAATAGATCTGAAGTGACTTGCCCAGAGCTACATATATATAAATTACTGTAAATCACCGCATGCTTTTAGGCAACCAAGCCAAGGTCCACCACCCTCCCACCACCAAGGCCACACAAGGAACATGGGGTGACACCCATGAAGGCGTCTGCTCTGGAACTGAATGGCTGAAGGCACAGGCTGGTTCCCTGAGGGAGAGCAGCAGCTTCCAGCTAATCGAAACAGCAACTGTCTTGTGTCAGAGGGGCCAGGACATAATAAAGGAAAATGCACCAGGAATGTTGACCACGGCTCAAAGACATCACCACCCAGATAAGAAAGAACTCGGTTCACCCTGGAAACAGCAATTTTGGTTAAGGTTCATGAAAGATGGTAGGGGGAGGTGGTGGTGGGGGGGTCCCACAGGGGCAGGAGTCCTTTGCTGGCTGAAAAGAGGAAGAAGAGAAACTGACCAAAAACAGCTGGAAAGAAAGTGACCCGAAAGGGAGTTGTTAATGCACAACCATCACTCTGCCGGGTGTGAGCAGCCCGAGAACTGGCCGCAGTTAACATCTCGTAAGTCCTGACATGAAAGTACACAGGGATCAGGAGCGGGGTCCCCACTCCTGGGACGCCAACAGGCAGAGGGACAAGCTGGGCCGGAAGTCTTTCTTGGTGGCTATTTTTATGACAGGGTCTCATTCTGGTTACGGAGTGCCCGATGGACCTGTAGGGCTGAGGCACGCATGCCTGGATGTCTTAAGGAACGGTTCTCAGGCATGTCCACCACCCCTCCACGTTCCCAGTCCGGAGCACTCTAGGTCCAGCGCGGTCCCTACTCCCCAGCTGTCTGTAGCAAGGTAAGACTTGGCCCCTACTTTCGCACCAGCACAGCAAGGTGGTCCCGTGTGGCAGGCACCATGCAAAGTCGGATCAGGCAGCTCAGCGTGGCGACAGCTGCCAGTGGAGATGCATCTGTCCATGGGAGCAGACAGGAGATCAAACAAGCTAAACTGTGCGGACAGCTTAGCTGGGAATGTGCAAGTCCTTGGCCTTGTTCGAATCAGGGCAATGGTATCCTTGGATGCCTGCACTACCCAGGACGAGGTACAAAGCATTCTTTGACCGTGTTCCAGGACTCGGCCAAACACGGGGGAGGGGGAATCCTCCAGAGCAGGAAGAAATCAGGAAGAAATAGGGGAGGGAGCAAAAAAAAAGGTTGCTGTGGTGAACGGGATCGAGAAGCCTAAATACTTGGCGGTGCGGCTTGGGGCCCAGGGCGCAAGGCCAGCCAGGGCTTACCAGGTGCTGCATGCGTACGGCCTCCAGAGGATAGTCCCCCTTGGCTGTTTCTCCGGACAGCATGATGCAGTCGGCCCCATCCAGGACGGCATTGGCAACGTCGCTGCCTTCAGCCCGCGTGGGGCGGGGCTTCTTGATCATGCTCTCCAGCATCTGCAAGGGGAGGAGAACGTGAGACTCGAGCCATCCTCGATCCCCCGCAACAGCAAGCGTGCCGGAGGAGCACGAGGTGTAGCTGTGCGCAGATGCGCATGTGAGCTCCCCCGTGAGCGTGGCGGGGACCGTGGGAAGACACCAGGTAACCCCCAGAGCCCCGTCTCTCGCACAGAGCGGGAGGAGGGACACGTGCCTGCGTGGCGCAGATGACGGGCTTCCCGGCGCGGTTGCATCGTCCAATCATCATCTTCTGGGCCAGGAACACCTTCTCCGCAGGAATCTCAATGCCCAGATCACCACGGGCCACCATGATCCCGTCGCTGGCTTCCAGGATCTCATCAAACCTGACGGGAAGGGAAGGAGGACAGGAATAGGCAAGGAAGGAACCTTTCCTGGCTCTTCCTAGGCCACAATCACAGGTCCGTGGAGGTCTCCGGCCCCCGCAACACTGTTGCCTGGGCTTCTGCAGCACCTCTGTGGACACTTCACTGAGGGGGAGAAAGGCACAGGGATGAGGCCTGCTCCACAGTCCCCTCCACCTGCCTCTAACAAGGACCCTTTTTATCTCTGCATGTCAATCAGCACGTTCAAGAAACAGAACCCAAAGTTGATTAATATTTACAACGTACTTTGACCATATTCCCCCCATCATTTCACTGTTTGCGGACAAACGTGTGCGCCATGGTGCACACTTGGAGGTTGGAGGACAATGTTGTGGACTTTTATTCTCTTTTCATCTAGTACATGATGTTCCAGGGGTTGAACTCGGATTGTCAGTCTGATACAAAGACCTCATCCGCCTCTACACGATGACCCCAACCCTCCCCACTATTGATCGCAGGCCCCGCGTCAAGCCTGTGGCGTTTCTTTCCAAGTTTGACTTTTAAACAGAAATCTGAGATCCAGCAAAAACAGCCGAGTGGGTAAAGAACCTGCCACCAAGCTGGATGACGTGAGTTCAAAATCTGCAGTGCACATGGTGGAGAACTGACCCCTAAAGTGGTCCTCTGACCTCTGTACGCGTACTATGGCAAACACGTGTGCATGATGATAATATTAAATAAATGAACTGTCTTCCAAGCCTCTAAGAGGCCGAGAGCCACGAGGGGCCAAAGGCAGGACTCACCTGCGAACTCCTTCATGGTTCTCGATCTTGCTGATAATCTTGATGTTCTTTCCTTTCTCCCCCAGGACCTTCCTGACCTCGTGCACGTCAGCCGCCTTTCGGATGAAAGACGCGAACACCATGTCTACGTCCTGCTCCACCCCGAACTTCAAGTCCTGGATGTCCTTTTCTGACACAGCGGGCAGGTCCACTGCGGCCCCGGGAAGGTTCACCCCCTTCTTGCTGCCCAAGGACCCTCCGTTCTCCACCTCGGTTATCAGGAAGTCGGCACCTGTGTGAATGGAAAAGGTGGGGGAGCAGAGCAATGAGGGAACGCTGCCCCGAGGCCAGGCGCTGGGGCACAGCACTAGAGCTGCTCACTTGTACAAAAGCAACATCTGCTTACAGCTGCTTAGAAATTTAAATATGATAATCCCCAGCGTGAGAGAGACGGGAAGATTAGGAGTTCAAGGCCAGCCTCGGCCCACTCTCCCCCCAAAATCACCACAAATGGATCAATGATTTACCATGTAATGTGTTCAGAGTCTGTTTTAACTAACATCTCGAGGCATTCAGGAATCCTGTGTATTCCATATGGGGTGGGGGTGGAGGGAGGACAGAAGGCAAACTGAGAGCCAAAAGCAGAGATGGAGCATGCGGTCAGGCTCAGCTTGAACTCAGTATGTACCCAAGGTTGCTTCTTAAACCTCTGATCCTGCTGCTTCCACCACACGGTACTGCAGAGTACAGGCTTCTCCATGCCCTACATGGAGCTTGGACTCAAACTCAGGGAGTCATGCATGCTAGGCAAGCACTCTACCCATAGAGCTATGAGATGGGTGGCGGATAAAATTACGGAAGGAATTCCTTTCTTTCTGTGTGACTGCGGAGGCTCAAAGGTGACTTCGGGAATCATTGTGAATTGTTCTACTTCCTTATTGTTTTGCTCTGGGGTTTCCCGGGCTCCAACTTTCCAGGGCCAGAAGTGCAGGAGACTGCCATTTCTACTCAGAGTGTTTTTTGTTTGCTTGCTTGTTCTATTTAAAACATGGGATCTGAGATCTGAATTCCAGTCCTTTTGCTTGTGAGGCAAAGGCTTACTTGAGCCACCTCTCCAGCCCCCAGAAGGAATTGTTGAGAATGGACAGACTCTGTGCGAGCCATCCAGGTTTCTCTGTGGCTGAACCTTACAGGTGAGAAGTGTTTCTCAAAGCCCCCAGACCCCCTGCATACCTTTCTCTTTCACCTGCAGGGAAATGAGCCCATCGTCCACGTAGATCTTGCTGCCCACTTCCACCACCTTGCAAATGTTCTTGTAGTCCAGCCACAGGATGTTCTCGTCGCACTTTTCCATGTAGGCGTTGTCCAGGGTGATCTTGAGAGTGGCGCCCTTCTTCAGCTCCACCTCGGCGGTACCGCTCTGTAGACCAGAGAGCAGGCCAGAGTTACGCCGGGAGCCAGCCGGGGCCCCTGCTTTGTGAATCAAAGCTCTTGCCCTCTAGCTTTGTGTATCTCAAAGGAATGGGATAGGAAAGGATGGCAGAAAGACACAAAGAAACTGACCACCCCACAGTGAAGAGCTGGACGGTTAATTTCTGTATTAAAATTGTTTTTCTTGGTGGTAATTTTCCTAGCAAAGTAAATAAATTTAAAAAAATAATAGCTTATTTAGATTATGGGTAGGTACGTGCCACAGCACACACGTGGAGGTCCGGAGTTAAATGTGTGGAGTTAATTCTCTCCTTCCACATTTACATGGATTCTGGGAAATACTCGGGTCCAGCAGGATTAGTTCAGATGCACTTTTATCCAACAAGCACTTTCATTCACTGAGCCCCCCAAAACATTTCTTTATGGGGATGACTAACTATAAAGCCCTCGGGTCTAGGCCTAAACTCTAAAATGGAGCACAGGGCACATGAAAAGACAGGACAGGTCCCTTGGGCCCCTGCTTTCTCCACGTCTTCCTGGGTCCCCCCAGGACACTCACGCCCTTGATGAGCCCGGTGCGGATCTCGGGGCCTTTGGTGTCCAGGGCCACAGCCACGGGCCGGTAGAGGATGGGGTTGTCCGCAAAGCTTTCGGTGGCTGCGCGCACATTCTTGATCGTCTCTGCATGGTACTGGGGTAAAGGAAGAAAGAGAAATGACAAGCGTCCTCCATCCCAACTCCAGCCCCCATTCTCCCTGCCCAGCAGTCGAAGCTGACCACTCGGGGAAAGTTCTAGACAACCCACCGTTGTCTAACCTCACCGCTACCCACGCATCCCTCTACATGAGGGCTTACATACTTCCCCCCAAGCCCAAAACACTGCCACTCAATCTATGCATTTCTCAGAGCAATGCCACCTAAACCAGCAAGGGCCCAATGAACAGGGCCCACAGAACAGGCTGCATGTCTGCAGAAGTCTGCCCTGCATCACAGTCAGCGTGTTTCCTCTATTGATCCCAACTACAATCAAACTCGGAAGTTATTGACTTAAGCATTTAATAGCGGCCCAAGCTAAACAGCCCTGCGCTGAGGTCATGCAGTTTTGTAATCACTATCTCATCTGATTAGAAAAGGAAAGGGAGGAGATTGTCACATGCCCTGCTGGAAGGAACGGGCCTTTGCTGCTTTTTGCAACATGCTCCCTCGGCTGCGTCCCCCGCTACCTCCACCCACCACCACTGCTGGCCTGAGAGAACTCAGGCCAAGGGAAGCTATCAGAAGAACTCGTGGGCAGCGCCATCCAGGTGACGCTGCTGATAAAGGGACACGTTGCTGAGTACTGTACGGCCCTTGTCCTTTCACCGCCCATCGCCAGGACAGCACCTGCCAGCAATGCCCCTCTGCTACGGCAGGAGGCCCTGTGCTGCTGAAGCCTGTCTCGAATAGGGGCTTCGTATTCAGACATACTCTATAGGGAGGGACCGCTTGCTGGCGAGGGGTGTTTTACAGAGGTTCTTAGGAGCCGTGAAAGCTTTGTAATCCAGCTGTATGAAATAGAAAAAAATAAATGGAATATGGCAAAGAAGAAAAACAAATATTAAAAAAAGTGTTTTAAAAAAATAAGTGTGTGTGTGTGTGAATCAGAGGGCACTGTGTGTCGCTGTGGAGGAACAAGGGTTGCACCTGGCATTTTTACATGGGACCTGGGATCCGAACTCAGGACTTTCTGCTTTCGAGGCAGTGTCTTAACCCCTGAGTCAACTCTGCAGCATTCCCCCAATTTTAAAGGTAAGAACGTCTTACTACGTAGGCCAGAATAGCCTCACATTCACAATCCCCCACCTTGGATTCCAGAGAGCTAGGATTGACGCTGTGTACTACCATGTATGGCTACTAAATTTTTTTTAAAAATTATCTTACTATACAACGTAAGCATGCATTTATGAATGTGGGCGCACGTGCCACAGAGAATATAAGTCAGTGTTCTCCGTCCACCATATGAGCTGCGGGGATCCAATGCAGGGTGCCAGATTTGGAAGCAAGTGCCTAATCGGGTAAGCTATCATCTTACAGGCCCCTGCAGCTCTATGTTTTATCCAAATTAACATTCATCTAGTAAGTTAACCAACAGTATTATCCTAATTGGTTTGGTTACTCTTTTGTCTGACTTTAGCATTGCAACATGATAATCTCAAAGCTATAGGTACGATTTCTATACTTGTCTATAGATTTTTATTTTAATAGAAAATTACTTTATTCAGTTACACACGTTTTTCTCGGTCCTGTTCTAACACTTTTGAATGGTGTTAACGAAGGACTTTAACTGTCTAATGAAAGGAGACAGAATCCAGCCATTAAAATCATTTGGCTTAGTGCTAGGATGGTAGTTCAGTGGTAGGAGTGTTTATGCTTAGAATGTTCAAATTTAAAGCCAGCACCACACATACACACAAATTCACTTGACCTCAGTTTATCCAGGGGAACTATATATATACCTCAAACACTTTTCTCCCCAGCTTCTTAGGGCCTACTAATTCTGTCTCTTGTGTATTTATTTCTTCTTAGAAAATTTCCAATTTCATCTCTACTTAAAGGAATTAAATCTTAGCTTTTAAAATCTCTTTCAGGGCTGAAGAGATGGCTGGGAGATGGAGGGGAGGAGGGGGGTTAAAAACCTTTTTGCCTCACAAGCAAAAGGACCAGAACTCCAAGTAAAAATAATGGGCAGAAATGATGGCAAACTGCACTTCTAGATATGAAAGATAGAATCTGGGAAACCCCAGAGCAAACCAAAAATGAGGTAAAGAAATCCAGGATGATTCTGAACTCTTCCTGGAACTCCACGGGCACAAATCTTTTTTAACATATATAGCAACAACTGTCTTCAGGCTCATACCCTTATTTTTTAATATTTTACTTGAGAGGGAGGGAGGGGGAGGAAATGGAGAAGGTGTATTTCCCCACAGCACATAGGTAGAGATCAGGTGATACCTGTGAAAGATAGTTTCTCCCCTACCACATGGGCTTCTGAGGATTGAACTCACGTCTCCAGACTTCTGAATAGGTACCTCACCTGCTGAACCATTTGCTGACCCCAATACCCGTTTTTGTTTTTTTTTTTTTTTGCACTGGGGATAGAGCCCAGGGTCTCCTGCTTGCCAGGCGAGTGCTGCATGCACCGCTAGGCAACACCCATCCCCCCCCAGCTGCTTGATTGTTCTCCCCAGAAAGTGGATTCTTGGCTTTACCTGTCCCATCTATTTTCTGTCATCCATCTAAATCTTTTAAGATGAATTCTACTTCGTTATCACCACCACCAGCCTTTTTTGTTTTTCTTTAAGGGGTTTTTGTAGCCCGACTGACTTTCCCTTCCATGAAGCCAAATATGAGCCTGAACTCTTGATTCTCCTGCCGCCACCATCCAAGCGTGGCACCACACGCGTAAAGTCACCCTACCCTTGTTGTTTTTCCAGTATCTTGAGATAAATGTTTCTTTCACTTATTTTTTTTTAATGGAGTCTTTTTTTTAAAAAAATTTTTTATTATTTATTCAATTGTGCATATGCATGTGTGCATGTATGTGTGTGTGTAGAACACGGACGAATTCGGGAACTACTCCGCCCTACCAGGACCAGAAACGCAGGCCACCCCCTGCTTCCGCCTGGCGTCTATACATGGGGTCTAGGATCTGAACTCAGGACCTTCTGCCTGCAAGGCAGAGGTTTAACCGCTGAGCCATCTCTCCAGCCCCTCTTTCACTTATTTTGAGATTTTTTTTTTTTTTAAACTTTCTAATCAAGTCCACACAAGTCTCTACCTCTTCCTGGTTTACTTTAGACTTTGCTCCTAATTTTCATTTGAGAATCGTGCCAGAGAATGTCCATATGACTTTCACTTTATAGGACCTCGCCCAGCAGGGCTGTGTCTTTATCCTGCCTAGGTGCCCGTTGGACCATAACTTATCCATTGAGAGTGTTTTCTGTGACTCATCCTCTGCAAGGTTTTCCTGGTGCATTTCTGGGCAGTGCATCCTGTCTGTGCTGTGGACGGTTGGCTTCGGCTTGTAATCACCAAATCCTTACAGAAGGCTCTAAATTTAGGCTGTGGAAAACTCAGGATCATGTGTGGCATTACAGCCCTTGCGTGTTCAGCAAGAAAGACACAACTTGCCCATGTGATTGGCCCAAAGTGGGAACTAGAGACAGTGCCAAGAACTACTGAAAGATCAGATGCGACCAGTGGCTGTCCCTCTGTCAGTGCATGCTCACAGGAGTAAGTCAAACTGTTAAGACAGGAGAGCATGTTTGTTCCTGATTGAAGGCACCTACGAACCAAGAGCCCTCCAGATCAAAGAGAAACTGTTTATGCTTATATAATGAGACAATCACAGCAATTCTAGATTCACTCTGAAACTTTCTGAGGACAGTCTCATCTTGGTCTAAATCTAAAAATAAGCCAGGATTTAAAATCCTAAACCTAATTTAGGAGTAAGATTTAAAAGTACAGATGACTTCCAAATGACTCTCACAGTTTAAAAGAAAAAGGCAAAAAGCTTGAGTCAGCCCCAGCCGCGGCCCTCGCTGCCTGCTGCATCTCAGAGCCTCTCGGTGTTTACTGGAAGGAGTGGCCATGAAGCCTACTTAAAGGTCAGCTTCTCAAAGCCTGTTTCTGCTCCTTCCTTGAACACTGGAGATGCAGTGGGCTCTGGCAGCAAGGATCACAGGGAGCTGACCCTCCTTGTTGTGGAATGCTCACACCTGTAGCATTCCTGATGACCTCTGTTGTAACAGCCCTGGGAAAATTACAGAATGTCAACAGCCACGTCTTTGCTTTTCGGACAGGGTCCCGAGACACACGGCCAGCTGTTTGGTCTCCACCCCACACTCGCCAGCTGCCTAGAACACACGATTCTCCTGGCTCAAGAGTCCGTACCACCATGCACAGCAGGGATGCGTCTTCTGCTAGGTGCCTGCTGGAGGTGCAGCGAGGCTCGTGCCAGCCATAGGCCGGCTATGGAACTGGGGGTTAGGTGTCTATCAAGAGTCTCATGTTTCCAGAAAGGAGAGATTCATTCTTGCACTGCTGTTCCTGAGGGTTTATTTTTATCCCAAACTTTATGCTAAAGGCCAGAGAGCAACCCCTTACCGCTTGGCCTCAGATCAGAGAGTACTTTCTTTAAAAATGACTGCAAGAGAGAAAGTAGTTTCCCTTCTTCAATGTCATGGGCCGAGCCTAAGGATAGTCTCTTAAAGGAGGCTCTACCCACCTACAGCTCAGAATGGGTTTGTTCTGAACTGGGAACGGAGTACTTCCATCAGGTTCCTGGTGAGGCCTATCCCTCCATAACACTAAACAGCCCCGATTCAAATACCAGGTTCTGAGGAGGAGCACTGATGTATTATTTTTAATATCAGAACCCCCGGGAAGGGACAACTGGGAATATATATTGCTTCTGACTTCCAACAGACTGAGAGGAGACGCTGTAGAAAACCTGAGGCAGGAGTGTCCAGGGCAGTGGCCAAGAGAAGTGATGGCCTAGAGGGGGCTCCATCAGAACCCTTCCACACCTCCCTTGTAAAGGCTAGCACTAGCCCAGGTACTGGTGGGAACGTCTTGGCTCCTGACAAAGCAGGCCTTGTTTGCCCAAGGTGACTTCACCAGTAGGGGGAAGAAGGGTGGGGACAGGCCAGCACAATGTCCCATTCATTCTACTTGCCTGGTTGACCGTGACTCACGGACGCCCTGCGCCCTTCACCCTAGAGAGCCGCTGGTCCAGGCCAGGCTTACCTACCTCATGAGTGCCATGGGAGAAGTTCAGACGAGCCACGTTCATCCCAGACTTAATCATCTCCTTCAGCATCTCCACCGATCGGGAGGCAGGGCCTGGTAGAGCACAGGCAAGAAAAAAAAAATTGAGATTCCGTGAAGCAACTTGAAAGTAACTCTTCATCCTTTACATTTCTCTTTTAACATTTCTTCCTCCAGATAGCACAAAAGTGCATAAAAACGCTAGTCTTATTTTTGAATGGGGGGGGGGATCTCATCCTATTTTCTAAAACTTTCACCAGTCCACAACTAATTGTTCAAGTCAAAAGAAGACTTTACCACCTTTTCCTGCTCTTTTATCTACTGAAAGATGCTGGAGATATGGAACATCAAATCGATGTTTCTACAAAAGCCCACCAAGAAAGACCACCTCTATTTGTCTGTCAGAGAACAAAACACCCGAGCACAGAAAATCTTTATTTTTTTTTAACTGCATCCTGTGTGCTTAGATGTAGAGTGATGTAAGTATGTTTGCATGTACACATGCATGTAATGCGCTCTTGTGTGGAGGCCTGGAGTTGATGTGGTGTATTTTCTGTCACCATTCTTTACCTTATCTGAGACAGGGTGTCTTAACTGAACCCAGAGCTCACCAGTCAGCTAGTTCGTGGCTAGCCGGCTTCTCTGAAGGAGACTGTTTCTGCCTCACATGCAGTTGGATTACACACTCTGGTCAGTTCTTACATGGATTTTGGGACATAAAAAAATTTGATCTTCAAACTTGTGTTGTAAGTGCTTATCCACTGGGCCATCTCCCTGGACTGCAAACACACCAAATCTTTGCTTCCATTTGTTTGTATGGGTGTGTGCGTGTTTTGCATGTGAGTGGGTATATGTACAGGAATGCACTTCAAGGTAAGTGCCTGGAGCCTCAAGGGTGTAACTGGGGCTCATCTTCAGTAGCTCTTACATCGGGTAATTAATTCTAGAACACTATTAGTGTGAGTCTGGCAAGCCAGCTTGCTCTGAAGATTCCCAGACTCTGCTGGGATTACAGACAGCCTGTCTGGCATTTTGACCTGGGGGGCCTGGGAATCCAAACTCGGGCCCCTCTGCTCACAAGGCTTTAGTCACTGAGTCATCTTGCCAGGCAGCTTCCTGGGGTTTCGGTCCCTCTAAGAATCAGTGGACCACCTTGTTCAGAACAGCATCGCCTACAGGATAAGCATCCATCCCTAGCTCCCGTGAAGCCCACATTTGGGAGAAGACACTTTCACTCACCAATGGTGCAGATGATGGCAGTATTGCGGGCCCTGATGGGCTCCGAATCGATATCCAGGCGGCACATGTGTTCCAGGAACGTGTCGGCCTGGGCTGCGTGCAGCTGATGCACGCAGGAAGTCCCGGATTCACTGTGTGTCGGCATGGCTTCTGAAGATCTGGGGGTCAGAGAGAATAAAGAGGTGCACAATCAGGCCGAGAAGTACCTGTGCCTTTTGGTACAGGGTCCAATCTCCTGTCCACCCATTAACCTACTAGTGTGTTGTGCTCAAGCTATGGGGAAACCTGACAAGTGCTCATTATGTGAGCACCCCTCAAAGAGCTTATGTGCTTGTGAGCAAGTGGAAAGGACCTAATGAAGAAATGCAAACTTCCTACCCAATACACAGGACTTCCTGGGGAGCTATGAACGCAGGTCCCTCTTACACAGGGCAGCCACCAACGGCTTATGAACACCATCCCTACATGCATGGGAGGAGTACCCACAAAAGCAATCTTCCAGCCGTGTAAAAGAGTGTGTATCTTAGTGCCTTGGAACACCTACAGTGTTGTATGGCAAAATGTCTCAAAGCGACAAATGTCTGCTTTTGTGATACCCGCCTTTCCCCTTTGCAGTTCTCATCCTGATTCAAAGAGATCCACCTGGTCATAGAGAAAACCACATCTTAGAAAGTCTCCGTAGCTTCTAAGTCTAGGCTTCTGCTAACCCATAGCACCACCTACATTTATTCTTCATTATTTTCCAACGCCCACAGGGCATGAGAACAGGTCCAAACCCATGGATGGGCAATGAAAAACTAGTCCCTTGTCTGGAGCAAAGCCCAACCAGACCTCAGGAATGACACAAATCCTCCTTCCCAAGATCATTTAGCAAAACAAACGCACGTCTTTTAAGACACCTAAAGCAGATCATAACAGCACCAGAAATGGGTCCAACGCTATCACAGCTACACTAATGAGGCCATTTGCAACTTAATGAAATCATGCTTTTCTAAATCTTTTGCAACACAGTCTGAAAGTAGTCTGAATTCACTTTGTAACCCAGGCCGACTTGAAAGAGCTGTCCTCCGGCTTCAGCCCTCTAAGCGCTGGGATTACACCTGGCTTGTGGATTCCCTTCACTAAGTCTGACAAGCACAGTTCTTGGTAGCAGACATGACCGTTCCAGGTAATTAACCACCTAGGTCACAATCCCAGCAGTTGCCCTGACCTTTGCTTTACTTTATTACTGACTGATGAGTAAACCCACTGAGCCGGGAAGCTAACTGACTAGGATAGAGGACAGAGCCTCAGAAGCTTCTAGACAGTGAAGAATTATCGGGGAACGAAACAGGGGATCCTCTAAACCCTGGATCTTGAAAAAAGTCCCCTTCTCTACCCCCAAATCTCAGGACCCTTAAGTCTCCTCCAAGTCAAGGTTAATGGCCCAAGGACCGCCATGATCACTGGTCAGCAAAGGAAAACTGATGTGCACAAGTCCTCGACCACAGGTTCAAAACCTTTCATAAGACAGAAACTGTCTGTGGAGCCCTGGTTATCCCTCCTACCTCAGTCTCTTTAGGTATGTAATGTACTACCACCCCTGGCTCAGAAATAAATGTTTGCAAGTGAGAAAGGAAGATAAATGGTTAGTATTGCCAAATGGTCAACATACTATTCATTTCAAATACATGTTTCAAAGATGTACCAGCTACCAAGAAGATAAGGTCAATCCTCCTACCTTCTAGGCTTAGGAATCTCAATGTCAGCTAAGCCTTCGGTCTACTGTTAGAATCAATTAGACCTCCCCCTTCCCCAAATCTGAAGAAATCCCACCCACAGGTCCTGGGCAGTCTAGGTCCTTCATCTGCTCATAGTTGAGCAGTGTGGCTGGCAAACCCTAGGGGACTCCCAGCCAGGCTTAGGTAAGCGGCTGCTAAGGGAACCACATGGAGACACACACATGAGGCCAAGGAGGCACAAAGGCCTTATGGTCACCCAGTCCCTGACCACACTGTGAACACATTGGATCTGCATGAATGGGACACGGAGGAAGCCCCAGCCGGCTCTCCTCTGGATCAGAGACATGGGAGGGTCTCCTTGCAAATTCCTGCTGGGAAACCACTGATGATCAAATCATACCTTTGGCTCTCTTTGGGCTCATACTTTGGGCTTCCGGTGACAAAATGCTCTTTTTTTGGCTCTTTTTTTGACTCAGGATGACTCCTTGGCCCCACTTGCAAAGACCGCTCAGAGCTGAGTAGAGTTTGCCCTGGAGAACTGTACAAGGATCAAGGTGGAAGGCTGAGTTTAACTATATAACTAACACGCTTTGTAGTACTGGAAATGTTACTGTAATATTAATGATAGAAACCACTCCTAGGAATTGATTATGGAAACACACACGCACATACAATCCCATGAAAATACTAAGAAACTGTCAACGACAACAACAAAGGTGCATGTAGAGAGGTGGGCCCCTATTGTACTCTACAATACCTTATCCCTTTCTCAACACCCAAGATCACTTTCTGCAATGAAGTTGACAGAGTCTCACTGATCCTGTACTCCAAGCTGGCCTCGTTCACAACCCTCTTACCTCGACCCCTCAAATGCTAGATTACAGTCATGAATGAGTCACCATGCCCAACTCCCTCGAAGTCTCTTTAGACCTGTGATTTGCAAACATTATTCTTTGCAAGAACCTAATCCAAGGGGACAGGGCACCAAAATTAAATATTTTATTTTAAAAGGAACACAAGGGCAAATAACAAAATTAAAACTATGCTGAGTGGCAGAAATACAGCAATATTTTTCTTCTCTTGGTTATTAAAATTATGATATGAAGAAAAATTATGGGACTAGCAAGAAAGCTCAGTGGGTAAGAAGCCTGCTAACAAACATGGTGTGGCCTGAGCTCAATCCCGGAAGCCTACATGGCAGAAACAGGCTTCTCAAAGTTGTCCTCTGGCCTCTACCCCTGTGCCATGCACATGCGTGACTTCTCTCTCAGATAAAATATTTCAGTTATATAAAAGAAAAACTGTAAGTGTACTTTCTCAGAAAATAACGTATCTATTTCCAAGCACTCTGGAAAGTTGTGGAGAGGAGTATCACAGAATATGAAGTTCCAATTATCAGCTGCTGATCTGACCTTCAGATAAACTCTGCTATATATACTGTGGTGGAGGAGAGATAGGTTCCCCTATGCCCTGGATCACAAGGGCACCACTAATCCGCTAATGACCTACGAAGGTCAACCTTAGTCAGCTGACAACTTTGAAGCCAAAAAAAAAAAAAAAAAAAAAAAGGAAAAGGCAAAAGAAAATAAACCTAGGACAACCCAATGCCAAAGTCTTTTAGTTAATCCAGCAAGCATCTTCACCAGTTTAGACTGCTCTCAAGCTTGACCGTACATGGCAGGGATGCTGTGGTACAGAGACAAGGCTGCCTCCAGGGCCCAGAGATACTGCTTAGCAGATGGAATCTCTAAGCATCTGTTTCCCCATCTCGGTTTTAATCTGAAGCCTATAGGCTCAAGGTTTTGTCTTGCTGTCAAGTCCAAAAATAGCAAGTGTTTGTACAGGACACAACCTGAAAAGTTTTCCAAGTCATCCAGATTTCTAATAAAACTTTAAGTGTCTTTAACCCCACCCCAACCCAGTCTCTAGGTCCTTAAGCTGTTTCTTTTCCCTGAGGCACTTACCTACTGTTCTGTTGTCCTCTCCTGCCAAAGCCCCCTCCACACTGCCAAAACCTACCTATAGCTTCCGTTTCCTCTGGGCTTTCTCCCCTTGCCCTGGAGAGCAGGCTCCAATCCGGTTTGTTAGGGCAGGCAAGGTCCCTAGCAGACAGCTGCCTGGAGAGCCCTTGCCAGGACAGGCGGCCCCACCCATGCTAGAGTGACTCAGACTACCTCCACCTCCTGGGGAGGCTTCATGCACAGCCAACCTCCAGCCACCAGCAGAAGCCCGGCGTGTCCACAGCCAGCAGGTGATGTCGTGCCCCAGGGCAGCAGCCTTACTCTTGGATCTGAGTCCCTGAAGCAGGACCTTCCTCAGAGCCATTTCTCCGCTGGAGAAAGATGACACGGCGTGGCCTTGGTCTGGGCCGACAGGTCAGAGCACGCCAGCGCTCAGCTCGGCTCCAAGCGCTCTGCCTTTCCTGTCTCGTTTGGGGCAGCTCCTGGCTCCCTTCACATTAGTTTCCTTTGTGCCAGAAACCGTGTTTTTTGGCTGTCCCTCAAAAACAGGAGGTAGGGCGGGGCTGGAGAGATGGCTCATTGGGTAAAAGTGCTTGTGTGGCACAAGCCAGACGACCTGAGTTCGGACCATGTGAAGGGGCGAGAGAGCACGTGTACACATGCACCCACGCATCGTACACACAAACCGGGAGTAAAATGAAATCTTTTAAAAAGGAACAACAAAAAAAATAACACACTCAACACCGCTTCTTAGAGTCAGCACCACTGTTGGATCGTGCTGGAAGAGATTCACGCTCTGCTCAACATCTTCAGAGGTCCAAATCATTTCTGCCCTAATAAACCTAGCAGCCTGCCACAGAAGACAATTTTTAAGCGAGTTCTAGATCAATGATGCCGTTGACACCAAGCCAGGGACGGCATCCCACTCCCGCTTTCTCCCCTAACTTTGCTAATGGGTGCTCTTACTCCTGCATTAAGAGTAGGCTCCAGCGTCCATCAGATAGCTCTCATTAAGGTCCACCTGCTCTCTGGGAGCTCCCTCCCTCCAGAAGGAAGGAAGCTGCAACAGGGAAGACCCTCAGGACACAAAGCAACAGGTGACTGCTTGGTTCCATTCCAGGTGCT
The DNA here is from genome assembly GCA_023101885.1 of Typhlomys cinereus. Classification (NCBI taxonomy): domain Eukaryota; kingdom Metazoa; phylum Chordata; class Mammalia; order Rodentia; family Platacanthomyidae; genus Typhlomys; species Typhlomys cinereus. The sequence goes on along the minus strand of JALPQD010000136.1, from coordinate 4,983,951 downwards.
GCTCAGAGCACAGAACTGGTTGAGCCTGCAGGAGGCCAGATAGAAGCTTTGTTGTGCCTCCTTAGGCTTAACCGGTGGGGCCAATGCTTCTGGCAGGATGCCCACATCTGGGAGCCTGACTCGGGACCCTCAGATAGCCAGGAGGCACGATGGCCTCAGCACTGTCAGGCACTAACCAAGCACGCGAAGCACGAGTGCCCGGTGCTGCATGACAGTTGGGGGGGTGCAGCACCAGCTGTTCCAAGAGCACTAACCTATTTAGTGTCTGCCGGCTACAGCTGCCTTTATAGGTTTCAGTCTATTTTTAGTAAGAAATCCCTCCAAACCCTGCATTTCTATCACTCAGAGCTGAACACAGCAGTATGGATCTATACTTTCACTTTCCAAGAGTAAAGACAAGGATTACAATGATGTACAGTTCTTTTGCCTCCAGCTTTGCTAACCTCCCCGCACACCTCCATTACTCCCCCCTTCACCATAACCCTCATTACTGTCCTGAATTCTGTATTCCTCAAGTTCATTTATATCTAATATAGTAGGTCTATGCTGAACCATATTGTATTGTCCATCTTTTTGTATGCGTGTGTGGTGAAAGGAAGGAGGGGGTCGACAGAGTACAGACAAGAGCCTCACGTATCCTAGACTGCCCTTGAAGTCATTATGAGCTGAGGATAACTATGAACATCTGACCTCCTGCCTTGTCCTAAGTGGTGGGATTACAGGCATTCACCACCACCACCACCGTCTGTAAAGCAATGCTACGGAACCAAGCAAAGCTCCGGCATGCCCAGGCAGACAGTACTCAGTGACATTCTAGCTCCTTCCCCATCTCTTAAAATCAAAATTCTTAAGATTCCTCTAAAATAGTTATGGTGGACTTTCTATGTCTAATAATGTATTATCCATTCATTGAAGATACCAGTTGTTTTGAAAAAAAAAAAAATATCATGTATAGGTCCCAAAAAAGATGTTTGGATGGTATACAATCGCTTTTGGAGTTTTTCTTCCTTCTACTGAGTCGAGCACTTAGCAGCTATGCTACACTCTTAAATGCGTGACTAGCAACTCTACTGCTCTAGTATACCTGGTCTTGGTGTCTCCCCCCAAACCAAAACCCCAGTCTGCCCGTCAAGCTTGCTGGAGTCAGAAGGCAGAGATTTTGTGCTCATCAGAACTGTCTGTGGGGGAAGAGGCGCTTCAGAGGCCGCTGCAGGTACTGCAGCCCGGCTCTCCCTCCTACGTGCAGTCAGGCACAAACCACTGCGGGGGCGTGGCCTCCCTGCACAGCTCAGCAGTCCCACCAGGAGCTCCCACTCCACAATGGAGCAGTCAGCCTTGGCGGGGACTCCAGGAGCTAGCATGTTAACAAAGCCCAAAGTTATTAGCAAGTGTCTGGCCCAAGCCTGGCTCTTGGTGGAAACTACAAGATCCCAAGACATGTACTGGCGTTGAAGAACGGTCTTCACCAATCCTGTCACTCAGCTTTATTCCTATCGACGCCAGAAGTGAGGCTCACAGCAGCGGCTCATTGTCCTTTCACAAGGTTGCGACTCATTCTTGCGGTGCACTAGTTAACTCAAGATATGGTATGAGTCAAAAAAAAAATTTCAAATGAGTCATTTTCCTCTATGCCTCATCTCCATTTTAGTAATCTTGGCCAACATATCCTGACTTGGTTCTTAAAAGCTAAAAGAAAATAAACCAAAACTCAAGGACTATGTATGAGGTTGTTTGGTTTTTTTTCTACCTTCCTGCCTATGGTTGCTTCCTCATTTCTTCCACTGCCTCAACATTAAGAAATGAGCAGCTTTAAGAAATTTCTTTTCCTGTCACTCCATCTCAATGTCACAATATTCAAGACGTACAAGCAGCTTTCGTGAGGTTCCATTTGAAGTGCACTATCAAAATGTGTCAAATCATTCGCTGGGGGGGGATATAGTTGTTAACCTTTTGTAAATGAAAGGAAACAAAAAACCTCAACAAAACACTAAGATTATTTCTAGTATAATGCTTAAAATGAAAGCAACTGAATGCTAGACTGAAGACTAGCAACCATATAGAGTTTGAATTAAGTACTGTAACTCTTAATAAGGGTTCATGGAAATTCTTTGGCATTCATGTTTTGGTATTCCTTGGGAAGTTGCTGTGCCACCTACCCCCAGTGCTCCCCCACCCCAGGTCTCGGGAATGCGGGTTGTACATACTGGGTTCGGGAAGGATACAGACAAGTCACTCTACACCTAAACCCTTAGGGAAATGCAGACATTTTTTAATGCCAAGGGTGGGAATGCACGCCACTGCATTATCTGACTCAAAGAGGGAATTTTACACCTGTGAAAAACCACAGTCGTTTCCCGACTTACCCCAGAATGAGAATTCTCTCAAAAGCGGCTAGGTTGAAAGGCTGAGTCATCTTGCCCAAAGGCCTGGCGTTGTTACATGACCCCCTCTCCACAGAACAGCCTCACTGCCTTAACCAGCAGCATCCACAGGCCATCAGAGAGCAAATTATTTGCTAACAATGCTATCCCCCAAGAGTCCTGACCTAGACCCTCCTCTATACCCTAGGAAGTAGCCACACCCTGAGTACTGGACTGTAACCTCCTCATTCATTAGTGGCTGGAAGTACAAAATCCCTAGTCAGTGATTCCCCAGGGTGGGTGATCTCTGGGTACTTGCAACTTTGTTTCTGCTCTAACAGTCAAACACCCAATAAATGCTGACGCCGGCTCTAGCTGTCTAGATGGCCCCTTTCCCAAGGGAAGCAAAGATCCCTGGGGGCCAACAGGAGCCACAAAGTAACAGTATAAATTACTTTGTAAACACTACCAGGATTCCGGAGGGGGTTGAGAGACTTGGTTTCCAGCGGACAGTTGGTATTGAGATAGCTGGTATTGGTCTGATGCTCAAGGATTAGCTGTATGTGTACAGGGATAGCTGGGAGAAGAGACTCAAAAGTTCCAGCCCTTAAGCTCAAATATGGATTAAATCTGCTCGGTGACCAAAAGGTCACGCCCTTTCTTCTGGGCATCTCACTAGTGATGAAAAACTGCGCATGCTACATCCACACATTGAGACTAACTAGAGTTCTTGAGAAAGTCACGAATAAAAATATTACTAGGGGACTAAGGGCTGATTTCCCTCAGATGCTCAGCAAATAAGTTATATCTCATTCTAAAAGTCTGTTTAGAACTCTTCCCCGATCCACGCTTCCATTCCACCAGCTATGGACCTCCACCGTTGTGTATCAGAGGTATCAATGTCTTGGGTTTGAAAAAAGATCCAAGCAGCTAAGAAACGTCTTTCATTGGCCAGGTCTTTCAACTTCAGACTAGAGGCTGCTTCCTACTACCTGGCGCATCCCACCTCCCCTCCTCCAGCAGGGGACTTCCTCCCACACTGGAAATTAGCAGCTCTCCCGATCCTTCTCTGATGCTCCCCTTGATCCACCTAGCTTGAGTGAGAGGGCAGATGGCCCAGCCACCCCATAACCTGCCCTGAACCCACATGGAGGCTTCCGCGTTCCACCCTCCGGATGCATGTGGTAAGAACGTGAAACCGAGCGGAGGAAACTACGGCGCGGAGCCCTGCCCTGCTGCTCAGGTCAGGTCCTGGAGCCGGGGGACGCGTGCAGCGCCGCCGCCACCGCGGGATGGAGCGCGTGAGTTCCTGCAGCGGACGCTGCGTCGTAGCGACACAGCAAGGGCTGGGTCCCGCAGGGTCGCCCCGGGAATCTAAAGCGGCACAAAAGAAGAAGAACGCGCCACGACAGAAGGCACCCCCCCTTGGAACCGGGAGGACTTGGGGTTACATAACCCACTCGCTGCGCGCAGGGCGGGTCACCATCCGGCCTCGCTGCATCCTCCCAGCCCCACACAGACCGCCCCATCTGCAGACCGCCCCAAATTCACAGTGGCAACTAAATGGAGAAGTGGAGAGAGGACCACAATCAAAGGCCAGCGGCAGGCAGACGGACGTGACTGGAGCGCAGGGGGCGGGGGCGAGAGCTGAGCGGAGGGGGAGGGGCAAAGAGCAGGCCGACGTGAAAGAGAAGGATGCGGGGTGGACGTGACCAGAATGGGAGGGGGGGAAGGGCAGCCATCTGGAGGGGGCCAGGCGCGGGAATAGAGCGGCGACCTGAATGCGGAGGGGAGCGGACCCCGAGGGGTTGCTTCAAGATGTTTCGAGGAGAGCATCAGAATGATGTGCATAGAGTTTGAAGGTGAAAGAAGCATCAAAGGAGGAGGGAGATAAACATAGGAGCACACCGGGAAAGAAGGGGGGGGGCAAAGATAAGTGAGATAATGGAGGGGAGGTCGGAGCCTGATTGAGGAGGAAGAGAGGGCGGGGAGGTGGAGAAAGGCGCAGGCTAACGCCGTCTGATTTGGGAAGCTCGAGTCCCGGGCAAGAAGTTTTCCCTCCTAACCTCGAATGGGTATAAGATGCCCGGATCCTGCGCCACCCCCGGCCTGGGAACTCCGAGTGAGCAGAAAGGCCTGGATTCCCCGAGCGAGCAGAAAGGCCCTGCTGGGGACTCGGCCCAGCCGCTCGCCCCGCTCACCTCCCGCGTGCTCTGACTCTCGAGGCGCTGCAAAAGCAGAAAGGACCAGAGGGTGCCAAGGCGTAGCTCTTCTGCGGGAGTCTGTTCTCGGCCTCAAGGTTATCCCCGCTGCCGGGCCGCTGCAATCCCTCCGCAGCCCCGCCCCGCGCCCAATCCCAGCTGCCGGCCCGCTGCGCCCCGCCCCTCGCGTCCTCGCCGGGCGCAAGCACCTTCAGAAGGAAGCGCCGTGGAGGCGGGACCGGCAGGTTGCCCTTTTAGGGAGGACTACATTCTGTGGCGGAAGGACACGGTTTCCAAAATTACATTGATTATGCTGTTGGCCAATGGGGAGGTGGAGAGGCAGCAGGACCCGCCCTCTGGGCCCGACACCCATCCCACCAGACTCCAGGGCTGCAGGGCCACCTGTTAGCGCCGGACTTGGACGGCTGGATGGGGTTCCTTTTTTGGCCCTTAGCCCAGGTCGCCCCAGTTGCCCTAGCCTCCCAAGACGGTGCCCTGATTTATAGGTCCTCAGGAAGCATTCCTCCAGCCCCGCCTAGCGACTCCCTACCCTCTGGTGCCCGCCCTAGCACACCCTCCAAGACTGAGCCTAACGAGAAGTTGGGGAGAGATGGAAGATCGTCGAAAATCTGGGGCTGTCTTTCTAAGGGCTCCCACATTAGAGTAGGGGTACTTGGGAGAGTCGAATGGGCCGAGAGAGCGAGAGCAGCCCCTACAAGGAAGGACAAATCCGGGCCATGTTAGTATTTATGGGAAGGTCTAGAAGCTTACAGGGTAAGGAATTGGAAATGGAAAAACCAATGCAAGGAAGGTCTAGAAGCTTACAGGTAAGGAATTGGAAGTGGAAAAACCAATTCGGCAATGTGAGTGCCGAACTGACCAGGAGTGAAGCAAACCCTGGAGCCAGTAATCCATACAGAAGCCAACACCTGTCAGTAATCTAGGAGAGCATTTAAATAACAAAAGTTTTCTACAGAGCCTCTTCTACTTTCCCAGTTGAAGTCCTAACCGGTGTAAGTTACCAGCTGAATCTGCTAATGCTTGCCTTCATTCAGCCAAGTTTTTTCTTTTTAACTGATACAATGTTTCCACAATCAAAATGTAAAGATTGTCCTCATTTTTTTTTTCTTGAAAAACAGTAGGTGTGACCAGCTCAAGCAGGGACATCTTGCCTGCAATGGAATCACAGGACTCCATTCCCTGTCCTAGCCTTGAAAAGCCAGGGAAGAAAAGAACAACCCAAAGGTGAATATGCTTGTGGTGAAATAAAGGCTTGTTTCTTTTACAAGCCTTTTCTGGTCCTCTCAGGTGTTAGCAGGAAGCAAACACCTGGTTAAGGTGGTGAGAGAAACGGTGAAGTTTAAAGAAAATAACAAAGCAGATTAAGGGGATGGAGGGTCGCTCTGGCCACTCTACTGGTGGACAAGACGGGAACAGTGACCTAACCAGAGCTGGAATATGTTGCATTGCAGAGTTCTAAACCTACATTCCAGGGCTGGAGAGAGCTTAGTGGGTAAGGCCCACGTGCACAAACCTGGCACCCTGTTTGATCCCCAGAAGGCAATGGTGGAAATCAGGTACTTTTAGAGCAGCCATGCTCATTGCTGGGATACACTATTAGTCTGAAAGAACTGACAGATAAGGTCACCAACTTCCCCCAACCCTCCGTTTATGAAAGGATATGGAGACTAGCTCTCAGTTGAAGGTAAACTCTATCTACATTCGGGGCCACCACAAGATTAACTGGGTTGGGCCCCAATATGAACAGATCAATGAATTGTAAAGGACCAAGAGCTCCAATCAGGTTTACAGAAACTGGAGCTAACCAATGAGAAAAGGCCATTTCTTTTCTCCTTTTCCCCCTCCCCTCCCTAACCCTATAAAACCCCTGTTCCTGCCAGCCATCTTTGGATCCCTTGCCCCTCTCATGGTTAGGCAGTTTTGCAGCAGCCATGGTGGGATGGTCTCTGAGGGTCTTGGAAGGTCATCCCCCCCATTGCTGGTATTACTCTGAAGGAACACTCCCTTTGTTAACTTCCCCTAAGCCTTTGCTTATGAAAGGATATGGAGCCGAGGTCTCCACTGTAGATAAGCCTGACTTTGAAGTGGGCACAAGATCAACTGGACTGGGCCCCAATGTGAGCTCACCAATGAGGAAAAACATTTTCCCCAGGCTTATCTAAAGGCATAAATATACCTAACCCTGACAGCCATCTTTGGCACCTGCCCCACATGGCACTCCACACAGGAGTCCATGAGCTCTCCAGGATGCCTGCCCCTCATGGCACTCCACGTCTGAAGTCCTTGAGTTCTGTTCTTTCTCTCCTCTAATGAACTCTACCTTAATCCCCAACATGTGTTCTGGTTTCAGTCTTTGATTCCGAACACAAGACCCCCACAACAATGGGACTCCATATTTGGAGTCCATTAATTCCTTTTCTGGCTTTTCTCTTGGCTCTCACAGATCCATGTCTGAAGTCTGAGTTCCTTTTGGACTTCCTGCCCCTCATAGGATTTTGTGTCTGGAATCCGTTGAGTTCTTTTCTCTCCTCTAGTGCTGCTTTTCCACTTCAATCCCTGACACAAGAGCACAATGTTTTGGAGCAACCATCTGTCTGCTTTCTTGCCAGAATCCATGTCTTTGAGTTCCATTCTTTTTCTCCCCTAATATATTCTGCCTTAATCCTCTATGCGTGTTCTGGTTTCAATCTTTAAACTGGACTCCCCAACACAAGACCCTGGCACTATAAAAACCCCAGACCCATAACAGAAGGAAAGTGGGCCTCTCACCCTTCCCCCTGCGCCCACCCACCTGGCACACCATGACAGGTGTGTGTTCTAAAATGTTAGATTAGGGCTGGCTATACAGCTCACACCTGTAATCTCAGCACGTGGGAGGCTGAGGTATAAGGGACTGCTGGAGCCAAACCCAGCCAGCCTGGGCTATAGAATGAGGTCTAGGTTACACCAGGGGTAGAGTGAGAAATGCACCCACACAAACAAAAACCTAGATACAATGATGGTCATCTCTCAGATCCATCACTTCCAGTACTTGGAAAGCAGAGGTAGAAATGGAGACTAGTCTGAGCTCCGAGTGAGACCTTGTTTCAAAGGCAGAATAAGGGGAGATTGATGAGCACATTTATCAAGTGGAGATTGGGGGCCAGCTGTGCTGCCCTCCAGTTGCAGATTTTGATGATCTGAAAGTTAGGAAAATTATATTAAAAATGTTTTAAAAAAAAAAAAAGTAAGTTAGGAAAATGCTGTCTGGGGAGAGTGGTAGGCTTGCCCAGCGTGTCTTTGCTTACATAAGATGCACAATGAAAGGTGTCACATTGGCATTACAGAAGTGACTGCATTATCTTTGCTGAAAAGTCAGCACAGTATAGAAAAGATTAAGCTATATCTTATCTTTGTTCTAATTCTAATTACTAGCCCTGTGACTATATCCCGTAATTTAGAGTGTAGTAGTCCAGTTCGTTAAAAGTAAATTGAGGACAATCCCTGATTCACAGGGTGGAGTTTGATCATATGGTTACGAGTCCAGCACTCTGCCCAAAAGGGCATCTTCTTCCTGCATAACTGACAAGTCTTGAGGCCTCCGCTGTGACGGAGCATTTTTCTGAATTCTGATAAGTGACAAGTCTTGAGGACTGTACTGTGAGCGGCAGGGAATTCTTCTCCATTCCGCCTTGTTCCTCTGAGCCATCCCTCTGAATCTTCAGTCATTTGACCAGTATCAAGACTACAGGAAAACAGAGTTGTAGGACATAAGTCCCCAGGCTCCAGCAGGCCCATCCACAGCACCCACTGGCTGGGTTGGGATGGCAAGGGGAGCTGCTAGGGTCAGCAGATCGCAGATTTTTGGACCTGGGACCCCAGAATCTAGCTTAGTAGCGTAAAGTTTTAAAGACTGTTGAAAATTTAATGGGAGTTACTGGGTAAGGGGCTAGGTGTATCAGCGAACTGTACATACTCAATCCTGAAGCCCCAAAATAAGCTTTGGCTATGGTGAAATTACAGGCCTTCCCTACTGTGTGATTTGTTGGCCTCTGGAAACGACAGTGTTATATGAAGACATATCGTAGGAGCAGATCATAGGTCTTAGATGTCAGATTTAAAGCAGAAAAACAAATCACTTGGGACTTACTGGCTGCTTCCAGAATAGGCCAGTTAGACTTTGTTTTGATTTTGAGATAGGGTCTCAACTCTGGCACAAGCAGACCTGGAACTCACTGTGTAGTCTAGGCTGGCTTGGACTCACAGCAATCCTCCTGCCTCATTCTCCCAAGTGTTGAAATTTCACATACACGTTGTCTGGCAGGCCCTTTTATTCTATGCCTCCTCCAGATTCCTAAAATTTCTGTAGGACATCAACAATGGCATAGCAGACTCCTCAGACAAACCCCAAACAGACAAAATGTCAACCTTTTAGAGTCAGAGATAGAGAGAAAACAAGCTGTCCCTGTGGGAAGGCTTCCTTTCCTAGAGAAAAGATGTGAGCTCCACACAGAGGAAGTTAGGACAGAAGCTGTGGGAGGGACATTCCAGGGAGGTGTTCAATATTGGCAAATCAATACTGAAAATTTTCTGTGCAACTGTGTAGCCAGGTTTCCCCTAGCCCTTGTAAAATGTCAGCATTTAGAAGCAGGAAGAGATAAGCCTTCTGAGTCCTCATTCACTCAGAGAAGCTTTATCTCAGCCAAAGCGGCCTTGCCAGCTCTCTCAGCCCACAGGAAGACTTCTTCAGATGGTCTCGTCCTGTCCACAAAGCCACTTTTCTTGAGTCCTGTGCAAGCTCAGACCAGGGAAGAGGAAGCATGTACCCCTCAAGTTATCTTCCCAGGTGATTTGATCTCTTTCCATCCCAAGGACAGAGCCTGAAGGATCCTGATGCACGGTGTGCGATGAGATTGGGGGAGAGGAAGGTGAAGTCGACCAAAAATTGAAAGACTAGGTAGCAATTGGATCAAGTGCCTCCCCCCAAGAAATCCTGCTGCAGTTCAGTCTGCCTTTTCTCTTGACATATTCTTCACCCATTTGTCCTTGCGCACTGCCAGGTCCCAGACCCTCTCATCTCAAACACAGCTACGAGTAAGGAAGCTGTGGGTCTATATACCGTTTTGCAATGTCTTAAAGGGTGACCTCTCTGGGCTCCCTGACAAGGCTGCAACGAGATGTTCTGAAATTCAATTTGTGCAAAGTCCTGTGGCTCAAAACATGCCAATGCTCCTTTCAAGTAAACAGAAACCCACCTTAGTCCCATTAGGAGGAGGGAGGGCTTCAGCAGAATTGTTTGACCCATGGAGCCATGAAATTTCCTTCCCACTACTAGAGAAGCCAAGATTATCCTCAGATTTCCATCCAGAAAAATCCTGCAAGAAGCTGGTAAAAAAAAAAACCCAGTAGTGACTCAGCACCGACTTCCCTCCCTCTCTGCAGCCAGAATGCAAGACGGAAGTAGGCTCCTCCCCAAAAGATGGTCACATCCTTGCCACAAACTGAGTCATGCCTACACCCAGCCTGGATGGAAAATTACCAGGAATGAAAGGAAGGTTAAAATTTTCAAAGGGTTTAAGTTTTGAGTCCAAAATTACAGCTATCTACTGTCTACTTGGAACTAATTGAGGAAAATAAATGAAGTGACAGTTTGAGCCCAGACTATGAGAAAGCCAGGCTCATGCCAGACTGTGTGTTAGCCTCCATGAAGAACCTGCTTTGTGGCCCCCACCCGACCTTCACAGACTTCAGCTCTCTCTAGCTTCCCAATAAGACAAGTCTGGGTTAGGAAAAGGGAAAACCCATCCTTAAAACTCCCCTCCAAGCAGTGAAAGGACTTCTAAAAACTCAGACCCTACCCAGAAAGTTCCCCTGTATTGATAGTATTCTTATGTCAGATAAGACTTTTTCTTTTTTTTTTCAAACAATGCTGAGGACTAAACCCAGAGTTTTGAATGTGCTAGGCGTGGTGTTAACACTGAGCTACATCACCAGCTCTGGGAAGGCACTCATAGGTTTTTAGGGAATTGCTCAGAATTACCTCACCTCATATAGGTTTTTAATTTTTGATCAGATATTATCTGTGGCTTATGAACTTCTCAGATTAAAGTCATGACAGCTTTTTGGTAGAAAACTATAAAATATTACATGTGGGCTGTGGAGATGACTCTGGGGTTAATGACTTTGCCTCGAAACAAAGTGACCCGAGTTCAGATCCCCAGATCTTAATGTATAAATGTCAGGTAGTGTCCTGCAATTCTAGCCCTGGAAGGTGGAGCCTGAGAAACCCCACTGCAAAGCAATAAGGAAGTAAAACAATCCAAGATGATTCTCAAAGCTTCCCTTGAGCCAACAGGAACACCACTCAAGTGCCCTCTGGTACTCAAAACACACACATACAAAGTATATGTAATTTCATTGACAAAAAGACCATTACTATGCTGTGCTATTTGTATTTATTGTTTAATATTCATTTGTGTATACACACGTGTGCCATAGCATGTATGTGGAGGTCAGAGAACAATTTACAAAATTGGTTTCTCTTGCTCTGCCACATGAGGTCTGGGGTCTAAACTCAGGTAGTCAGCTTGGTAAAAGCATTTTTACCCTTTAACCTCTCACTAACAACCTACGCTATTTTTAGCAAAGTGCAGGTTTAAGGATGGCTCAGCTGTTTAGATTTTCAAAGTATCAGAAACTATTTTTTCATCAGTCTTATGCCATTATTTGCACTTCCCATGTTGGGTATTAATATGTGTATAATTAGAAAAAATTCTTAACCATTTCTGAAACATCAGAAATGTTATACCATGTGATCAGCCACACACCTAGATCCAGCAGGAACACCAGTATGAAGTGATTGAGAACCCCCAGAGAAACTCAGGTTCTGGAGCTGAGAAAAGATCTGGCTAAGACCTAGAATTCTCACTGGCTAGCCGGGAGACCCTACAGAAAACGTATTTCCAGTTTTGCTGTCAAGACTCACTGATGTTAGTAACAAACCAAAATGTAAGTTCTGGAGTCAGAAGTAGGGCTACTGCATTCAGGAACTCACTGCTGCGAGACTTGCCCTTACTAGACCTGCCCAATGGCTGACATACCAGCATGCCCCATAGACTAGCGAGGATCCCAGGAGAGATAATTACACGCCGTGGAAAACTTGGGGTCTAGGGCTGGACAGGTGAGGGAGTGGTCCTATCATTAAAGAAGCAGTTTCTGTAGGGATGAATCTTCAGTAAGAGTGGTGCTTTCAGATTCAAAAAGGTCAGGAGCTACAAAACAAGGTAAGATACACAGGCCAAAAAGTACCGCTGAAGTACTGTGAAGGTAATGAAAGTCTAGAGCAGGCTTTGTAAATAAAGAGCTATAATTGAATCCAAAATTCTACTCTTCAATTATTATTTTTGTGTGTGTCCACATGTGTGTGCATGTGTATCACAGGACACTGTGTTCCTGTGGAGGACAAAGGGTAACTTTTGGAATCATCCTGGACATTTCTACCACCTTTTTGCTTCACTCAGGGATTTCCTAGGCTTCACCCACCAGGGCCAGAAGTATAGGCCACCTCTATTTCCCCCTGGCATTTTTACGTGGAACCTGGAATCTGAACTTGAGTCCTTTTGCTTATGAGGCCTAGTCTTAACCCCTGGGCCATCTTTCCAGCCCCAAAATTCTATTCTTGAAAAGTCAGTTTAAAAATGCTTTGTGATGAACTGGAGAGATGGCTCAGGGGTTAACACTCCTGGCTAGAAAGCAGAAGGTCCCGAGTTCGGATCCTAGGTCTCATGCCAGGTGGAAATGGTGGCGGCATGTACTTCTGGCCCTAGTGGGCTAAGCCTGGGAAATCCCGGAGCGAAGCAATGAGGTAGAAGCAATACAGGATGATTCCTCAAGTCACCCTTGGTCCTCCACAAACATACAATGCCCTCTGACAGACAAGACAGACACACTAAATGAATAAATAAAATTAAAAAAAATTCTTTGTGAAATTTTCTATGCTTTTATTCCTCTTTTTCTTCATTAATGTTTCATAAAATATTTGGAAATATTCAACACGTCTCAACTTTGCTTAGAATTAACTAAGAGCTCTGGGTACATGATGCAAAGCCTGAGAGAGCAGCAGCCTCCTTGATAAAATCACATTCTCCAAAGTAGTACAGCAAACATTGGTTTCAGGACACCTACCTGTTTCAGTGACTTCCAGCGGCTCCTTGTTGAGGTTACCACTGCAAACCTTGGCTATCTGGCCTTCCTTTCTCTCTTTCTCTCTCTTTTACGGTACTGAATTAGAAGGAACCCAGGGCCTCATGCATGCTAGGAAAGCAGCTTACCACAGAGTTACATCCTTGGGTGCAGGTTGGCCTTTTTCTAAGAACTTCAGGTTTGAGACCAGCCTAACTTCTTGCAACTTCTAGCCCCCCTCACCTCTTATCTGAGATACAAAGCAAGGGTGCCTCCCTCACTAGACTAGCGGGCAGCAGCTGGTCCTGAGGCCAGAAAACCAAATTGCTTTGGCCTCACAAACTCTTTAAAATCTTGACTAACTTTCACTTATTGGTATCTTTATCCTGTCTGCTTCATTTGCATAAAAACGGATGTCTTTGTTCTTTATTGAATCTGGTGATAAAAATACCAACGAATGTATAGAATACTAAATGGATTCAGCTTTAACGCAGAGAAACACAAATAGTTGCAGCTCCAAGGATACTCCTCTCGCCCACACGACTGAACCTGGACTGTGTGGCAGGTGCTGGGCTACGGCTAGTCAGACCACAGTGATCACATCCAGTCCACAGCACCTTCCATTTTATTGTTTTATTTACAAACAGGGTGAAATCAACTGAGCAAATCAGGGGTGGTAGTCAGGGCCACCCACAAGTGGAGTGGTTCTTGGGGTGGTCTCCACCATGAAGGCCGCCTCTTCTATTCTGTTCCTGCCCCTTGAATTCCTCAGGGCAGCCTCACCTGCTGCTCCTGAGCCCTTTAATGAGGGCAGATGGATCCTGGGGAAACAGGGTGGTACGAGGGCTGGGGCCCCCTCAGTTTGTGTAAACCTGAGTTCCGATCACACGCATGATTTCCTTCTGTATCTTGGGGTCCTGAGTATTAATGTTGGCATCGCCCACCTGACCATCCTCATATCTGCCAAAAATAGGGCAAATATGAGCAAAAGAGGGAGAATCATACCAGAACAGTATTAACCAATGAACTGCATTTCCAGATGTGGCATCCCATCCTTTTTATCACTACTACTCAGGATTAAAGCTTATCTTTTTCCTCCTCTAAATAGAGACCAATGATCTATTCTGATTCCGAGGGGAAACATTCTAATGTCAGCTAAACTTAACAAGGGCAGGTGTCAGATGACAGAAGTGGGTGTCCTCAGTAATCACACACATCACCATGACCACCACCACCACTTAATTCATCCCAAGGGTCCCTCTTAGACTTACACAAAGAAGAACCTTGTGCAGACATGGTCAGACACAGGGCATACCCAAATGTTTCCATGTTTCTGGAGGTCCTTGGATGTAATCACTGGTAGGAGGGAGGTCAGAGTCACACATATAACACACCAGACAGAGTTCAGGCAAGAAGGAAGACATGATGTCTTGATCATAATATTTGGTTGGGCTATGCACCAAAGGTGCAACAGAAATGAATGTTGGAATTCCCAAAAGACAAAATTGGGCAAGCTACATACCTTCACAAAGTGCTATACAGTTTAGATTCCGACTCTGTAGGAACCTTGACTGAATGGATCGGGTCTGAAAAAGAAGGAATAAAGGAAAGCAGAGCCAGACAGGATGTTAAAACTCTTTAATAAGGCAAGGTAGCTGGTGGTGAGAGGATGGAACTAGATCTCCTGATCTTCAACCACATTTCAGAAGCTTGCTTATTATAGTCAGTCAGACAGGCCCACAGATTCCACATTATACTTTCATCTAAACTCAACCTTCTCTCATAATGACCCAAAAAGTATGTTTACTTTCCTATATATCTGATGCCTTTATATGACCTACAATGATCCCAGCTCAAAACTAGCCCCAGCTAACTCTGGGAAGGGCCAATAAAAAAGTACCTGGGGGATGGTGTTCATCCTGTTGTATCTCTGGACCAGCTCATCCTTGGAGGGCATCCTGTGCTGTCCTTTTCCCATTCCTGTCACAGAACAACAAACTCTGTTCATTCATCTATTTTTTAAATATTCACTGAAGTACCTTCTATGTGTCAGACAACATTACAATGTTGAATAAAACAAGATATTTTTCCCACACAGAATTCAGTCTGTTGGAGACTACAGGTGATGAATAGGTAATTACAACATAATATGGTAAGGGTTGGGATGGGGAGATTACAAAGCACTGTGTGAGCCAGAGATAGAGAACTAGCCTAACTCAGAGGTCTGAAGAAGATTTCCTGACAGAGCAAGACTCCAGGCTTTAGATTAGAAAGAGTTAGTTAAAAAAAAAAGGACAAGTAACTGTGGGGAGAAGCAACAAAACAGAACAGAACAGAAAGCACGAAGGAAAGAGTCATGTCATTTAGTTTGTACAAAGTATAGCGCAAATGGCAAGAAATGATACGGCAGATGTAAGCCAGAGTCAGAAAAGACATATGGGCTGAGAAGAGATTGGAGTTTATCCTCAGGATCCCAGGGAACCACTGAAGGGCTACACAGAGAAATAACATACAGCATGAGCCAAGAAAGAGAAACCCCATAGAGCAGAACATCAATCCTTCAGAGTCAAATGACAGGCTAGACATGAATAGAGAAAGCAAGCAGAAGAATTCAGATATGCTCTAGTTTTGAGGTTACAGAAAGCTGAACTTTCTTCATGAAACCAGGAGAAACAGAGTAGCACTTCCACAGTAATTGATTCTCCACAGCAAATGCAATGGCCACTACCTTCAAGAAGCCGACCTTCTTTAGAAAGTTTTCTCACGCTTGAGAAGAGTTTCTAGTTTCTACACTAAGTGTATATGTAAATGTTCTCTCATTCTTATTTTTACGTTTTCATTTTACTTACTTATGAGAGAGAAAACACATACAAGCTACTGTGTATAGGTGAAGGTCAGAAAACTTTCCTTCTATTATATTGCCTTCCAGGGATTGAACTCAGGACAGCAGGTTTTCAAGCTGCTAAGCTATCTCACTACTGCTGACCTCTGTTCTCCCTTTCTTTACTTTTTTAAACTTTATTCATTGTGTGTGGGGTGTGTGTGTGGAGGTTATGTGTCCCTGTAGAGGACCAAGGGTGATTTTGGGAATCATCCTGGATTGCGTCTACTGCCTTCTTGCTTTGCTCTGGGATTTCCCAGGCTCTGCCCACCAGAGCTGGAAGTGCAGACCACTGCCGTTTCTGCCTGAAGTTTTTACGTGGGACCTGGGATCCGAACTCGGGATCTTCTGCTTTCAAGACAAAATCTTAACCCTTGAGCCATATCTCTAGCCCTGTTCTCCCATACTTACCACACTGAAGAGACCTCATTTGTATGACTGGAAAGATGGCTCCTAAACAGAAGTTTCTGAGTTCAAATCCCAGGTCCCCCATAAAAAAAGGAAAAGTGGAAATGGTGATGACCTGCACGTCTATCCCTGGGACAGAACCTAGGAAACCCCAGAGCAAAGCAAAAAGGAGGTAAAAGCAGTCCAGGATGATTCCAGAAGTCACCCTTAGCCCTCCACAGGGACACATAAGGCCTCCTGACACACACACACACACACAAAACATTTTTTTTTAATTTTATTTTTATTATTATTTATTCAACTGTGCGCATGTGCGTGTGTATGTGCGTGCGCGTGTGTCTGTGTGTGTGTGCATGTGTCTGTGTATGTGTAGAACCACGGACGAATTCGCGAACCACCATGGACGCCTCCACCTCCTTCTGCTCCGGGATTCACAGGCTCCGCCCTACCAGGACCAGAAGCGCAGGCCGCCCCGGCTTCCGCCTGGCGTCTATACGTGGGATCTGGGATCTGAACTCAGGACCTTCCGCCTGCAAGGCGGAGGCTTAACCCCTGAGCCACCTCTCCAGCCCACAAAACATTTTTTTAAAAAAGTTTCTAACCATGTAGAGTGTGGCACCTCAGTCATAACAACAACCTACATTCTGAGAGAGAGACAGAGAGAGAGAGAGAAAGAGACAGAGAGAGAGACTTCACTTGTAATAGAGTGAAGCAGGAATTTTCTTTCTTAAGATATGAAAAAGCACCTGTGTCCTCCACTCCCAAATCTTTTTGATCTGAGGATAGGACTTCAGATTCCGTATTCAGGTTTAACACTTAACACAAGTCCAGCCTTACCAGATAGGGGAGAAGGAGAGGGAAGAAGAGAGAGTAAGAGAGATAAAAGGAGGGAGGAAGGGAAGGAGGGAGGGAGGGAGGAAGTTAGAGATTTATTGGTAATTCTTAGAGATTCTATGACACACCCTAAATCTTGTCTTATCTCAATCCTGTTACACATGACCTACTCGTGAAATTATTTTTCTACCTGAAGAGTCTTCTCAGACTCTTGAGAACTTAGTGGCTACAATAAATAATCTCTGGATACTTTGTATGCAAAATTAGAAATTCTTAAACAGGACCAAACAAATAAATTTACCAAATCCTTTCAGTACCATTTCTTCTGACCCACTATAACCAAGTCACCAACAGTTCTGCTGGTCAAATGGATTTTTTATTGATCCCTACCTGGAAAACATACCCAATGCCACCAACTTGAAAGTACACTAAGGAAGAAAAACAGAAAACTAGAGCACAGTAAGAAGGAAACATACAAGAGTAATTACAGTAAGTGGGACACCTGCACATATCCCACCCAGAGTTGTGGGATCTCTCACATTTTCAGGGACCAACTCATTCAAGCAAGTTCTACTTTATCTGTCTAATATAGGAGAACACAGCATGGAGAACACTGGCCTCACCATAGGGCTTGGATTCCAGCCTCATCTCTGCTGCTCATAGCTGTGACCTTGAGAAATTAGTTTAGCTTTTCTGTGTACCAGCTTCCTTATCTGTAAAGTAATAAAGAATTGGACTAGAGGATAAATAACTTTCGATCCTAAGGTAGCTTTCAAGGACACTGTCAATTCTACTTAATAAAGTATTAAAGAAAGACAAATCTATACAGATTCCTGGCTCCACCTGGTAAGTAAAGGAATTCTAGCACTCAAGTAGTTAAGAAGGGGAGAGAGGGTGTTGGGAGTAGAGAGCAAGAAAGGGAAAGGATCTCCGACAGAAAAAGCCAGGAGAATCTGATTACTTGAAAAATAGTGGAATGCTCAAGCTGAGATAAAGATGAAAACTGAAGACAAAGAAGCCAAAAAGAGTCTCAATGCTCTTCGCTTTGGACTGCAGACACACAGCACAAGATTCATTTACATATTCAGAACGTATTGGACACTTTGTGAAGATTAATCATGTTTATTTCATGACATTTTAAATAAAACAATAGAGGCCCAATCTTGGAACTAAGATTAAAGTAGGTTAAATCTAAATATAAGAGCAACCACTACCATAAAACTTGTTATATTTACCGTGCAGCAGGGAGACTGAATACAGATGTCCTACCACTGAAGCTAAAACCAACCCTGTGGTTATTATATTCCTTTGCATTTAATTTTTAGCTAGTCATTGTTTTCTTAAGATTGTAAACTGTACTAAAAATATCTTCACTGCAGAGTTAAAATTCTGGGAATCCCTTAGACCCACACAAAGCATTCACAAATATGGGCAGCATGGCAAGTTTTTCAATAAAAAGACCCCATTTGAAAATGGTGAAAGATGGCATTGGTTCCACACTTGAGAGGCAGCAACACCCTCACACAGCTAGCACATCGGGTTTATGTTAGGCACTGCATCATTCAGAATTTGTATCTAATTCCGACACCTACTAGAAGGAATAAGACTTCAATGGTTCACTGGGCAAACTGTCCCTAGGTAATGCTTCTAGCTAATTTCCCATGTATTCTAGTTCAGATGACAGTGAACACCTCTTTCCCACTGGCCTTTAAATTCATGTCTATTTTCCCTTTCTCCTTCTCAGCACAAATTGGCAGCTTCTTTGAATATAGCAGGAAAATGTGATATGGATGATGAGTTCTAACTGTACCAGTTCACGCACGACTGAACTTTCAATGAGAATAGCTAAAAGCTGTTTATTAATCCCAAGGCTGCAATAAGTTAGAATATAAAGGACCTCAAGTCACGCTCCATGATGGAGTTGGGGCAGCCACAGACCAGGACGGCTGAGCTGAGGTCACACTCCTTTCACTTTGACATGGACTCAGGCTGCCGTGCACATTATAGAGACTGATCAGCAAATACCTCGAGGACACGAGAAGCCCTCCTATCACTGTGGGCTGACATGACTGCAAACCTTCAATAAGAGCTCACAGGGAGCACAAAGTCCTCATTTTTAAGCTAATTTTAGCACATAATACTCCTCTAAGGGTTTTGATTCTGTTGTCTTTGAGCAATATGCATATATATATGTATACTATACAAAGAGAAACATAAGTATACATATAGCTATATATGGCATCATATAATACAGTATTTTGAAACTTGAACATTTTCAAGCAACACCACTAAGATTTTTCTGTGCTGTTGTATGCTACCAATGCCATGTATCTCCACAGCTGAATAATCCAGAGTGACAATATCTGATCAATATGTTCATCACTCTGATGAGCATTCAAGCTGTTTTCAAGATCTGCTATAGCAAACCATCTTGCTGTGCATATTCCTGTATGTGACTTTGGGTTTGTATACACAGGAATGAAAATGCTGACTCATAGTGGTAAACTGTGCTGCTTTATAAAACATCAAATTATTTTCCAAAATGGTTGTACCAATCTCTATAGACAATAAAAGAAATTCTGCTGATTTACAGCTTTCATCATCATCATCATCAGGTAATACTATTTTTTTTTTTAACTTTTTTGCCTCACTTTGGGCTCTCCCAACCAGGACCAAAAGTTTCCATCTAGCACTTTTACTTGGGACCTGGGATCCAAACTCAGGACCTTCTGCTTGGGAGGCACAGTCTTTTTTTTAATTTTGTTTACTCTGCCCCGGGATTCACAGGCTCCGCCCTACCAGGACCAGAAACGCAGCCCCCCCACCCCCGCTTCCACCCAGCATCTATATGTGGGGACTAGGATCAGAACTCAGGACCTTCAGCCTGCAAGGCAGAGGCTTAATCCCTGAGCCACCTCTCCAGCCCCGAGGCACAGTCTTATAACCCTGGAGCCATCTTTCCAGCCCTGTCTTTTAAAAAACATAAGTCCTCATAGAGATTTCTGGTTTCAATAGTCAGATCTGCCAAACTTTTATGATTAGTAATTTCACCCTTTTCTATTTTCTAGAAGATTTCATCTAAGACTTAAATAAATTTCTTCTGAAAGCTTCAGCCTCACAAAACACTCTGTGGCCTAGAGATAATGCGCAGGCCAGCAAGGTGCCTGCCATCAGCTCCAAGTCCTGGTTCTATCCCCAGCACCACAAACAGTCAAGTCAAATACATCACTTGACTCGATGGCCATTCAGCCTCTTCATTTCTTTTTGAATGTTTTATTAAGTCGTATGTTTTTAAGAAATTATGTAAAAAGGCTTCAAATTATTTGGTGTACAAAGCACTTATCAGCTTTTAAATTCCAGTATATCTGTAGTTATATTGCCTTTTTAGTTAATATTTGTGCCCATTCTCTTAATCTAATCATGGTTTATCTATTTTATTAGTTTCTTCTTTTTGATGGTGCCAGGGATTGAACAAAACACCTAGTCACACATGCTAGGCAAGCACTGTATCACTGAGCAAAATCGCTGATTACTTCCTTCCCCCATCTTCCCCTGTTGTTCCTGTTGTTCAGGCTGACCTGAAATTTATTATGTAGCTCAGGCTGGCCTTGGCTCACAGTGACCCTACTGCTGGCCCCTGAACACTAAAACTATAGGAGTGAATCATGGAACTTGCTCATTAGAGGTCTCCTTTTCGTCTTCTTTTGGTTTGCTCTGCCATTAGAAAGGTCTGTCTTTGTGGTCCTGGAGACTGACTTCAGGCTTCCACATACACTAGGCAAGCACTCTACCACTGAGCTACAACCCCAGTACATTTTTCAGAACTATTTCAAGGGCTGAAGAGATAACTCAGGGGTTAAGACTCTTGCTTCAAAAGCAAAAGGACCTGAAACCAGATCCTAGATCCTATGTAAAAATGCCCTGTACTTCTGACTCTGGAAGGTAGAATCTGAGAAATCCCAGAGCAAAGCAAAAAAAAAAGCAACCCAGAATGACTCCTGAACTCACCCTTGGGCCTCCCACAGGCACACATAGTGTCTTCTGACACACAAAGACATGTGCATATACAACACACACATATACACCATTTTAAAAAAACTATTTCAGTTTTAGTAGCTGAGATTACAAGTATGCACCACCAGACCTATTTTACTACAGTTTTGTGGTTCTGTGATTCTAGCTTTAAGTTTTCTTATCTTTACAATGGCTACAATTAGTAGATAGCACAAAATAATCTAGTATATCTGCCTTCATGCAACTACATGGTGACCATTCCTTATACAGATTTAAAGAACAAAAAAAGAAGCATGAACCTGGAAGATTGAGAGAGTGCTAAGTCAGATTTGTTTTCTGAGGTAGACAATGCAAAAATCATCTAACTAGAATGTGGGCTTCATTCACATCTTTGAAATAGAGCATTTTCTCTTGCATCCAATGTGACTACTACAATAGTATATGATTATGTACAGTTTAAATTTCAAAAAGTGGCTCACAGAAAGAACAGTGTCTCCAAAAAGATAAGCTAATGCAAAGAACACACAAAACTTTAGCCATATTCACAGATATATATTCACATGTGAACACATATCTATAATTACCAATATAAAAAAATGTGGTCTAGCCAAGTACAGCAGTGCATGTCTATAATCAGTATGTTTGGGAAGTGGAGGCCAAAGTACTATGAATTCAAAGTCATCATTGGATATACAGTGAGTTTGAGCTAATGAAAGCTTGCTTCATAAATAAACAAACAAATAAAAACACAGTCTATTAAAAGAAAGAAAAGCCTTCCTCACTTCCTAGTTTTGCATTACCCATTCCCAGGGCCAAGCCCCTAAAATGTATAAAACTGCCATTTTTAGCACGGACATTACCACACAAAGAATCTAAATTTCTAGGAGAGAAAATAGAAACAGACAGATTATGTATCCATGATTAGGAAAAGAACTGATATAGACCACGTATCCACAATGGGAGAAGAGACAGCACAGATCACGTGTTCACAAATGGATGTAATATAAACGGAGTTAAGGTGGCTAGACAGCATGTCTTACCTGAGTATCCAAAGGAAATACTGGAGATGGGGCTCAGGTAGATGCCTTTGCCATAGGCTGCTCCATGCAGCTTGCAGGGAAACACCAGGATGAACATATGAGCCTGGGCCCTCCCATGGCTGTATACTAGGCATCCACAAGGCCTATGTAGTCCTCTGTCCCTCCATTTATCCACACTGTCACGCATTCAAATAACTCTGGGCACCTACTCTTGAAAAGCCGATTGGCTGAAAAGTCGACTCAGGTTAAACTGCTGCCTATGAACCACTAGACATTAATGCCTTGGAGAGGAGCAAGTGGCAGAACCCTGAGTCTTTCCTTGGTGTCTACACTTCTGAGGCCTTGAGACATTCAGATTTAAAACAGAGGAACTACGGAAGAGGCAGCCAGGAAAAGAAACAAAAACCACTCCTTGTAGTTTCTCAGAGCAAAGAGATGAATTCATAGCAATTCCTTGAATAACCACAAAATTGAAATGCTCTATCATTACAATAGGTGACTGCAACCAACAATTCCATATTCCTGCCTACAAGTACATTCCCATTCCCCACACCACCAAATTAATGACAGTCCAACTACAAATAATACAACCACCATATTCATTCTATATATTCAGTTCTGACTTTTTCTTTAGGGAAGCTCTCAAGAAAGGACAGGCATGAAGATTCTAAGGCACAATTACTCAAGAACTTTAGAGCAGACTTTCCCAAAACTGAGTGGGACAAGGAGCAGAATAACAGGGGAAAGGAGTACAGCCTCACCTGTAGTTTGGTGTAGGATGCATTGACCAGTCCATTACGCAGGATTGAATGCCAGTTTTCAATGTGGGACCCACTGTAAAGCAGCGAGAATACATGTCTCATAATATGAGGTTATAAAACTGCCATTCCCATGCATTTGTAAAAGGAGTAAAATACAGGACATGCAGGGGACAGAGATATACTCAATGATGGACATACTCAGCCATAGATGCAGGCATGCAAGATGTGCATGTGTGCTTGAGTGTGTGTTTAAAACCTACACCTTCATTTCTAGTCCTATCCTTTTTTTTAGCAAATCACAACCAAGACCCTCAATTGCTAGTTCAGTATATTCACCTGCCTGTTTTCCTGACATTTCATATTCATCTCAAAATCAACTCATCCACAATTTCAAATATGACTTCCAGCTTAATCTTTATATATCTTAAGAAAAGTTACACTTAATGTTTTTTTCTTTCCCTCTCACATAAATTAGATTTCCTTCTAAAATTTTCAAATCTATCTCTTCCAATCTGTTCCTTTAACCGCATCTTCAACTATATCATAAGCAGTTTGAATATAAAGACCATGTTGTATGTATTTTCTACAACCAACTACACAATAGTATTTTAGTATTCGTAGACTTGTTGACAAACACAGGTAAAATTAAAATACTTTAATGTTCTGGACCCTGTCCCCACCCATCTTCCACCCTTCCTCACTGGAAGGCAAAGGTGCTTCCGTAGAGCTTCTTGGCGGTCCGGAACCGAGCCTCCTTGGCAGGAGGGCTGCTCAGCAGGAGGAACTGGTGTGAGGTGTGCATGAACTTCAGCTGCTGCCCAGGGTGGGGGGTAGGAATCAGGAAAACAGAGCAGACATCGAGATCAGGGAGGGAAAGGTTGGAGACAGGGAACAAATCAGATTTACACTAATCCCAAACAAAGGATATGCTTCGGCTTGAGAGGTATGTTGATGGACAGAGCCAACTGCTAATTTAGGATGACTGTGGCAAGCTGGCTCAGAACCCCTCACCCTTGCCTCTCACTAGAAATCTGAAAGGTATAAAGGGAGAATAATCACTTACCCTGCTGAGAGGTAGTTTGACAATGTGCGACCTGTTGCTAGAGATGATCCTGAAAAGAAAACAGAAAAAGGAAGAGGCCAGAATCAAGCGTGTGGTTAGACCCTTCTGAAAAAAAACAGCTTCCCTCAAATCTTGGGAGAACAAGGAAGTGTCCTTGTTTCTGATCTGTGGGCTCTGCCCAGGTCAAAGCTGGGGACTCCTTTTGAGTGATAATGGTTTATTGCTAATTGTACCAGAGACCAGTTAGTTATTAAGGAGTTAAAACAATGGACGAAAGAAAAGAGTTCTGAAGTGTGCTGCTACAATCAGGAAAAGGATAGAACAAACGGAAGAATATAAGAAGTAATCTATTGAGAAAAATAAAAGACATCTGTGAATCAAGAATTGTGAACACCTGTACCTAAGATTTGAGGCCTCAGAAGCAAAGCTTAGGAGGCATCTTGTTGGGTGGAAAGAGAAACTACCTAGGTGGGAGAAAAAAATGCAGAAGAAACTAGAATCAAGGATTGATTAGGCTGAACACAGAAGAGCGAAAGCACAAAGCAATAGGAGCTCAGCAAGACAACAGTTTCCTATGCTGGATACAATTTGGGTTTTATGTCTTTTCCAGACACTTGTTTTGAATTTTGCGTGTGTGTCAGTGTAGATTTGTGTTGCATGATGTGCATGTACACTGTGTGCACGTGTGTGGAGGCCGTAAGTCAATCTGGGTATCCTCTGTAGGAGCTGTCCAACTTATTTTTCAGGCAAGGTCGTTCACTGAGACCTGAAGCTCACCAATTAGACAAGGCTGTCTTATCATGAGCCCAGGATCTACCCAGCTGTTTCCACAGTGCTGAGATGACAAGAGTGTACCACCACATCCTGCTGAGAATTGAACTCAGAGCCTCATGCTTCTATGGCAAGTACTTTACCAACTGGGCTACCTATCACCCAAGATCCCAATCCATGAACTTGTGATGCTGCCCTGATAGTCTACGCATGGTAATCCTTCATGCTAAGAGAATCTATTACAATGAGAAATACTAATATTGAGGGTTTAATTAAGAGGGAGGCAGCAGCAATTAAAAGTGTTTTACACGCAAGTGAAACAAGAGTTTGTATCCCCAGATCCCACAAAAAATGCCAAGCAGGTGTGGTGGCTCAAAAGGTGAACCCCTGAACAAGCTGGCTAGCCAAACTAGTCTTATTTATCATCAGTAAGTTCTGGGTTTAATCAGAAACCTGATCTCAAAAAAATAAGGTGGAAGAGCAATCAGGAGGATTCTTGATGTCAACTTCAGGCCTTCGCATGCACGTGAATGCATGTGCATATGTGCCTGCACCTCATGTGCCCTCCCCCATACAAGCGTGCACATACACGAATGCACCCGGTCCATACATACACACGAAAATGATTGGCAGCAAACACCTTTATCCACTCAAGTCATCTCAACAGTCCGAAAGCACCGTACTTTTGAGAACTGCTGCGCTGGGCATCCCAGCACTCTGGAGACTGAGGTATTACAACTGTGTTAAGTTCTAGGCCGCCCTGGACTAGATTATGACATGGCTCAAAATCATTAAAAAAGAGGAGGAGGAGAGGAAAAAGAAGAGGAAGAATAGGAGGAAAATTACTGAGACATTTTGTTTCGGTCATAAAATATAACCATGAGGTGATACATATTAATTAAGTCTAATGAGCTGTTATTCCACAATATACATGTATTTTTAAGACACACTGAATATAACAAGACACAATTTTTATTTGCTAATTAAAGAAAATAAGAAAATAAACACAGGAAACATTTAAAGACACTTTTAGAAATCACACCAGTCTGTGAACTCTTCGCAGTGTCTGGCTCTTATCAAGGTAAGGGATGTCACAGATGCTAAGAAGAAACAGTCACACTATCAGCCCTGTGAAGGGTGCTGTGAACGTCCTCCAAGTCCCATACCTTCCTCCCTCTCTATTACCCCATGAAGTCTGAGTCATTCTAGTCATACCACTGCAGAAGAGGATGGGCCAAGGGATCCAACTTGTCCATTTGCTTCTTAATTTCCAAGTATGAGCCCTGTAAGACAATGGCCATAAGATTATCTCCCAGGAGAGGTAAGAGACCTCCACTTTCCACAGACTACTGGGGCCCAGGGTAAGGAGTTATCAAAGGTCATACAGAGGAAAGACAGCAATGGAGTTTCAACCTTCAGGGAGCCCCCGTCAGGTTGGGAAGACTCATAAATAAATAGAAAAATGACTGAAGATGCTTACGAAAAAGCATGCGGGTGGGTCCCCCTCATTTTTTGCAATTCCTACCATACTAAAAAGTTGCTTATAAATCAAAAAATAAATAAAAATCAATGTCTCAGAAAGATTAAGCTAGGAAATTGTGGCAAATCTTCACATAATACAGTCAGTCCTTCTGGTGACATGAACTGTGGTATAAGGATTTGCTGAGAAGAGGCCTCTATGAATGTGGGTACAAATGAAAAGTCTATTCATGCAGAGCCTGCAGATGAGGGGAGGGAAAAATCTGACGAGGCTCAGCCTTGAGTCAAAGGACAGCACTGCTCCTTGTGGCTCCCCGCCCCTGACGGAGAGAAGATGTAGGAGCTTGGGTCCAGCTACTTTACTCCAAACCCCTTTTTCCCCTTCTAACCTCGGGCAAAGATCTTTCCCTCATTTCTCTAATTCTCTATGAATTATAGGAAAAAAATTAAATAAGAACAATTTGTGAAGGACTAAGCAGCAAAGTTTGAGAGACACACTAGGAATAAAGAGAATAAGAGAACTAACCAAACACAGAACAAGAACTGTGATGGTTACCAAGGAATATCAAGAAAAAACAAGAAGTTGAGCAACTTCTCTAATCTCAACCCCACTTCCAAGAATTACAAGTGAACAGGCATTTGAATTAAGTAAGCGGAGAGCAGGATACCTGGGTCATCTCCCGGATGGACATCACACTATCCAGAGCTTTCTGAAGACGCTCGTAATTCTTCTTCTGTTGAGAATCAATGGAAAGACAGGAATCAGAGGAAGTAAAGATTCCAAAGAAGTATGAAAGGAACATCAAGTGTACAGAATATATCTTGGCTCAAAAGAATAATACGATAGAGAAAGAACACTTGTTTAACATCACAGCTCTGGGATCACATCTTTTAGCAACTGGAATTTAAAGATTTAAGATCTTAGAATATTACCATCGGGCTGGAGAGATGCTCAGAGATGGCTCAGAGATGGGTTAAGACTCTGCCTCCAAAGAAGGACCTGAGTTTGGATCCCAGGTCCCATGTAAAAACAACAGGCAGAAATGGCAGTAGCCTGCAGTTTCAGCCCTGATGGGCAGAGCCTGAGAAATCCCATAACGAAGAAAAAGGAGGTAGAAGCAATCCAGGATGATTCCCAGTCACCCTTGGTCCTCCACTGGGACACACAATGCCCTCTGATATACACATGCAAAATAAATTAATAAAGTTAAGAATGCAAATTCTAAAAAGAAAAGTCTTTACCTAGACTTATCAGCATTTTCCTGGCTTTAGATTTTAGTTACAAAGCTGGCTTCTCTAGGGTCTTAAGCATTACTGGCTCTCAGACAATAACTTTAACCACTGTTTCTCAGGCGTCTGGGCTAGAACTGGAGCATCATGTACCACAGGCCCTTTAGGGTCTCCAGTTTGCTGACTGAAGATGGTGGGCTGTCTCAGCCTCCGCAACCCAGTAGGACTGTTCCTTATAATAATTCCCCTCTTTTGTTCATATATAAAAGTGAGACATATCTATATATCTGTATCCATAGCTAATATACATATTAGCTCTGCTTCTCTGGAGAATCCTAGTGTGGAACTTTATATATATTATCTCTCATTTTTGCAACAATTCACAAACAAGTATCCCTTTTACTGCAGGATAACTGAGGTTGAGAATGACAGAATGATTTCCTTACATCAATCAACTAGGGAGCAGAAAACTCTCAGATGGAATCCAGGTCTGGCTAGCTCCCATCAAGTTTTTGTTCTTTTACTGGTTTTTTTTTTTTTGTTTCATTTTGTTTCAGACAAGGTTTCATTCTGTAGTCCAGACAGGCCTGGAGCTAAGTAGCCTAAGCAGGCCTCAAATTCATAGACTCTTGCCTCATCTTGTCAAATGACAGAATTACAGGTCTGATCCCAGCCTATATCCTTTTCAACATGATGGAACTGATATTAACTTTTCTTTTTCTGGCAAACCTAGTCATTTAGTCATCAAAATAGATGCATTCTAGAATTCAGGAGTACTATTTCTTTTGTCCCTAAGCTATTGTGCACTCTGGAAAAACAGCTCGGTCTCCCCCAAGCTCTTACATTACTGTTTCTTAGTCCCAACTTTCTTTGCAGCAACTATACCTTAGGGTTAAAGGCCAGAGTCTTGGGATCAGTGGGGTCCACCACAGAAGGGTAAGGCTCAAAAATAATGCTCTTTCTAGGGGACTCCAAAGCTGCCCTACACATGGCCACCAGCAGATCCACCACCTTAAGGGAAAGAAAGAGGCAGAATTAAATGACTGCTTAGTTCCAGGAATCACGGAGTATCTGGAATTTCTACTGTTTTTAAAGCAAATGTATTCATGCCTTTCTAGTCAGAAAACACAAGATTATAAAAATCCAATTGTTAGTAAAGAGATTAAAGAAAACTTATTAATGCTCCATGACCCCAAACCTTATTTCTTTCTAGATAACTAATGACTAAATGAGATGCCTATCCTTCTAGATATGCTTGCTATATAATTA
Source organism: Typhlomys cinereus (assembly GCA_023101885.1). Classification (NCBI taxonomy): domain Eukaryota; kingdom Metazoa; phylum Chordata; class Mammalia; order Rodentia; family Platacanthomyidae; genus Typhlomys; species Typhlomys cinereus. Next base: position 4,955,459 of record JALPQD010000136.1, on the reverse strand, counting down.
TTTCTTTCTTCTTCCCTCTAGGGGAGGGAGTGGATGGAGATTGAACCTAAGGCTACATACATGCTAAGCATGTGCAACTTTTGGACTCAATTTTCCTGCTTTAGCCTTCCAAGGAGCTAGGACTGCAGGCACATTCCACGCCACTGTGCCTAATTTTTTGTCTTATTTTTAAATATATACTGTACAATTTTATACCCACAAATAATAGTTGTAGGGTATTTTACTGTGAAGGACATATTACAATTTAACTAGAACTCCTAGAGTTAGGTTTACAACCATTTTTGTCTTATAAAAATTCTACTTAGATGAACATTCTTATGCATGAAAGCATTTTTGGAGGTTAAATTCAGAGAGTAAAAAGGTTACATTCTACTTTTCTTGATCCCACCTCCTTTCCCTCTCCCATACCTCTGCTCCAGTAGCCACCTCCTCTGCAGCTCCGGACATGACTCCCAACGTGTAGAAGGAGAAGACGCACAGTTCACGAGTACAGACAGCTGGCTGAATGGATACATTAAACAGAAAGTAGAGGTATGGGTTATGTCATTAAAAAGATGAAGGGAAGAGATAGACCTGACCTAAACCTATCAAAATAGGTAAAACTTTAAGTTTGAGTGATTGTGTTTACCTATGAAATCTTCCCTGACATTTTAGACAGACAGATGTTCTCTGAGTTCTTACAACACTGCTCTATTTCTAATATGCATACTCTTAACATATACCCTTAACATGATTTACAGTTAAGTGTCTGTCTACCCACTTATCCTGGTCATTACTGGATCTTTTTATTTTAAATATTTTATTTACTTATTTGAGGTGGAGATTCATACCATGTTGCATGGGTAGAGGCTAGAGGACAAATTCTGAGAGTTACTTCTTCCCTTCTACAACATGGAGATTGGAAGACTGAAAGGTCTCCTGGTTTGTGATCCGTTGTCTAACCCACTGAGCTACCTGGCTGGCCCATGAGCCCTATTTTTTTTTTTTTTTTTATTTACTTTTACATGTGTGCATGTGTGTTGTGTATCAGAGGGCAGTATGTGTGCCTGTGGAGGCCCAAGGCTGACTTTGGAAATCATCCCGGATTACTTCTACCTCTTTTCCTTCACTCTGGATTCCCAGGCTCTGCTGTCCAGAACCAGAAGTGCAGGCCGATGCCATTTCTGCCTGGACTTCTTAATGAGATCCAGGATCTGAACTCAGGCCTTTCTGCTTCCAAGGCAGAATCTTAATCCTTGAGCCATCTAACCCCCCCATCCCTGTTTTTAAATGTTAAATGGGAACTATGTCTTCAAAATTATTTTTATAACCTCATCTCTCCAAATAAAATACTGGGATTCTGAGATTTATTTCCTAAGAAAAACAATTATTAATAGAGTCTAAGATGTGAACAGAATTTTTCCTTTAGGGAAAGTCTGAAAGGAAGGAGAGATGAAAAGTCAGAGCCTTGCCCAAAAAAGCGGGTCATAGAGTAGAGCTTATACCTTCAGCATGGATCCATTCTGGAAGACATGCTGCTCATCACACACCACACAGTACTCATTCAATGTTGGAATCCTCTGCTCTGCATACTTCATTATCTGGAGAGAGAAATGTTCTATGTGTTTCAAAATAGAGGCACAGATAGAAGAATCTGTTGTCGTTGTTTCCTAGATGCTCGAGATTAAACTTCTTTTTCAGCTACTCTTTCCTTTAGCCTGATAAAACAGGACCTATGCTTAAACTGAATGCACAGCTAAATTTATATGATACGTAAAAATAAAATCAGTGTGGCCTTTAAATTAGAAGACTTGTGTTAATATCCCACATCTGCATCTTAATACCAAATATAAGTCAGCAAGTCAGTTAACCTGGGCAAGTCAGTTAACTGGGCAAGTCAGTTAACACATCAGAAGCATATTACAAGAAATGAAAACATAAACAAGTGGTAACCAAAGTATTAGAATGACTGTAGTAATTTAAACTATCTTTCAGAATAAGGGAGTATTGAATCCAAGAAAAGTTGAAGGGTGGGGATTAAAAGCCATTTCAACCTCCCAGAACAATTAACCAGTCTATTGGTCAAAACAACATACATAATATTTTGCTGAGATGCCACAGAGCACATGCACCAACTACCTGAACAGTTTTCTTCTTCTTCAGATGCTATGTGCATGAATGTGTGTATGTATGTGTCTGCATGGGGGGTGGGTGTATATCTGAGTGCACTTCCTGTGTGTGCCTTTGGAGGCCCAAGGGTGATAGTAGGACTGTGTTTTATTACTCTTCCACCTTACTGCTATGAGTCCTGATTTCTAATAAAACCCAAGAATAGGCCATTCTTGCTTGTTTAGTTAGCTAGCTTGCTCTGGGGATTTTCAAGCTCTGACGAGTTATAGGCAGACCACCGCAGCTGTCCAGCATTATCTTTTCTTTTTTAAAATATGGAATGAATCACAAATTTGTGTCATTCATGCCAATCTCTGTATCATTCCAATTTTATTATATATGCTGCTGAAGCAAATACCTGCCAGCATTTTCAGTGGGATTTGAGAATCAGAACTCAGGTTCGCTGACTTTCAAGGCAAAGGCTTTAACCAATGAGGCATCTCCCAGCAGTTTTTTTTTTTTTTTTTTTTAATGAAACAAAACAAAACAACATTTCCTTGAGAGATGGCTCAGGGGTTAAGACTGTGCCTCCCAAACAGAAGGTCCTGAGTTCGGATCCCAGGGCCCATGTGAAAAACACCAAGAGGAAACAGCGGCCTACACTTCTGGCCCTGGTAGGTGCGGCCTGGGAAATCCCAGAACAAAGCAAGGAGGAAGAAGAAGCAATCCAGGATGATTCCCGAAGTCACCCTTGGTCCTCCACAGGGACAAATAGGCCCTCTGATACACACACACTGAATGAATAAAGTTTAAAAAAAGAATGTCAGACTTTAAAAAAAAACACACACAAAAAACAACATTGTCTTAACATGAATTTTGTGCATAATTCAGGAGATTTCTATTTTACAAGCTGATAGACTGGCAATGAAACATTACGTAATAGTTTTTACATAATGGGTTTTATTCATTCATTTAATGCACTATTACTGAAGGTGTACTATAAACCCAGCTTTGGGAATGATCTCCTTCACTACGTAACAACATAAAAGATGGTCTTGGTTTTCAGATGCCAAATTCCAATAATAAAATTGGCATTTATATGATATGGTATGATACAACAGGATATGGTACATGACACACAGATGCTACACACAAACAAAAGAATTGTAAATGTTAGTAAGAGGATGGAAAACACTAACTGCAGTTGAAATAATGGAGATTTTTATAGAAGACAGTAACTGAGCCTTGAATTAATAGGCAATTATAGAAAGGAAGACTACTGGAATGAAAACATAAATAAAGAAACAAATGCAAAAGTGAAAGCTAATCAAGTGAGTAAAGAGATTTTAAAAAGATGCAAATGATCAGTAATAGTTAAATGGTCAAAGAGGTCTATGAGGAGAACTAAGACTCAAGTAAAAGATACTTGTGATCGCAATGAAATGAGTGTCAGTCCCCTCTCATCTCCATACCCACATACTTCAAATTTGCAGATCGATTTGCAGCTGATTCTAAATGTATAGGAAGTATTCTCAATAATTCTGTTGCCTTGCTGAGGATGGGAGCTATGCTTTCTTTTCTCCTGTTCACTCAACAGTTAGTACAGCTTCAAAGCAAAGCAATTCAAAAAATACTTAGCTGAAGAACTTGGGGGTCTTAGGCAGTCGATGGGTTAGAGACTAGGCAGGAGCTTTGGCAGAAAGCTCCAGGTTGATTACCTGGACAAGGAATCCATACTCCAGAGTGGGGATGTTCTTGCAGTGACCACTGACCTGGTGAGAGTACAGGACAGATGCTGGGAGTTACCTATTACGCATAAGTCACTCTTACCCAACACCTACAATTCTCCTAAAATCCCTAAGTCTTAGTTCAGACCAGCCTAAATTTGAAAGTTGGATCATTAGATATTTTTGGATTCTGGAAAAGGTTGAAGAACTTCCTAAGCCCTCTTCAAACAAATGGAAATAGGCTAGCACAGCAGCTAATAGCCAAGGACTACCTATTACCTAATAAAATCACACATGAATTCTCCTTGGGATGTCCATATTCCAGACCCTCAGCTTCATGGTCAAATACCAGACAAGTTTATCAATTTAGATAACATAACTTTCAACAATTAAAAACAGTTCCATTCTATACACTCATGACACATGCCCAGGATGGCTACACCTTTCCCCACTTTGAAAACTACCCCCCAACATATATTTCAGTTCCACCCTCCTGATACCCAAGTCAAACCATTCCCAGCTCATGTACCAAAGGAGAGGTCCGTGCTGGGGGAGGGAGGCCCACGTGCTGGGGACACAGGAGACCTGCCTGAGGGCTGGGAGGGTAGCCGAACACCTCTACTTTTGGGTTCTTCATGGTGCAAGAAATAGAACGATTCATAAGTCGCCCAACCCGAAGCTCTGGTACACCTAGTTTGCCTTTTAGCATAGAGTCCTGTATGATGGGAAAACTGGGAGACCTGAGAGAAAGAACAAAGAAACTTGAAAAAACTGGGAATCCGTTATGAATTCTGAGAACAGAGATAAAAAAAATCAAGACCAAAACTCTAACCCAATCACAAATTTAAATCTGAGGCATGTTCCATTGCGTCTAAAGAGTCTAAAAGAGTATACTACATAATTAAATTGATTCTGATATTATTAGCTGTATGTTCTTCAGATTGGGACACGGAGGGGAGGCAGAAGAAGAGTCTAGGTCATTATAGCAATGAGGTCAGGTATAGAATGGTCCTTGAAGAAGTCGAAACAATTATTCTTTGTTGTGAGAGGAGGAGGATTAAGCACTAAGAAATGTGCTGAGCAAGACAGTGGAGATGGCTCAGTGGGTAAATGCACAGGTTGCCCAAAGGTCAGGACCAAAACCCAGGTAAAAAAGCAAGCACCGTCAAAACCTTACGGGCCAGCTAGTCGGTGTCCACTTCACAAAAACAAGATACCTAGCCTGAAACAAGACAGAAGATAAGCACTGACGTCAGTGGTTATCCTCTGACCTTCACACATGCACCACGGCACATATAAGACCACATTCACACAAGAATGTACACACACAGACACACACAGCAAGAAGTTGTATACTAAATTTTGCCAACGTACGATTGTCTGACTTATTAGTGGCACCTGGAATACTACAAATCTAGGTCTGTCTGTGCTTCTGGGAAATTTTGACTGCGCAAAGAGTAAAGATGTAGCACTAGGCATTGACCACAGCCATTTTGTAAAGCCTCCACATTAGCCAATGGTTACTTTGTGAAGATTATACATTCTCGGTTTTTACTGCCCACTTTCCTAGTAACTCCTGGGCAATTTCTTAGCAACACCAGAATCTATAAAGATTATAATCCTACCCAGGATCTCTCTCTCCTGCTCCCTCTTCTGCTGTTCTCTTCTCCCTCTCTCTTGCACTCTCTGAGCTCTCCAGTGTCTCCTCCTGCAGGCTGCCATGGCGGCTCTCACCAGCCTTCTCTGATCTTAAGCCACCTCTTTGGTTCTAATGTTCTCCTACCTCAAGGCGAAATTATGTTTCCCTCAGGCCAAAAACTCTAAACAAACCCCTCTTTCTCAGGTTTCTCTCTTGTGTCAGTTTCTCTTTATTCATGGATTTCCACATGGTCTCCCATACATGGTCAGACTCGCTCCCTATCTATCTCCCTGCCCACCTAACAGTAGGATAAAGAATGGAGCAGCATGCATTTCCTGAACCTAGATAATCAATGTGCCATTGCATAAGAACAAGGAATAAAAATGATGGTTAAAAGAAAGATGGAAAAGAGCATGTATGTCTCCAAATACACACCATGAAATAGGCATTGTATTTTATATATGGATTAGTAAGAATATTGAATCATGGGCTGGAGAGATGGCTCAGGGATTAAGACTCTGTCTCACAAACAGAAGGTCCTGAATTTGGATCCCCGGTTCCATGTAAAAACACCAGGTGGAAATGGCAGCAGCCTGCACTTCCGGCTCTGGTGGCCAGAGCCTGGGAAACCCTGCAGCAAAGCAAGATAGGAGGTAGAAGCAATCCAAGCTGATTCCTGAAGTAACCCTTAGTTCTCCACAGGGACACGTGTGCCCTTTGACTGACTCTCACACACACACATACACACACACACACACACACACACACAAAGGCTGGAGAAATGGCTCAGGAGTTAAGACTGCCTTGAAAGCAGAAGGTCCTGAGTTCGGATCCCAGAGCCCACGTAAAAATGACAGGTGGCAGTGCCTACACTTCCTATCCTGGTGGGAAGAATCTGGGAAATCCCAGAGTGAAGCAAAAAGTAGGTAGAAGCAATCCAGAATGACTCTCAAAATCACCTTTGGTCCTCCATAGGGACATACAGTACCCTCTGACAAACACAACAGACACACACACACACACAAAATAAATGGATACGATTTAAAAAAACAACAAAAAACCAGCCACCAGGTGGAAATGTCAGTGGCCCATACATCTGATTCTGGAAGACAGAGCCTGGGAAACTCCAAAGCAAAAACAATGAGGTAGAGCAACCCAGGATAATTTCCAGAGCCATCCTTGGGCCTCCACAGCCATACACAGTGCCCTTTAATACACACACCCACACACATGTACATACCCATACCTATAATCACACACAGAAAAGAAAAAAAAAAAGAAAAAGTGCAAGGAACTCAAGAATCCTATGCCTCCCTGAAGGACTGATTAGGGTTAATCTTGATGGGGGGGTGAGGGAAGACGCTTTCCTTAATGGAAACATCATTTAATTTCATATTCACATGTAAAAAAAATCATATATCAATGGGCTATACCGATCAATACATGATTTATACTCCAGCAAGTGCAAAGGTACATGCCATCAAAGGCAACGTAAATGAAATGCAGTGAGCCACTCATGAAAAAAAAAAAAAAGAACATTAAGAGAGACTGGCAGGGAAGATGTATAATAAAAAGAGGTGAGAATGGGATTGGGGATTACAGTATGAAAATATAATAAATTCACTATAATCATGTAAAAAAATGCTTTTTTTTTCAAAAGAGAAAGAAAGAGAGAGAGAGAGGGAGGGAGGGAGAGAGGAAGAGAGGGAGGAAAAAGAAAGGGAGGGAGGGAAGGAGAGAGGGAGTGAGGGAGGAAAAAGAAAGAGGGAGGGAGGGAGAGAGGAAGAGAGGAAGGGAGGGAGGAAAGAGAAAGAGAGAGAGAGATAGATAGAGAGAGAGAGAGAGAGAGAGAAACCAAAGCAAAGCAAAGCAAAGCAGAAAAGTAATTAAACCTAACCAAACTCCTGGGAAGTACTTACTTGGGGATGGGTGAGAAGATGCTGAGGCCAGCTCGGAACTTCTTGATGGTACCACTTGTCTTGAACCAACTGTGCCTCTTTTCCTGCTGGGTCTTCAAGAAATCGTTGCTTAGATGTTTCCATTGTTGGGATGTGAACATACCCAGGATCCTGAGGATCAAAATAAACAGGCTGAGGCAAGACCAAGTAGAGCAGGACTGAGCAACTAATCTAAAATCCAGACCTAAGAACTTCAAAGCTAGGTGTACCAGGAGAATGTATGTCTGAAGACCCTCTTGATATTGGCACATGGAAATATACTGAGCTAAAGTACTTTTTCACCCTGGGGATAAATACTTACACTGCTTATCCTAGTGGACCAGAATGATTCTGGAGATCTCAAAAGGGAGCATTCACAGGCTGAGAACCTTTAGATTTACTCCAAAGGATGACTGCACTGAGAACAGAACAGGGTGGCGGGACAGAGATCAATACCACTCTCTGTCTCAGAAATAGTAAAGAAACAAACTAGGAATATGGTGGGTACCAGCATTGCTAGGTGAAAAATTATATCCCCAAATTATTGTCTCCAATGTGTAACAAGACTTACCAATCATTTCATCTGTCCTTGACTAGGTCTCTTAAGTTATCTAAATCTTCATCGGCTTATTCACACTTCTAACTCTACCTACAACCAATCAACTTCTTTCCGTCCTCTGAGAAAACTGTAGGATTATCAGTTCCCTTAAATTTCTAGCCTTACTACAAAATTCATCTCAACCCCTTGGTTCTCTAGAAACAAGGTGATCAATTTCTCTATTTGTGCTCCAAGTCCCTTCTTGTCTCTTTAGGGACCTCTATCAATCATTCACTTCTGCCGTCAGTTCCTTTTCTAAAGTCTATACTTCTTTTTCTTTCTTTCAATTTTCTGCATCTCAGTGAGACTGCATTATATCCCCTTCTGTAAAGAGGAACAGATTCTTTTGTCTTCCAGACACCATTCTCTTTCAACTCTTCTTGGTCTTCTCTGACCTAGCAATGTTTTTTCTTAGATATTTTATTGGGTGATAAAAAGGTATTTCTTTTGATTTTTTTTTCTTTCTACTCTATCATGTCCTCTTTTAGCAACATCCCAGCTGATGAATATCTAGTTCTCACCCACATAGAAGCTTATCTCGAATCTTTCCATGTAGACATTAAGCTGATATACTACATAACTCATTACCTCTGCTTTCATATCCTAAAGTTGCTTTTTAAAAAAAATTTTTATTGGGGCTGGAGAGGTGGCCCAGGGGTTAAGCCTCTGCCTTGCAGGCAGAAGGTCCTGAGTTCAGATCCTAGACCCCACGTATAGACGCCGGGCGGAAAGGGGGCAGCCTGCATTTCTGGTCCTGGTAGGGCAGAGCCTGTGAATCCCCGGGCAGAGTAAACAAGGAAGGAGGTGGAGGCGGTCCATGGTGGTTCCTGAATTCGCCCATGGTTCTACATACATACACAGACACAATTGAATAAAAATATAATTAAGAACAATAAAAGAATTTAAAAAATTATTATTATTATTTATTCAATTGTGCATGTATGTGTGCGTGCATGTGTGTATGTATGTGAGTGTGTGTGTAGAACCACGGACGAATTTGGGAACCACCATGGACCGCCTCCACCTCCTCGTTTACAATGCCCGGGGATTCACAGGCTCCAGGCCGCCCCCGCTTCCACCCAGCATCTATACGTGGGGTATAGAATCCGAACTCAGGACCTTCCGCCTGCAAGGCAGAGGCTTAACTCCTGAGCCACCACTCCAGCCCCCCTAAAGTTGCTTTAAACAAGTCTAAAATGTAATTAGTTATTTTCATCCTACAAAGTTGTTCCACTTCTTATATTCCTATTGGTGGCATAAGAATTTACTTAGACAGCTGGGCTAGAAATCTGCAGGTGATTTGCCAACATTTCTTCACTTTTGTGATAGTACCTCCAAATCAGTCTTCAATTCTTATTTTATATCTCACAAGTCTTTTGTTTCTATCTTTAGTATCACCTACATTCAAACTTTAGCTCAGGCCTTCATCTTCTACCTAGATCATCTACAAAAGCCTTTTATTAAACTTTTATTTAACTATTAAACTTTTAAAACTATTTTTTTTTATTTCAGCTCATACAAAGTTATTAGGTACACCAGGTCCCTCCCTCCCTCCTCCCCCCCCCCCGTACCCCCTGCTCACCCTCCCCATCCCCCAGTGCCTCCCGCCCCAATTCCCAGAGAGTCCTTTCTTGTGCATGTCTGATTTTCCTCTGGACCCTCTTCTCCGATGACGTACAAGGACCCAGTGGCCTTTCCCTGAACCCTTTCCCGTGGTCCCCTTAGGTATAGGAACACTGCTGTGGCTGCCAATCCTTTGCCTCCAAGGATCTTGGTGCCTTTAGCAGATGCTAGACTTTGTGAGGTCAACAGTGTGTTGGACAATGCGCAGGGCATGCAAAGTCCAATTATGATTGCTTCAGCCCTAACTAGTATAGAGTATCTTACATATCATTGCTCCTCCCATTCTTTTGCTCTTACACTCTTACCGCCCCCTCTTCCGCAAATTTCCCTGAGCTTCAGAATGGGGAGAGATTAGGCTGGCCTAGTTCTAGGTGGTTGATATAGAGTCTCTGAAGTTCTGGATTGTGGTTTGTAAAACTATTTTTTTAAACTATTTTTAAAACTATTTTTTAAAAACTTTTAAAACTAGGGGGGCTGGAGAGGTGGCTCAGGGGTTAAGCCTCCGCCTTGCAGGCGGAAGGTCCTGAGTTCGGATCCCAGATCCCACGTATAGACGCCAGGCGGAAGCAGGGGCGGCCTGCGCTTCTGGTCCTAGTAGGGCGGAGCCTGTGAATCCCGGGGCAGAAGGAGGTGGAGGCGTCCATGGTGGTTCGCGAATTCGTCCGTGGTTCTACACACACACAGACACACACACACGGACACACACATGCCCGGGCACATACACACGCACATGCGCACAGTTGAATAAATACTATTTTTAAAACTTTTAAAACTATTTTTAAAACTATTAAACTTTTAATTTATTTATTTATTTTACTATACAACATCTGGGATGTTGTATAATGCTACCAGTGTCCGTCCGTCCGTCTTCCTTCCTTCCTCCCTCCCTCCCTCCCTCTCTCCCTTCGTTCCTCCCTCCTTCCTATCCACATCAATCATGTGTGCATGCAACTGTGTGTGCATGTGTAGGTACAGGTGCATATGTATGAATGAGGGTAAGCCTGTAAAAGTCAGAAGACAACCTTCAGAAGTCAGTTCTCTTTTGTCACCTTGCAACATGACTTTTACCCAAAGAGCTATCCCACTGGCACTAGAATGGCTTTTCTAAACTAAATTTGATCATATCTTGTCTTTACTTAAAAAAAAAAAAAATCCTACTGCCTAAAGCACAAAAGCTTAGATCTTCCTTGACTGAACCCTTTCTACTTGGCTGCTTTAGTTCCTATGACTCTGCTGCACATCACATAAAAATGTAAGTACCTGAAGTTCCCTGCACACATTGCTTTATGTGACTATGTCCCTGAAAGTGTCAGCCACTCGCATGGGAAACTCAGCTGTGATTGAAATCTATTAATCATCTTCCTTTCACTCTCAGAATACTCCTCTACCACTGCATTGGATTATTCCTTCGTGTTTTTTAAAAACCTTACATACAGGGGCTGGGGAGATGATTCAGGGGCTAAAACTTTTGACTCATGAGCAAAAAGACTAAAGTTCAGCTCTCCAGATCTCACATAAAAATGTCAGGTAGAGGGGCTGGAGAGGTGGCTCAGGGGTTAAGTCTCTGCCTTGCAGGTGGAAGGTCCTGAGTTCAGATCCTAGACCCCACGTATAGACGCCAGGCGGAAGCAGGGGTGGCCTGCGCTTCTGGTCCTGTTAGGGTGGAGCCAGGGAATCCCAGGGCAGAGTAAACAAGGAGGATGTGGAGGAATCTATGGTGGTTCCCAAATTCACACACACACACATACACACACACAACTGAATAATAATAAAAAAAAAAGTCAGGTGGAAATTGCAGCACCCTGCAATTCCAGCCCCAGCAAACACAGCCTAGAAATCCTCAGAGCAAGTAGTAAGGAGGCTGAGCAATCCAGGATGATCCAGATGTGCCTCCACAAGCACACACAGGAGGCACACATGCTCAAGGGACCCTCTGTACACACACGCTCAAAAAATACATGAAATAAAACCCTTACATACTCACTTCTAGATTTGTATGGAACTCTATTTGGAACATGTCTGAGGTATAAATGTGCATCATTCTCTTTATCAGATGCTTATATATCAAATCTTTAGCACGCACACACACACACACACACAAAATCAACACATTCAATAAGTTTATTTTGTCTAAGCTCCTAAAGCCCTGACAGTAGAAAACAAGAATATCATTAACTGATTGTGGAAAAATACTTTTTAAATGCTAGACAGATGAAACTCTTCCAGAATTTCCAGGAAGTCTCAGGTCTGTCACCTCAAAATCAGAGGATCTCCTCCCACCACCATAAATCTGGTTCCCCCAATTTATTTTAGTTTTTCCTAGACATATTTCAGAATGATATTCTGGAAAGGAAACGTCACACCTAAGGTACTGCTTGTCTGTCCACATGTGCTGCTATAGTTTGGATGTTAAATGTCACCCAAAGCTAATGTGGCACAACTGGGATGCAGTGGAACACTTAAGAAGTAGCACTCAATGGAAGGAGGTTCAGTCACTGGGGATATTCCCTTATAGGAGATAATGATACTGATTACCCACTACTGCTTTTTGTTCCCGTCACATTCCACATTGAGCAACCTTCTTTTACTACATGCTTGCACTACAAAGGACTGTGCTGTCAAAGATTCAACAGGGTCAAGCAATCATGGACTGACACTATGAACTCAAATAAACCTTTTTGTTCTTCTAATTTGAATACCTCAGGTATTCTGTAACAATAATGGAAAGCTGACTAGCACATGCATTTATATCCAGTCCTCTTTCCCTTACAGGTCCACGACCAGAAAAGAACAAAATTCTTACTTTTTCAACTGAAGACCTAGCCCAAATCCTTCCTTATTCGATGGCTGGAAAACCTCAATTGATGGTTCTGTAAAGAGAAGAAAGTGTTCCTAGTTATGTACATATCTCTAATCTCCATGGAATGCAAAGCCAGTCAGTAGATAGCTTCCTTAGATACTAACACCAGTAGTTGCTGGTACACTCCCAGGCATGTACAACCTGTGGCCAAGAGTAGCTAAGAATGTGGGTCAATACAAAATTATAAGCTTACTTAAAACATTATGAGCATTTTTTTTTTGAGTGGTAACTTTATAGGTAACAATGTCATGTCACAATGTCAAAAGATTAGACATGCCTTCATGGTAGAGATAGAAAACTTGAGGCAGGGATAGATTCTAAATGCTATTTAATCAATTTCAAATACTTCAGTAAACAGTTGAGAGGTTGAGGAAAAAGAAAAAGTACCTGTCGATTAGAGAAATCAATTTCAGTAACCTAGAAGGCCTTTAGGGGATGGCTATCAGCATGCGCGATGAAGACAAGACAAGAAACTGAGAACATCCCTACCAATGACTTGTAGGTTGAACTCAAGGGTCTTATACTCCAGATCAGAGCAAACTCAGATCAACCAAAGTCACTGCCTTTACCTGGTCCATCAAGGTATTGGGAGAGGGAAAACCGCAGCCTCAATACGATAGGTTCTGTTCGAAGGACCTTCCAAGCTGTAGATACTTCCTCCTAGAAGAATAAGGAAATAATGACTTACAACAAAAAGAAACAGACTCTAGCTTTTTCCTATAGGACACACACATGCACCATGACAGTACACACCACTGCCTGTTGATGGTGAAGGAAAGACAGAGATGAAGAATATATGCTCCAAATGTAGCACTCAGGAACAAGACTCCTGGCCTACATGACAAACTCCACGAGTCCAGCTAGACATGCTATTGGCAGGTACTAGCACCACTTACATCGAGGAAGCTGATGTTGATGTGGAGATCAATGTCCACGTCATCGATAGTTCCATATTCTCTACAGAGATACAGGACATCACAGATGAGATTCATTACGAGAAAGAGAAGGGAACAGAGAAAAGGTAAAGGAATAGCTGAGCATGAGGATCGGGAAAAGGAAAGGGTATACAGTATCTTTGAATTTAAGATTTCAGGTACACAGCATTGATCCTCCTATACGATATATCCAGAGCAAAGCAACTTTTTATATCAAATGTGAAATTGCTGTCCTAAAAAGGTTCAGGAAAAGAGGGGAACTTCTCAGAAAAGCAGCTTTACTTTCCTATACCCTCCAGTCAGTCATGGTTAAATACTCTGAGCAATTTCTATTAAGTTCAGAAATGTAAGAACCCTCTGGATTCCCTGTCACCCTGACGTCCCACCTGATGGACACAGAGTTCTCACTGTAGATCTCCTTCACGGCTTCGATGTCTGCATCAAGCTGTGGGTGTCTATACAGGTCAGCTGCACAGCTTCCCTGAGATAGCAATAAAAATGTTTGCAGTAGCAAGGGTAGAAATAGACAAAAGAAAGAAAAATGAAAATGGAACACAGAGAGACAACAGAATAGGGGAAACACACTGCAGCAGTAACCCTAGCTACCACTTTCATTGAGCATATAAGAAAGCTTCAAGAAAAGCTTTTGCTTGAAGAGGTTCCACCTTCCAAACTCCTGCTTTTCTCTTGAATTTGACCTTCCATGAAAACTCAGAAAAGTTCTAGCTAAAGAGTATTCTGAGGGTCTGAGCGCTCTGGGACTCTGCTCTGGAAATCAGTGATTGTAAATGATCCCTGGGAGCCTTTAAGATTTGACCTTCATGATTGAAATGAGAGAAGAAAATCATTACTTCTATAACTAATAACAGAAGGGTCGTCTTCACGTAGAGGATAGTTTACTCTGGGAGAAGTACAAGTCCTGGGCATAAGCAAGGACAGTCAATGAGCTCCACAAGACTATCAGACCTCACAAGGGTTATATTCTCACTTCATCTTGAGCATAACCTTCCTGCACTCTTGCTATTATCTAGCATATGAAACCTAAACCTCCTGACACTGAGTTTCGGGGGATGTAACCCCACCTGGACTCCATAGAGAAACTCCTCTGATTCATTATCTCCTTCTGAGTCATCATCGTTCCAGAACTGGCTTTTGATGTCCTAGTGATAAAAAAAAAATAAGGATAAAAAAATTAGTTCCTCTTAGTTTAACGATTAGTTGTTAGTTTAACGACAAGGTGACAAGATGAGGAATAGATTATCACATCCTTTGGGATAGAGTTACTGAGACCTCAATTCTCCTACACCTCTCACTTCTCTCTTTGGGGAGTGGGGGGGAGTCCTCAATCTCTTTTTGTATCTTATCTCTGTGGCCAAGTTCTGACTTGGTGGGACAGAGACAAGCAGTAGGGAATTTTAGCCTTTTTCAGTCAGTAAAATGAGTGAGACTCTGATGGTCAGTGGGAAAGAGATGTAAAAGACATCAGATTAATTCCTAAACACATTTAGTTTCTGATATAAACTCATTACCTAATCTCGTTGCGTCACTCCAGCCTCCAATTGTATTGCTTCTTGTTTCAGACAGGTCTTACTCTAGAGTAACCCCAGGCACCTCATCCTATCAGGGACTAGGATTGCATGTGTGAGCCACCACACCCAACTTTCACCACTCCTCTTCTATGCTCCAGGAGAGCATTTAACTCTCCTCTTCCTTCCCAAAGAATCCCACCTACAAACACAATTCAAGTAGTAGTGGTTCCACACACTCCTCTTCCTTCAACTTCAAGTAGTTATTTCCAAAAAGGGCAAGAGGGAGAATACCAGGCAAAGAGGAAGTATGCACTATGTTTTAAATACCCCTTAGATGATTTTGTAGGAGATGTGGGCAAGGGGTTCTTACCATTGGGTCAGTGGGTCACACACACTCTCAGGTCAGTGCTAGACAGCACCCCTCCATACCACCAGCTGAACCCAGGCCAAGAAGACGAGCATTTAAAAGACCAAGAAGGGAGACCAGGAAGATGACATGGGCAACTGGAGATCTGGGAATGGCAGCTCTGCTGTGGTGGGGGCAACAAGCAATGTCCTGCGGAAGACAGGCAACAGTTGGCTTCTTACTACTTACTACACAGACACTTTTTTCCACATATAGATACTCATCTGCATCGAGTCATATTTACACGCACATATACTTTTACTAGTTCTTTAACCAACTCTGAGAGTACTCTACAAATATAAGACACTTCTGCTTCATTCAAACTAAAGATCTGAAATTGGACCAAGCCCCTGCTATAGTGACACTAAAGTCAAAATTAATGATGGCAGCATCAACTGCTTAATGCTATGCTATCTAATCAGTTCATCTTGGAACACTCTTCCTCAGAGTCCTCATGATAGAAGGAAAAAACGGGAAGTTGCCCTCTGATCTCCACACATGTGCCATAACTGTCAAAAAAGCAAACAAACAAAAAACTAGAATCAGACTCTGTAGACTTTCTGCTCCTGGCTATCTCTCAATAGTCACTATCACTTTTAAAACATCAGTATTAGCTGAGCATGGGGGTGCACTATGTGCAATCTCACTACTAAGAGGAGATAGTCAGGGAGGGGCAGAGGTAGAGGATCACAAGTTTAAGATCAGCTTGGGCTCAAAAATAAAGTCAAACATCACTATTAGTAGAAGCCACTATAGGTAATTATACCTAGTTTACATTACTGAATATGCTCTGATAAATATGGCCTAAGTTGCCATGGCCAATAATGTACTTGAGTTATCCTGGAACCCACACTCCAAATAAACTTATGACAATCACCAACAAGTATTTAGAGAAAAATACTAGCCCCTAGCCTTCCCACCTGCTTGCTTCTAATCCTGAATACCCCTTCCCTATGGCAAGAAACTTTTAGTTCCAATAAAGCCTCCACATGTGAGGGATAAGGAGGACCATTCAGGTTGAAACCATGAAGGCTTTAATCATAACAAAGCTACTCCTAATAGCAGGTTTACAAAGTTTTCTGAGGAGGCTCTTTAGACCAGTAGGTCAGAAACACAGCTATATATGACATCACCTAGGGAGATTTCAACTGGCTCACAACCAGTTCACAGCCTTTCCTTACAATCAATTAGTTCAATTTTATAAGGATGAATCCTAAAGGATTAATTCTATTAAAATCTGTGAAGCCAAAATTAGGAATTACTATTCTAGCCCTTCCTGGCTCTGCACTTATCTCAGTCTAACCAACTCAACCTCAGAGGTATTCTTGGAACCTAATCGGATTCTACAAACCTCAGTTTTCTAATCAATGGTTCTGAGTGGGACTGGTGTACATACAGCATGGGAACTTGTTTAAAAAGTTAATTCAGGGAGAGGGGGGGCATATCGAGGGAAGCAGGGATTTAAGTACTCAATATGCTTGTAAAATAAAATATGCTATTTGAGAACCATTCTACCAGGCCATTGCAGGTTTCCAAGGGCCTGTGATATGTTCCTCAAATACCAACTTCAGACTGGTAACTGACTCAGAATGGGGCTACAAAGCACAAGGTTAGAGCAGACTTGTAGCTGACAGTACTACCTGACTGTTCAAAATCAATATACAAAACCAATTACAATGCGATATCTGATATGTGGTTTGGAAAACGACAGGAGAGGGGGATATGGACAAAGTACAAAAAAAAGTATGAAAATGTCATAATGAAACCCAAACGTATATCAGCTTTTTTATTTTAAAAATTAAATTATAAGCTGAAGAGATGGCTCAGGGGTTAAGACTCTGCCTCCTACGCAGAAGGTTTTGAGTTCAGATCCTAGGTCCCATGTAAAAATGCCAGGCGAAAAGGGTACACGGCCTGCACTTCCAGCTCTGTAGGCAGAGCCTGGGAAATCCCAGAGTGAAGCCAAAAGTAGGTAGAAGCAATCCAGGGTGAATCCCAAAGTCACCCTTGAGCCTCCACAGGGACACAGTGTCCTCCAAAACACACACACAATAAATGGACAAATAAAGTTTTTTTAAAACTTGAGTAAGAAACTCCAGCACCAAATGAGAAAATAGATTAAATAAATTTGGCAAAGTGTGAACTATTGATAAAGCTAAGTGATACACAAAAGGGCTTCTTTTACTCCCTACTTTTTGAGTGTATAGTTGGAAAATGTTTTGTGATTAAAAGAAAAAAAAAAATCAGGACCAGCAAGATGGCTCAAGGGTAGAGAAAGCCACCTTCCTGAAAACCTAGTGACCTGAATCTGATTCCCAAAGTCCATGTGGTGCAAACAGAGAAATGACTTCCGAAAAAGTTGTCCTCTGGGCTCCACACCTGTGCCATGGTAGATGTACACCTGTCTGTACATGATCACATGCTCTCTCTAAAAAATAATAAAATATTTATAAAAATCAGAGGTCACTCATACAAAGGACCTGCCTAGAAAGTTAATGCTAAATGTTACTAAGATGATTACCCTTTTCTCCTTTTTATAATGTTCAGAGACGCCCTTTCCTTGACTACCCTATCTAAAACCGCAACGCCCACAGCAGCATTCCCTCCCTCCCTCCATGTTTTCTTCCTCACAGCACTGGTCACTCTAACATTTACCTCCTATCAGAAAGTAAGCTCTAGAGCAAAGATAGTGACATGCTCATGTTCTCAAACCCTTCGCACTTTTACTCAACCAGGGAATGAACCTTCAGCTGTCTAACTTGTGCCAAATGGGAACTTAAGCGCTCCTACAGACTGAAGAAAATCCACACAGAAAAGATTTTTTGACAGTGAGACTTAAGGGCCTGGGAAGATGGCTCAGGCGTTAAGTCTCTGCCTCACAAGCAGGTCCTGAGGGCGGATCTGGGAACTAATATAAAAAATGACAGGTGGAAATGGTGGAAGGCAGAGTCTGGGAAACTCCAGAGCAAAGCCATAGCTACCCCGAAGCTATTCTATAGGCACACACGGTGCCCTCTGATCTCTCTCTCTCTCTCTCTCTCTCTCTCACACACACACACACACACACACACACACACACACACACACAGTGAGACTTCATTCACCTTTGAGAGAAGCTGAGAAGTAAAATATGAAGATCTGGGGGCCGGTTTGTTAAATTTCAAAATAAACAGTCAAGAGCAGATATGGATGACCACAGAAGAATAAAGAGGGCGACGCTCCTGCCAAGCCTGGGTTGTCTTGGGGTAAGTGGTAGGATGATGGCAGCATAGGCCCAAAGTGCCAACTTTTTCCAAGGTCCTTATCGCTGTGGAATTCAAGAGAAACTCAGCATCTCTCCAAGGGTGGCTGCTGCTGCTTGGTTTCTGCTGTGATCATGAGAAGAAAAAAGTCACTCGAGGGAGAGACAGTTCTGAAATTACCACTCTTTCAAACCAGACTGCTTCAACCAAAAGAGACTTGAACCCTTGCCTGTAAATGCCCTTCCCTTAGAGAAAGGAGAGAGGATTTAGAAGGCAGCGTGTGGGGAGTTGAGATGATCTAGTTCAAAGCTTCAGGCCACACACACCACTGTCGGGCCGGGATGCGCTTAGGACTAGAACGGACCCGCGGACTAAATACACGCCAGTCACAAGACCAAGTTCCAAGCCAGAACCTTTCAGAGACACGGAGCCAAACTGCACCTATCAGGAGAGCGCCCAGAGAAGGGTGGTGCGAGGCCCGGGGTTTACTTTGGGGGTGGCTGTTAGCATAAAATCGCTACGGATTTCCTCGGGGCTGGGCAAGGCCTGAGCGCGAAGGTCTTTTCCCCGGGTCCGCGGCACGTGGAGTGACCACCGCGCACCCGATCGCGAAGCCCCCGCGCCTCGACTCTGGGCTCGACACCCAGCTCTGTGATCCCGAAAACACTGGGGCTGCGCCCCACTCGGAGCGCCCGTCTCAGGACGAGGCCACTAAACAAAGCGACGGGAGCCCGGGAGGGGCGACGCCCGCCGGTTCGAGCCGGTTCGCGGGCAAGGACCGGGCTGGAGCGGAGAACCGCCCGGCCGCCGCGCTCGCAGGCAAAGCTGCGGCCTCTCAGGGGCCGCCCCGGGTCTCTTCGGGTCCCCCGTGCCCCCGGCCCCGCCGGCCCCCAGCACCTGCCTCCCCTCGCAAAGCGGCCGTGCGCCCGTCGGTGCCGCCCGAGCTGAGCCCGTCAAGCCCCGGGCGGCCCGCGCTCCGTCCCCGCTGCCCAGGCGGGCGGGCCCCGCACCCTTCCCGCAGCCCCGCCGCCACCGCCCCGCCCCGTCCCCGTGGCGGCCTCCCCCACGGGCCGGCCTCGCGAGTACTCACGGCGACCCCGGGCCGCGCGCGGCCGCCGCGGAGGGGACGAGCGGCCCGGGACGCCCCGCGGGGGCGGAGCGGCAGGCCAAGGGGCGGGGGCCGAGCCGGGCGGGCGAGGTCGCGCTCCCCACGCCTCGCCGTTCCGTCACGGGCACGCTCGGCCGCTCTGCGCACGCGCGGGCGGGGACGACATGGCCACGTGACGCGCTCCCGACCAATCGCCGCGCGGCCTGCGCCTCCCGCCCCTGGAGGCCGCCTTAGGACGCCTGCGCAGTGAGCGCAGGATGAGGGCGGGAGGCGAGAGGGGGTGGCGCCTGCGCTTTGGGTCCAGGGAGAGTGCGGGAGGAAGAAGGGCTGCGCGCTCCGCAAAGGAAATGGTTTCTCTTTAGCGCCCCCTAGGCTTGGGAGGACTAAGGAAAGGAAGACAATCCAGATTGCCTCTGTGTAGAAAAATCTCTTCTTTGGGGGCTGGGGCTGGCCTAAAGTGGGGATCAAGCATGTCTTTTAATTCTTAAATTTAATTCTTTTACTCCCTTGGTAGCTGAAGTGTGCTGGACCACGCTCTGGTCTTGTAGTCAAACAGTGGAATCAAACAGAAGAGCTGGGAGTATAGTATAGCTGAGTTACTAGATTGCTTGCCTAACATGCACAAAGACCTGGATTCCATTCCCGGTACTGCATGAATCTGGTGGTGTGGCTCAGGTCTGTAACCGGGCAGTCAGGAGGTGGAGGCAGGAGGATCAGAAATCCAAGGTTACGTGACGAGTTTAAGGCCAGCTTGGGACACATGAAGGAAAGGGTTGGAGAGATTGCTCAATCAATAAGGTACTGGAGGCTCAAGTTTGATGACACCAGAATACACACAGAGAATAAATGGGCCCCCACACAGAGAATAAATATAAAAATAAATAAAACCTTTTAATTTAAAAAAATTGGGATCACAGCTTAGTTTGAGCACTTACTGATTATGCAGCCTAAATGAAGAGTTCACTGAGCTCTAGGGTTTTTTGTTTTTTCAACTTTGAAAGGGAAGCCAATGATACCGATCTTACAGGGCTGTTATGATGTAGGTGAAATGGGACGGTATTAAGTTGAACAGGATGATACTGTCATTCTGAGATATGCAAACAAATACCTATCAATAAAGCTAGTCTCTTTAGGGACAGTGAGATAGCTCAGCTAGTGAGACTATGCTCCCAAACCTGATGACCTGAGTTCAATTTCTGGAAGCCCATGTCATAGAAGAAGAGAACTGACTTTCAGAAGCTGCCCTCTGACCTACATCCATGCTTATTCTTCCCCTCACAAATAAATAAAATAAAAGATTTATAGTTACCAGCAAAGTAACTGGACTAAGAAATACAAATGGCCCAAGTTAAACGGTTCAACTTATAATCTTTTTATCTTTAGATAGTTCAAGAGCTCAGGGGTTAAGACTCTATCTCACAAACAGAAAGTCCTGAGTTTGAATCCCAGGTCCCACGTAATAAACACCAGGCAGAAATGGCAGGGGCCTACACTCCTGGCTATTCCCAGAGCCTGGGAAAATCTAGAGCAAATCAAGAAGGAAGTAGAAAGCAGTCCAGGAGGATTCCCTAAGTCACCCTTGGACGCAGTTCTCTCTCTCTCTCTCTCTCTCTGTCTCTCTCTCTCTCTCTCTCTCTCTCACACACACACACACACACACAGAGTAAATTTTACAAAAGTCTGAGTTGATCTCCAGCACTTCAAACAGCTACGTGGTGATGTTCCATAAAATAGGTGTATTATGTATGTTTGCGACTTTCTGTTTTTCAACTTGTAATGTAGCCCCATCTTAAATTGAGGAACATGAAGCTGTTATCATGGCCATTATTATGGCTATTATATGGCTAACCTTCTTTTATCTTTATGAATCTTGGGCCTCCCAAATAACCTTCTTTTATTTTACCCTTTTAGAAAAAGTATTATTTTATAGTCAAGAACCCCTCTTTTTTTTTAGACCCCTCCCCAAGTTCTTATCTATCTATCTATCTGTAAATAAAATGGACTATATATGTGACTTTATTTGTATGTACACAAATGTGATGTAGATGCATATAGAGCAGTACCAAGAACCGAACCTAGGGCCTCACACATGCTAGGCAAGTGCTGTACCATGAGTTACATCCTCAGTCATATGTATATGTTCTAAAAATCTTTATTTTTATTATATATGCATGCACATGCACACATGGGTGCACAAAGTCATGTGTATATGTGACATCCGGAGGACTTTATGGATTGTCTCTAATCTCCATGAAGTTGATACGGGCTCTCTCTTGTTCCTGCCATCCTGCATACTCCAAGCGGAACCATCTTGCCACTCCCTTAGGCTCTATCTCTTAATACATTCTATTTACTTATACATTTTTATCATTGGGGTATGTGTGTGTGTGTGTGTGTGTGTGTGTGTAAGTGTATGCAAGCACCATGGAGCACATAGGACATCACAGGACATCTGAAGGAGTCGGTTCTCTTCATCCATCATGTGATTCCAGGTTCCAAACTCAGATTATGAGGCTTAGTGACAAATATTTTTATCTACTGAGCCATCTCGCCAGTCCTTTAAGTTGTATCTTTCAACGCATTTTAAATCAATCTTCCTTTGTATTCCTATTTTTCCTCACCAGAACTGTCATACTAGATTTCTTATCCTAGTATCTACTCCTCTAGTCTATTCTCCTAGAGCTTCTAGGAGGATCTTTCTGTGTGTATTGGTCATGGGTCTATGTTGCTGTCTTTTTTGATGACTTTCCACCTTACTGAGATGCTTACTGAACCCTGAGATCACTGGTTCCACTAGTCTAGCTAGCTAACTTGCTCTGGGGGGCCTCCTGACCTTTGGGATTACAAGTGGGCCACTACATCCACCTGGTAGGTTCCTGAGACCCCAACTCTGTCCTCATGCCTGCACGGAGAGCACTTTATTCGTGAGCCAACTTCCCAGCCCTGTCAGGGGACTCTTTCTAAAACCCAATCTGATTTAAAATCCTTCAAACCATCCCTCCCATCTCTGGAACTCAGTTTATATGTTTTCAAATAAACTTGGTCTATAATTGACTAACATCGCACACATGTGCATCCTACACTCAGTCAGGCCAAATTACTCATTGTTACAAGTCAAACGGAGCATGTGTTGACAATTTATACATCACCCTTGTTGGGGTTGACAGTCAAAAACCTCTGTTTCTGCCCAGTTCTGTCAGATAGAAACAGATACATGATCACCAAGCCAGGCAGAGGGTTCTACCATCCCGACCAAAATGGTTACTTCAGAAGTGGATTTGTGACCTATGTAAAGCCAGTCATATTTCTCTGTTTCCATGTGTATAAGTGAATGGGGGTGTGTACACATTTGTATATATTATATATCTCTATACAATCTCTTCCACCTTACTGTTTTGAGGTTGGGTCTCTAAACCCAGAGCTCACAGATCGAGCTCCTCTGGCTAGCCATCTTACTCTGGAAATTCCCATGTTCCACTTTCCAGAGCTGGAATTGCATTCTGCCATAAGCACCTGACATATTATTTGGGATCTGGGGATCTCTTTGGCTTGCATGGCAAGGACTTTAACTGCTGAGTCATCTCCCCCAGTTCAAGCCAGTCATACTTCTTGTCAAAACTCTCTTGCTTTTGAGGACATTATGTTAGGATGTGAGATTGAAACTGTTGGTACCCACATCTCCCTCTCATATGGATGAACATTTCTCCTTTTAATTCATAAATTCACAACTGAAAGGGACCCGGAATACTGAGAAGTGGAATAATATGGACTGCTGACATTTGTTGGAGACCCCAGTTCAGTCCTGCCTGAGGTCAATACCATTGGTTTATTTTGTTTCCCTTTTTGCTTAAGCTGCCTTGTGTTGATTTCTGTCCTTAAAATGAAATCAGTCATAATGCAGAAGGACTATGGGTATTCAAACAACAGACTGTAGAATGTGGAATTGGAATTGAAGTGAAACGGAAGCAATGGAGGATTTGAGGCTCCTTGTCTGGGAAGTTAGAAATCCATGGGTATATAATGTCATAAGCTATTTTATATCAAAATGTGGATTATCAAATATCCATCAGTGATGGAGATTTCAGGGTCGTGCTTGGAAAATAAAATGTCTGGTTGTCGGAGTATGTCAGCCTCTTCCTGAGATTTTTGATAACATCCTGTGGTTCAGAGCTTCTCTGTGCTGGCAGAAGCAAGCAGTGGGCAGCTTTGCTGCCTGAGGCCAGTGATCCGGACTTCCAAGGCTGAAATAATCATGTGTCTTGTCAATTATTAAAGGTAAGTGCTCCTCCCTAAATTAAAGTGAGTGAGAATAGAAAAATCAAAGATGGAATTCCAGGAGACACTGGTGTTTAGGGATTGGGAAGTCCCCCCACCATCCAAAAAGGAAAGAAAGCCAGTATCCTGACCCTCAAAGCTAACCCTATTTCTTTTCCTTTCCAATATTAAATAAGACTCATGTGATGTGGAATTCTATGCTGGGTTCTGATGACTGCTGGTGAATACTAGAGCACAGTGTGTGATGTATTGGATACAAACCTCGTGCATCTTCTTGAGCTCTACAAAGGGCCTCTTTTCTCTTGTGGGTGGAATCTTTTCTATGCCAAGTATACTCTTCATTTTCACTTCTTTGGTGGAAATGCATGTGGCAGGCCATAGGAGTTGACTTTCCCAATAGTCATCAGGGAGTAAAGATGTTCTGTGGGATGTGTCTGGGCCAATGGAGAATAAGAGATGAAAAGGGAGCAGATGGATAAATCTCTTTTGAAATTTCTCCTTGGTGAACTTCTCCAAAGTGCAGCTTCTCCATGCAGACACCATATACTTAACCAAAAAGCCATCACGCTATTATGTGACCTTCTCTTTCTTTGCAGCTCGCATGAAGCAGTTGCCAACTTGTTGATCCATCACCTTTCAATAATCTGTTGTCTCTTCTTCCTCCATCATTTTGAGCTTCCACCTCCCCAAAGGTAACATTTTAGTATTTGTCCCAGCATCTGATGCACAGAGAGCTTAAGATGTAGATATATAGTCAATGTCTCCATTTCAACACTGGAACTGATCTGAGTTCTGAAAACAGAGCTGATTTTTTCTTGAATGCAATGGATCTAGTTTGGACTGCTGGCTTTCTTGATGAGGGAGGGGGAAAGACAGGATCTAGGTGACTATGTCATGCCATTTGTGGACTACTTACCTGGAAACTGGAGTTCATTCTACAAGCTTCTTGGTGATTCCCTGAATATACTGCCAGTCTCTTGGGAGAAGCTAGACCCAGCTTGCAGCCCAGTGAGGCAAGCCAGGGAAGAATAGTCTGCAAAGAGGCAATTAAATCCACATCAAGTGTAAACTCAGGAAGGGCAGAGGATCAAGCTGGAAGAACAGATGTGGATCCAGGGTATAGGCTGCAAGCCGGCTGCATGGCCTCTATTGGCTCTTAGCTCCCTGAGTGCGGCAGGTTGCGTTCCTTGACTGTGCCAAAGAACACACACACAAAAAAGAAACATAAAATACAAAGATTCTGGGTCATGAGAGCAGGATCACTGGTCACAAGAGACTGTTGAGTTTCCCCCAGGTATGGCTTTGCCATGATGGTGACCAGTGAAGCTAAGATAGTGAATGTCTCAAGAAAACTGGAAAGGAACAAGGAGATTCTGGGATCTCCATGCCTCTGGTGCCCTCCATGTATGTTCTGCTGTCCTGACACAGGCCTAAACCTCCAGAACTCATCACAGCACATTGCCGGAGCTGTGGAGGTCAACCAACTCCCATCTCAATACAAACATCTTTTCTTCCTGCATCCGCAACATCTGGATTACAGATCTACTCCCGAGGCCCTGCTGATGGCCGATAACTCCCCACAGTCCCAAGCACTAGAGGTTGTTAGAAGGCCCCAAATTCAGCATCAGTTCACAGACTCCCCTCAGAGTCCTTTGACAATGTGGCTGCAGGAGGAAGGGGGTGGCAAGCTGAGGCGGCTGGGCGGAATGAGTTCTTGTGTGGTTTGCCTCCATTCTCTTCTAGGGATCTCTTTGGACTAGAAGCCTAGACGTCAGCACCACACAGGGATTTTTGACAATCTGGTGCACTGAAGGCCTGGTGCACTGAAGGCCTGGGGCACTGGGGCATGAGCCATCTAAGAGTGAACAGGAGTCTTTCTTTGGGGGGAGGGAGTGGGCACCACCATTGACAGGCCATTATGAGAATCACTGAATTGAAGATAGAGGAATGGTCATGTTGCTAAGAGACATACAGCATCATTTCTGAAGGTTAGATCAAGATTTTGAAGATGAGGATTCGTAATATTCGTGCATGTGTGTACCTGTGCATGCACCATGTATTTTACTGAGTATCTTCCTTAATCACTTTCTACCTTATTTTTTGAGTCTAGGTTGATCCATGAATCTAGAACTCACCAGTACAGCTAGATTGACTGACCAGAAAGCTCTGGAAATACCCCTGTATCCAACTACTCAGTTTGGGATTATAAGCATGTGCTATCATGTGTGGCTTTCTTTTTTAACATGCATACTGGAGATCAAGTTTAAGACCACATATGCTTGAGGCCTCTCCCCAACTTTTATAGGATGCTCAAGGATGGTAGCGAACACATAAATAGCCCATGAATTAGAGAATTCTTGCACCTGGAAAACAGAGATACAAGAATACTGTTTTTTTTTAATGTGTGTGTAGGTGAACATAAGCATGCATTGGGGGCCTGACATTGACGTCGGATGTCTTCCTCGATCACTCTTCACTTTATTTATTAAGGTGGGGTCTCTCAAGTGAATCCAGAACTTGCTAATACAACAGTCTAGTCAGCCAACTGCCCTGTCTCTATTTTCTGAATCCTTGGATTATAGAAGGTCATATATAGAGGCTCTGAGAATTCAAAGTTGTCCTAAAGGATGTGAAGCAAGGGCCTTATCCTACCTAGCCTGAAGATGCCAAACTTCTAAGGCAATCTGTAGGTATATATCTATGATAAAAGTGGTGTGGATGCAAAAGAGGTGTGGATCCAAAAGGACCACCCTGTCACGGATGTCCATAAAGGACAAAAGATAAATCTATTTCCCCATAGAAAGAATCAAGAGCAACCTTTTTTTTTTTTCAATCTAGAAGGATGTGCTGTGTGCTACGGATTGGTGTCTATTCCTTTCCCTTCTACCTTATTCCAAAAGGAAGAGCTTTAAAACATTGTAATCACTTTTTCTCTACTTCATATTGGCAGATAAATTGGCCTTTTAGCCAAATTCTGAGAACATATCTAGGGCTGATCAAGAACTGCACATCAAGGGGGTACAGAACTGGGTAGGATACAGCTCTGTCAGTCACTGGAAGGTGAGCATGTTTTGGTTGGGTCTAGGATCTTTGCATTGTTAGGCAGGTTTAGCTTTGGAACCGGATGCTTGTCAATAAAAGTATAGGTGGATTTGATAAAGAGTAAAAGGTACAATGCACATGGTGTTTATCTTTTTCTTTAAGAATCTATTCCTCCTCTTTCTCTTAGACCTGGAGGTACCATCCCAGAGGTAAGCACATGCCCAAAGCTGAGTAAATTCTTCCCTAGGATTTTAGGGCTAAAAGTAGTAAGGTCCACATGTAAAAAAAAAGCTCTGACAAAGCGATAGAAGCATCATTTGAGCCCCTAGATCCTGCCTTACCCGGAGGGAGGTACAGCCTTTGATTTCTCGGTTATATAAGCCAAATCATTTCATACTGGCTTAAAACCATTTGTGTTTAGTTTTTGATC
The DNA here is from genome assembly GCA_023101885.1 of Typhlomys cinereus. Lineage (NCBI taxonomy): Eukaryota > Metazoa > Chordata > Mammalia > Rodentia > Platacanthomyidae > Typhlomys > Typhlomys cinereus. Next base: position 4,928,020 of record JALPQD010000136.1, on the reverse strand, counting down.
CTTGCAACTGACAAGGTCCAGACTAATACACACGTAGACAAAGACATAACATCATGTTGCTCAAACTCAAGACATTATACATGCTTTCCATGATCTCACTAGGAATTAACTAAACTTTTTGCTCAAATGACTAGATAACTATTTTAAGCTCTACGGGCTACATATGGCCTCTGTGTCATTTTTGTTTTGTTTTGACAACCTTTAAAACTTACTGGAATGATAAGACAACTCAGCGGGTAAAGGCACTTGCATGCAAACCTGGTGACTTGTGTTCAATCCCTGGAACCCACAAGGCAGAAGGTGAGAACCAAGTTGTCCTCTGATCTGAACATGTGTACATGGCATATGTACATCTGGTCTCTCTTCTATCTTTCTTTTTATTAACTTTTTATTTGTGTGTGTGTGTGTGTGTGTGTGTGTGTGTGTGTGTGTATGTGTGTGTGTGTGTGTGTGTGTGTGTATCAGAGGGTACTGAGTGTCCTTGTGGAGGACCAAGGGTGCCTTTGGGAATCTATCCTGGATTGCTTCTACCTCCTTTTTGCCTTACTCTGGGATTTCCCAGGCTCTGCCCACCAGGTCCAGAAGTGTAGCTGCCACTGTTTCTGCCTGGGATTTTTACGTGAGACCTGGGATCTAAACTCGGGACCTTCTGCTTATGAGGCAGAGTCTTAACCCCTGAGCCATCTCTCCAGCCTTGAACTCTCTTCCTCCTCCTCCTCCTCCTTCTCCTCCTCCTCTTCCTCTTCTTCCTCTTCCTCCTCCCCTTCTCGTCTTCTTCCTCTTCCCCTCTTCTTCCTCCCCTCCTCCTCCTCCCTCCTCTTCCTCATTCTCCCCTCCTCCTCCTCCCTCCTCTTCCTCATTCTCCCCTCCTTCTCCTCTCTTCTTCCTTCTCTTCCTCCTCCTCCTCTTCTTTTTTTTTTTAAAAAAAGAAGAGTGTTTGTGTATGTGTAGTAGAGGTACTTGCGTATGTATGCCCGTGAAGGCCTGAAAGTGATTTTAGGAATCATCTTGGATTGCTCTACCTCCTTTTTTGCTTTTGTTCTGATATTTCCCAGGCTCTACCTTCCAGAACCCAAAGTTCAGGCCACTTCCATGGAATTTGGAATCTGAACTCAGGTCCTTTTGCTTGCAAGGTAGACGCTTAACCCTTGAGCCATTTCTTCAGCCCATGGTCTCTCTTCTGAAATAAATTAAAGTATTAAAAAAGTCTTAGTTTGCAGGTCATATAAAAACAGGTTGCAGGCCAGCCATGGCCCACAGGGCACAGCTGGATTACCCAATCTAAAGCACACTAGGTCCTGCAGCACAGAAGTCTGCAGCTTGCTGTCCCTCTGC